>BSUD01000001.1:134574425-134600500 GCA_033239045.1 Fagopyrum esculentum | reverse complement strand
AAAACTCTTCATCAATACGGATTTGTGTTCAAAAAAAAAACAAAAGAAAGTGTTGCTCAAAACGTTTCAAAGAAACAAAACACACAAAGTGAAAAGACGTCCGGCAAACCGGTCCATCCGAAAAATCGGATTTTTACAAAACGGTCAAAGACCGAAAGCAAGCAAAGCTTGCCGAGTGAACAATCCGTCCATCTTCTATCTCTCCATTTTCTTACATACGTTTGCAAAATATCACTTGTTTATTTGTGTGTAATTGGTTCAATTTTGTTGGATTTGCCTTCCTTGCCTAACCGCCAAACGGCCTTCCCCAAAGTAGAACCCGATAACGCACTTGAACTTGGGTAAAGTTGACCTAACTTGTCACCTTGCTCACTTGATTGCTTGCAATTGTGTGCTGATTTGGAGCAATGACTAACGTTGAAATGGAAACTTCTCAGGATTCTGGTCCGCAAGAGTTCAGTGAACCTTTGGCTCAAGAAACTGCTTCGTTGTCCCTCGAAAATGACTCCATAAGGCGAGAATTGGAAGCCTTGAAGGCACAACAAAAGTTTGATGCCTTGACCCGAGAAAACATTGCCTTGAAAAAAGAGTTAGAAGCTCTTAAGGCCCTTCAGATTGCTCAACGTCCCACCCCAACATATCCGAATGAGACCGTGGCCAATGCTTCCACATCCGATGCACAACGGAAAGGCAAGGGACTTTTGGGAGCCGGACCATCAAACGTTACCCGGCTTGCGTCTGTCATTGAACGCACCCATCCTTTACCTCTTGACGGAAATGAGTCCCATGAAGAAGAGGAGGAATTCCCCGACCCGCCTCAAGATGGTTTGCCCATATCGATACGGAACATCGGCACCAATATTATGAGCATCAACATCAACGGTATGTCCCTTCTCCACCTCCACCTAGTGTGCCCCGCACCGACCGTCAAACCCGGGAAGAGCCCTGGTACCGTCCCAACTCAACCACCAATCATGGTCGTGAGCATGATCGTTCCGAACACCGTCACGAACGGTCAACCCGGCAACCGAGGACCCTTGACTTTGATGAATACGATGAGCAACACAACTTCAACGAGTTCTCCGATGATGAATCTGATTTAGAACGGGTAGCACATAACCGTCCGTGGCACCCACCCGTCATAGACCCATATGAGAACCAAGACCGAGGTGAAGAATGGTTGCCTCCCCCAAATCCACCTAGGCAGGCCCCACCCGTTCATGGGCGCCAACGGCCTCATGGCGGCCACCGGCGAGCCCGTGCCGATGATGCCTACATTCCACCGCCCCGCCCGGACCCCTACCGAGCTCGTAGAAAAGGTAAGGTTAAGTTCCCTACTTTTCATGGTGAATATGATCCGTGTGTTTTTCTTGATTGGGCGCAGGATATGAAACGAGCATTAAAACATTGTCATTATGAGGAGGAATACGAGAAAATCGAGGCGGCAACTCTATACTTTGAAGGAGATGCCAAATCTTGGTGGAACCGGTATGAATTCACCCGTGAGAGGCGAGGATGGGCACCGATTGAGACCTTTGAACAATTGCTCTATTGCATGACCAAGAAGTACGTGCCCGAGGACTTTAAGAATGATATGCGGTTGCAAATTGCCGAGTTCAAGCAAGGCAACCTCACTCCGGTGGCTTACTTGGCTAAACTTGAGGACATGCACATTAAGGCCGGCGTCTCGGCCTCCCCCTCCGCCCTCCGCACAAAGTTTATGAGTGGGCTTAATGCCTCAATCCGTCGGCCGCTCGAGATTGTTCCATTCAAGGATTTGGGAGCATTAAGCCATGCCGCCATGAAGCTATACAAGCAACAACTCGAAACACCGCGATCTTCTAGGTATACCTCTTCCTCGAGTCCATATCTTTATCCGTCTAACACACGTTCTCGAGATGCGCCTAGTCCTACAGATACCGACGCTTCCATAGGAGCCCAATGGACGGGTCCCTCCAATAGGCAAGCGGGTACCGAGAAGGCACCAACCCGTGGCCCGACACCGGCGCCTCCCTCTCGAGGTCAACAAGGACCCTCACCGGCGGCTCGCCCAAGGGAGCCCGTGTGCTACAAGTGTAGCGGTTTTGGCCATGTGCAACGTGATTGCCCAAACACCAAACGTGTCTTGTTTGCCGACCCGGCATATTTCGAGGATGAAGAAGGTCTACAAGACGGCGATATCATTATTGAGGATGACCATGCCACCGACCTCCATTTTGGCATGGAACTATGTGACGACGAGCTTGCTTGCGCTCCGGCACAACCCGGTAAATTCGCTCTTGTTTCTCGTCGTATTTTGGCTATTAAAGAGCATATTCCTATTGATCAACGCGAGAATCTCTTCCACTCTCGTTGCTTGGTTAATAATACGAGTCTTTCTCTCATCATTGACGGGGGCTCTTGTTGCAATATTGTCAACGAACGAGTCGTAAAACACTTCAAGTTGCCTACGACCCCCACCAAACGCCTTACGAACGAGTCGTAAAACACTTCAGGTCCTTTGTGATGTTATCAAGATGGACGCCACACATGTCCTATTAGGACGACCATGGCAGTTCGATCGCCGAACATATCATGATGGTTATCTTAACCGGTACATGTTCCAATATAATGGAAAACGGGTCACACTTTTGCCTATGACTCCGCACGAAATTTTGGTTGACTATGCGGAACGGAAGAGGCAACAAACTATAGATGAGTTCGCTAAGGCACCGGCAAAATCGGACCCCCGGAGTCCCGATGTTGTCAATGCTAGTACTTCCAAATCCCGGAACACCGCCCCTCTTGTCCATGCTACCGAGTCCAAAGGTAGTAAAGGTCGCATCGTTTCCCCGAGCGCACCTTTACCATCTTCGGACCCCGTAATTCAAGGACGGTGTGAGCCGAGGATACTCTTAGCTCTCCGGCATGATTTGCAACCGGTCATGGAAGGCAAGTTCCCATGTTTCTTACTTGTCCCATTCTGTGTATCTACTTCTCATGATCCGAGTAATGTGCCACACGAGGTGTCTTTGTTGTTGTCCGAATTTCAGGATATTATGCCCAAAGACCTTCCACCCGACTTACCACCAATCCGAGGGATTGAACACCAAATTGACTTTGTGCCCGGTGCCTCCTTGCCAAACCGTGCCGCATACCGAGCTAGTCCGGAAGAGACGAAGGAGCTACAACGTCAAGTGCAAGAGCTCCTAGACCGGGGACATGTGCGTGAATCCTTATCACCATGTGCCGTCCCGGTAATCTTAGTACCAAAGAAAGATGGATCATGGCGGATGTGTGTTGATTGTCGTGCCATCAACCAAATCACCGTCAAATACCGCCACCCGATCCCGCGCCTTGATGACATGTTGGATGAGCTTCATGGCGCCACCATCTTCTCCAAAATTGATCTCCGGAGCGGTTACCACCAAATCCGGATGGCCGAAGGTGACGAGTGGAAGACGGCGTTCAAAACGAAGTATGGACTCTATGAATGGCTTGTCATGCCTTTTGGCCTCTCCAACGCCCCGTCCACCTTCATGCGCCTCATGAACCATGTCTTGCGCCGATTCTTGGGTACATTTGTTGTTGTTTATTTTGATGATATTTTGGTGTTTAGTACGTCTTTGGAGGATCACATCGGGCACCTTCGCCAAGTGCTCGAGTGCCTTAGACAAGAGCAATTGTATGTCAACTTTGACAAATGCGTCTTTTGCTCGGATACCACTATCTTTCTTGGCTATGTCGTGTCTAAGGACGGACTACGAGTAGACGAATCTAAAGTTCGTGCTATTCGGGAGTGGCCTACTCCTACTACGGTCACCATGGTCAGAGCCTTTCTCGGCTTAGCGGGTTTCTACCGACGCTTTGTCAAGGACTTTAGCACGGTAGCGGCACCGCTCCATGAGCTCACTACCAAGGGTGTCACGCTTGAGTGGTGTGATATCTATGCTCGAGCGTTTGATGCGCTCAAAGACCGCCTTTGTAATGCACCTTTACTCCAACTCCCAAACTTTTCGAAAACTTTCGAGGTGGAGTGTGATGCATCAAATGTGGGCATTGGAGGAGTTCTCTTACAAGAGACTCGTCCAATTGCCTACTTTAGTGAAAAACTATCCGGTCCTTCGCTCAACTACCCTACATATGACAAGGAACTATATGCTCTAGTTCGTTGTCTTAAGACATGACAACATTACTTGTGGCCGAAGGAGTTCGTGATTCATTCGGATCATGCGGCTCTTTCGTATCTCAAGAGTCAAACAAATCTCAGTCGGCGCCATGCTAGTTGGGTAGAGTTTCTAGAGACTTTTCCTTATGTCATCCGGCATAAGAAAGGCAAAGAGAATGTGGTAGCCGATGCCCTTTCTCACCGCTATGCCCTCCTTGTGTATATGGATGCCAAGATACATGGCTTTGCTCTTATCAAAGAGTTATATGCCACGGATCTTGACTTCAAGGACATATGGGCACAATGCCTCGACCTCCGAGAGCACGAGTCTTTCTTTATTAACGATGGCTATCTTTTCCGAGCGGGCAAACTTTGCATTCCGCGCTCATCTATACGCCATTTGTTGGTCAAGGAAGCTCATGAGGGCCGTGGTCATTTCGGTGCTACCAAGACCCTTTCCGCTCTCCAAGAGCATTTCTTTTGGCCCCGGATGCGTATGCATGTGACACGGTTTTGCAAGGGTTGCATCACATGTCATCATGCAAAGTCACGCCAAGGTCCGGATGGAATGTACTCTCCTTTGCCTATACCAATGAGACCTTGGGAGGATCTATCCATGGACTTTGTGGTAGGGTTGCCTATGTCAAAACGAGGCAAAGACTCCATTTTCGTGGTAGTCGATCGCTTCTCCAAAATGGCTCATTTTATTGCATGTAAAAGCACCCAAAATGCTAGTGAAGTTGCCACCTTGTTCTTTGACAATGTGGTGCGTTTACATGAGATCCCACGTTCCAACGTTAGTAATCGGGACGTGAAATTCGTAAGTCACTTTTGGAGAACGTTATGGGGAAAACTTGGAACCAACTTGTTGTTTTCAAGTAGTTATCACCCCCAAACCGATGGTCAAACGGAGGTGACCAATCGGACTCTTGGTGCTCTACTTAGAGCCACCACTAGGACCAACCCACGTAGGTGGGAGGACTTACTTTCTATTGTGGAGTTTTCGTATAACAGGTCTAGGCACACGGCAACTAAATTGTCCCCATTTGAAGTTGTCTACGGCCTTAATCCACACACACCGTTGGACTTCACTCCCCGCCCGCTCAAGGACGGAGAACACATCATCGCCGGGAACCGAGCCGCCCAAATCATTGAGCTTCATGAGCGGACTAGGACACAACTCGAACGTCGTGCCGCCCAACTTGCCGGACAACGCAACAAGGGCCGCCGCGATGTCTCTTTTGAGCCCGGTGATCTTGTTTGGCTCCACCTAAGGAAGGAGCGTTTTCCAACTCGCCGCATGAGCAAGCTCTCGGACCGTGGTGATGGCCCATTCCGCATCTTAGCCCGTCATGGCCCGAATGCATACAAATTAGAGCTCCCGGATTCCTACGGAGTACACCCGACGTTCAACGTCAAGGACCTTTCCCCTTATGTTGAGCCCCTCTTTGACGATGGTGAAACGGGGACGTTTCACAGCCAAGATGGGGGGACTGATGCGCCCTTGGATGTCCCTTTTACGTTGACCATAGACGAAGAGGACGAGGCTCTTAGAGTTCGTTCAGATGGACCGATCACCCGATCCCGAGCTAAGGCCATTGCTCGAGCCACCGGCTCCATCATCGCCCGCATTACTTCTTCACTTGGTTCCATTACCAGCATGCCATGTCTCTACACCACCATGGCATAGGCTACCGGTTCCGTTAGCGGCATGTCTCGTCGTTCCGACTCAATGGCATGAAGCTAGCTTATTTTCGGACTATATTTTCATGTTTTCCTTTTTATGCAATAAAAGGGATATTCCGTATAAGAATATTCCCTTTGAACTTATCCTTTTAGGGTTTTCCCTTTTGGGATTTTCTTCATGTTTTTGTTTGGCCCGTTGGCCCATAGGTAGGCAAGACTCTCTATATAAGAGATATCTTGCCTCACTTATTTTTCATGTTCAATATTACTAAGTTTTGAGAAGAATTTCCTCCGACTTAGCTTGGGCATCAAAACCTCTCTTCTTTCTCTCAAATTTCTTCCTTGGATCTCGTCTTTGATCCCAGAAATCCATATTCGAGGATTTTTCTTAAGAATCAACCTTCGATCCACACAAAAAGGTGTATTCGATCTCTCTAGATCGAAGTAACCTTTGTTTCTTCATCGCTTCCGCCCCCTTTGGATCCGAAACGATACAACGTTGCACAAAGAATCAAGGAGTAGTTGGAGTTTTGCTTGATCTAGATCCGGAGTTATCCTTGGTTACCTCCAATGACGCATCACTAACCCCACGCAAGTCATCTAAAACTAAAGTAATAGAACACCCCGGAGTTATCCAAAACGTGTAACCCAAGATCATTTGAAAATACATAATTGGCCAAAGATTCCGCAACCCTACATTTAGAACCATCCTTTATTTAGAACCTTTGGGTTGAGATAAATGGGTGGTGGAGACTTAACCGTACATTACCCCGTTTTAGAACATATTTCCTTGCTATCCCAGCTTTGTCCATATAATCTTTAGAAGTTTTAAATCGAAAACCACAATCGGATACGTTGATCTCTAGAATCCTTTTTTCCCAATTATTACACAAGTTTTTGCTTTTGTTATCAATAGTTGCATTATTTCTTTTCTAGATTACCTTTATCGATTTTGATTTCACCAAATCCTTGAGAACGACCCTGAAGTATTTGTCGTTGCTACGATTGATCCGTACACTGCGTGTTTGCATATCGTTAAGGCTTATATTTTAGGTTATAAATTTAAAGCTCTTTGCACACACCTTTTGGAGCTAACAAGTTACACAAGCTCAGACCCAATCGAAAATACAAATCTTGTAGTTAGTGGGTTTCAAACTCTGGATGACAAGCCCACTCTCCCAACCTTTTACTAGTTGGACTAATTGAACTTGTTTATTCTGTTGTTGTTTTTTTTTTGTAAAGTTACACCTAAAACCGAATGTTCATACACAATTTTAATACACGATGTTAATACACAATTTCAATGACACAATGTTAATACAATGTTAATATACAATGTTAAATTATGTAATTAACAAAATCGATCATTTTCCATTTACACAAGCCCAAATGTCTGTCATTTACACAATGTTGAGTGACACAAGTCCAAACCCAATCGAGTTACACAAGTCCAAGTCCAATCGAGTTACACAAGCCCAAAAATCCGTCGTTTACACAATTAAATTTTGAGACATTTTGTGTAATTATAAACTTAGGTCATATCATGTAATTATACAACTCAGGGGATATTATGTACTTCTAAAAGTTTGGATCATTCCTGTAATACAAACTTGGGTCATTTCTTGTAATTATCCAATTGGGACATATTTTCAAATTCTAAAAGTATGGGTTATAAACATAAATATAAAGTACGGGTGTCCTTTTGTAGTTATACCAAAATATCATCAATCCCGATTAGGGTTTCCGATGAACCCCATGACGGCGGCGATTTTGTCTTCTCCGGTGGCTAGGGAGCTTGGTGACAGAGGTGGCAAGGCACTAAGGCAGGCTCCTGGCGTGGCTTCTCCGATAGTGGCGGAAGGCTTTTGTTCCCGGCGAGGAGCCTCCAACAATGATGGAAAGGCATGCTCCAGGGCTCGTGTATGCACTAGTCTTTCTCTTCTTCTCCAAAGGCTACTAGTTTTTGGGTTATGGCAATGACAGTCCATAGAGGAGGCGATGACAACGGCATTGTGGTGTTGACCTTCTTCTCTGGCAAGGTTTTGATGCGAGTGGAAGATGATATTTTTTTGGATTTGTTCTACCGGTGCGGATCTAGTGCGTATATGTTCGGCGGTGGAAGCTCATCCCTCGTCGGAGGCACCTACACGAGCCCAACAACGCTTCAACTTGATGCGTTTACGGACTCGACGGTGGATGTGTTCGACGACAACATGGCTACAAGTCTTGCGTTACACAACACTCTTCTTCCTTAACGTTGTGGACGGTGGATGCGTTACCCGGCTGTTGCGATGAAACCCTAACAGCTTTTATGCTCGGCGGCTGCAAGGAAACCCTAACTATTTCGGATGTGAAAATTGGCGATTGATGATGACTTTATAGGGTTTATATTTTTGTTTTCCCCTTATGCCCCTTTGATTAACCGTTTTTAGAATTAAAATTTTATCAAAATTAGTAGGGGTCTATTTTGTATCAACGATACAAAAAAGGTTAATTACGTCAATCTTCTCAATAATGATTCCGAAAGAGTTAACCTTCTACACTAAACCTTGAATATATATAGAGGATTAACCTATGAAAAGATATAACTAACTCAATCGTCCTCAACCACAAATAGAACGAGTAAGATAATATTTTCCTATCTAAGCAAAATTTCCTAAGATAAAATATATCCTAAGGCATCCTTTACAAAGATAGAATAAACGAATAAAATATCCTATTGTGTATCTTATCACATCACACAAAATATGATTTCCGAAAAACAAACAAAACTTCCTTTTTGATGTAGACCAAGTAGGTGGAAATTTGTTGCGCTTGTCACACTTGCAACATGCTTGACGTCCAAGTTTGCATGTAAATTCCCAATTACTACCACGCTCTACCAATGACTATTGATCACTCGTCATTGTATCCTGTCAGTTCGTGTGAAAGTAAACTCATGGAAGACTTATTAAAACCTTTAACAAGAGTTATTTGTTAAGATCAAAACCAAGGAACCCAACAATGCCGCACATTCTACTTCAAGACTGGAATCATTGAACGTTTGCTTTGCACCATTTTAACAATCCGGACGAGATGATCACTGATAGCAAAACTAATAGCTTTTTTGTAAGAGTTAAATTTAGAACCATCAAATTTAAATTTGTAAGGACTTACTCTCATTTTTTCCCAATTAATGTTACTTTTTACCATTATAAGAACTGCATTTTTTAATACATATAAATAGGAGTGGAAACAAATCCCGATCTTGTCCCTGTTTTGACCCCCTCTCAATCCCGGCGGAATTTCATTAAAAAATAGCAATTCCATCCCGCTAAAATATATTTGGGACGGAATTAACCTTAACCTCGTCATCCCTTTAGATTTGTCCCGTTCACAATGAAAATACCCGTGCCTTGCACGGATATTCTTAATACATATAAGTAAAACAAATTCGCATTGCTAATCAAGTTAAATAAATATTTGAAAAAAGAAAAAAAAATTTAAAAAGAATCACCTTATCATACCAATATAATTATTGTTGCTAATGAAATAAACAGACAATGCACTTAAATAATATGACAACCATATCGCCTTAAAAATAAATAATTTTATAGGAGTCTTAAAAATATATAACTTTAAAAGTGAAAGTTTAAAATTGTAAATCACATAACCTATATATATATATATATAGGTTTCCAATGAATAAATGGATAAATTTATATTATATTACATTTATGATTTATAGATTAAAAAAGAGAGAGTATAGATCTAATAGGGTCTTACATATATGAAAAATTTTGTGTTAGCAAATAATTTGTTGGTGGATAAAATATTAATAAATCAAATATTAATAATTAAAATAAATTTTTGAAGAAGATTTATAAATTATTTAACATAAAATATTTGTGTCGCTAATTGTGAGCATTTCATTATAAAATACTTACATTACAAAAAAAACTTCTTATGATAAAAGCTTACAAAAATTTAAATTGTGATAAATGATTTTGTATATTAAATTAACAAAATTATCTTCAAAACTTATATGAAAAATTTTACGTCTATGAAATTTTTTTATTTTTCAAAAGATTTTTTTAAATTGACATAGAAGATTTTGTAGATATATAACAAATTGCTGAATCTTTGAAAATATCTTCACAACTTGTTTTTAAATCAAAACTTAAGAAAAAAATGATAAAACTATTTGCAAAGGTTTTGTAAAGTTTTTGAGCCATTTAAAAAAAATATATAATTTTTAAAGAGATTAAGAATATATACTTATCTAGAAAGAATTATCTAGAAAGAATTTGGTGAAGTAGACTATTTTTTATTGTCTTTTATTTTGTAGATCCTTTGAATTTTTAGCACTCTAATTGACTACCATTATTACTTATGTTAGGGGTATTCTATAATAGAATAAATATGGTAAATGGTCTAGTTAGTACCACTTATCTACATTAAAACTTCATGTACTCTTTCAATTGTAGATTTCTTTTATATGATTTGTTGCAACTAAAAAGAATATCTACATTAAAATTTTATTTATATACATTTTTTTTTTAAATTCTAATTTATATTATCATTTAAAAATCACTTTTTAAATAAATTTGGGTTAATTTGGTTGCTAGACCTTTTTGGGTTTTGACTCTACTAACTAGGCTTTTTGATTTTTACTAGGATTGGACGCGCGTGCTTCGCACGCGCGCCGCGAGTTTGAAACGTGTAATTGAATTTGGAAATTTTTTTTGTTAGAAAGACATGTTAAATTTTATGTTTTATGGTAAGAAGCAACAAAGGTTGCACTGAAATGAAGAATGGAAGAAATACGGAATAAATAAATGTGTTGTTGTGGTAGAGCAATAATAGAGCTTATATATACTAATTCTGAAGGAGTCTTGCAATGTGAAGGTGCACAAAGCTGTGTGGTAAATGCAATTTTATTACCATGAAATCTGTCCACAGGCCGGCCCCTTCCGCGTTGCCTCTCTACGCTTACATCAAGAGCATCATACATTTAACAGATAACAATATACGCTAATAAACTAAATCATAAGTGTCATGAAAATCCAAGGTAACCATATAAAAATCAAAAACCCATATACAAATAATAGAAGAAGGGCACTCTAGGCACTCCACTGGACATGATTTCGGTTTTAAAGGAGTGTGAGTACCAAATTCAGCTGCTGCTTCTTTATTCTGTCATGAGATCTGCAAATCCGTATCCTGGAGTTGAAGTTTAAGCAAGCCATCACACTCTACCACAAACACAAACAAAAAATAAGCATTTGACTACTTTTTTACAGTGATAAGTACATGCAAGCCACATGATTGTCCGAGTACTTACAATTTGCAGTTTAATGGTTTTTCGATCTTGCTCTACTGTGCGGATTTTATGCACAAGAAAATCATTCATGCAAAGCTCAGACAATTGTTGTTGTATGGTTCTGTAAAGTTCATCTTGGCTAGCCGTTCACCCAATTCCTTATATAGATTTGCATGATTAGGAAGACAACATATATAAGTCTAAGATATACATAAGTTCTTCTTCATATTTGTACTTCTAAAAGTGCAAAATAAAACCAAAACAGGAAACATTCAGCAAAAAATAAGAAAAGAATGAAGAAACAGTATAACGAAGAAAAGAAGAAACAATATAAAGGAAGAAAAGAAGAAATTTCAAAACAAACCAGAAAAACGAAAGCCCTGAAAAAACATTAAAAAATTAGCCAGCATTTAGACTACCCAATCAGAAGAAACAGTATAACGGAAGAAAAGAGAAAAACCCAGAAAAACGACAGCGTAACCATAAATCGAAAAAGAACGGAAAGAACAAATGTAGAACAAAACATTTGTTAGATCAAACGGTTTGACACAAGAAAAATAGTAAACAAAATAAATAAAGGCTCTACCAACTGAAGGTCATCGAGCTGCTGCAGGGACAATTCATCCCAATCAGAAGAAATAGTATAACGAAAGAAAAGGGACAATTCATCGAGCTGCTGCAGTGATTTGGTGTCTCTCTTTATCATTATTGTATATATATTTTTTCCCTTTTTTTAAAATTTTGTTTCCTAATCTGATCTACTTTTGATTTTTTTCTCTTGTGGTTGTGATATCCAGTATCTTAGCCTTAGCTAATTACCGCAGCTCTTATTATGATACATTGTCCTAATTAAAATCGGAATTCATTAATGAAATCAGGTTGACAAATGATCATGCTATTAAAGTTTTGTTTCGTAATGTAATTTACTTTTGATTCTTTCTTAAAAAAATTTTACAAATATATTTTTATTTTATTTTTGTATCTAAAATTTTGTTTAGGCAATATAAGCAGTCTTGGGTAGATTACATTATGATACATTGTCCTAATTAAAATCGGAATTCATTAATGATTTTTTCTCTTGTTTCCTATTGTTTTTACTCTTGTTTCCTAATCTAATCTACTTTTGATTCTTTCTGTTTTTCGTTACTGCATATATTTCCTAATCAAATGATCCTGCTATTAAAGATTGGCTCTCCTAAAAATCTACCCAAGACTGCTCTTTCTGTGAAGAAGAAAAAGTCAATGTTAGATACAAAAATAAAATAAAAATATATTGGTAAAAAAATATAGTATTTGAGAAGTTGTTAGAGCATATGTTAGTTGAGGCTTCTAATGTCATGTGCTGATTAAAACTCATCTTGGCTAGCCGTTCAACTATCCAGAGACATTTTCCCCATGAATATCAACATAATATAATTATTTTTCCACAAACACTTATTAGTTCATAATCTCCAGTTTATTGACCAAAAAAAAGTTAAATTAATATCAAAGCTTAGTTAGGGTGTGTTTGTTAAGAGATGGAGGTTATTTTAAAGATTAATCTAGATGAAATTTAAAAGGGGTTAAATTTTATAAGGGATTTATTAGGGATTATTTGATATAAAATAATTTACGTGAAGATCTTTTAATAGGTTTAATTGATATTGATTTACAAATTTACCCTTATTTTAACCTTAAATAGGGGGTATGAGTGTAATCCTAATTGATATTTGAAAATTAATCTCTTTTGACCTTGGTAATATAAGGTTATTTTTTGGCCCTTTTTAATCCCAATTAATCCTTCTATAATTTTTTTTCATAATCTCCCCTTCATCCAAACACTTACACAAATTTAATCTCCTAAATTTAATCTAAATGAACCTCCTTTAATCTCCAACCAAACACACCCTTAGTTGTGCAATGAACGCTGTCTTGAGAAATATTACACAAATAAAGAGATTCAATGAAGAATGAACATGAACTGGTACATGGCCAAAAAGGTTGATATATTTACTATTGTTAACGGGTCGGAATTTACAGGAGGAACTCATCAAGATAATTGTCTGATGATGTGGGCGTAAGCCGGTTCGAACTCGACTCTTCCTCTCACCTGTTTCTGGATGTGAAGGTTGATCCTGAATCCAAGAATCAAAATCAGAAGAGCATAAAAATTCAGCTCCAGCATGCGAACCCAAGAAATTGACAAAAAAAGAAGTATTATATACAGGTACAAGCAGTCATTATGCAATAAAAGTATTAGAAAACAAAGCAAATTACCGAAGAAATATACAATTATATTGTTGTCATCTAAAGCATGAAAGTAATGACTAATCTCTGTAGAAGAATTTAAAGCTTATCACAATTAACTAATTAAGTATATATTTCGGAATACCTAGTACACAAACCTAATATAATTACAAGAAAAGGTTAAAGATGAAGTCATTCAATGGTTTAAACATTTAATAAGTATCATACAAAAAAAAGGTCTTTTGAGATAGAATCATTACCTCAGCACCCAAGCATAATTTGCAAGTTTACAGGAGCTTAAGAGTATAAGGATCAAGGTAAGGAATCAGGAGAGGGTTATGTAGCTGAATTTCATATCTCCAAAGACCAAAACATCGGCAACTGAGAAACCAAGAGAAATTACGAGAGAATTGAGACTGTCTGCTCAGAAAATGTTCTTGTCTGACCCTGAAAAATGACACCAGTAACAGGTGATGAGTTATTGTGTTAGTGTAGAGCTGTGCAGCTTCAGACAAGCACAAAAGTCGCACACTATAAAGAAAGAAACATAGTGGTTAGTGATTCCATTGGAAAACTATCAAGTTTGCTAAATCTAGATTTATTTGAGAATGGGATCATGGTCTTACCACCCACCAGCAGTGGCCTTGCATCCCTAATGAGATTGGATTTGCATTCAAATAGAATATCTGAATTGCTTGAGTCCATGATTAGCCTTAAGAAATTGAATGTAGAAACCAATGATGTTGAAGAGATTCCACATACCATCAGTCAATGTTCTTCACTTCAGGAACTGCATACAGACTACAACCAACTCAATAGTAACAGCTATTAATTACCAAACAAGTTGCTTGTACAAAATGTGACAGCAAAACAAGATGACAGTTGACCAAGAAACTGTGCTTATACATTAGGTTGCAGATGACCAATGACGCCTATATAAATCCCAAAAACAGCTTTGCTACGAGTAGCTAAGTCATCCCTAAAGCAAGCATATAATCCTCCATTCTGATGGATACACAATGGCACAGACTGGTGCTCATACCGGCATAAAATCGACATATAAACTTGCATTATGCAAAAAGAAGATAAAGACATGATTAAAAAAAGAAGAAGGAAGGACTACCTCAGGACGGATCATATGAGTATTGTGTAGCTTGGAGATATTCATCTTTGAACTTATAACCGTCTCGAACCCACAACGGGCAAAGAGGCGTCACTTACACTGGTGGAAAAGAGAAAGACCACAGGGTGGACGAAGTTGGACACATGAGGGCGGCAAATCTGCAAGAAAGCATGATGAAGTCAGCACCCCGACCGGTAAAGGAGACGAACAACCCAAAGTCAAGTAACATTTGGGAAGTAAAGTGATGGAAGTAATCGAAAACGAAGCAAGAAGTTCCAGTACAGCCCAAAAGCCATGCGCGTAAAGGAGGAGGATGAAGAAATTGGATGCGAACCCTAGGGCGGTGACTTTAGCGTTAAACCAGTACCAAACCCAGATGAAAGGGTTAAACGATTCGTGTTTGCTGGTTGAACAACAATAAATCAAGGATAAACTTTGGAAATGGAGCTTTCAATAGGGAGCTATGGAGGTACAGTGGGAGGCAATACAAGGTTCGATTAGACCTCTACATATTCAATTCTTCGATTGGGACAAAAGATCAAGCATGGCTTTCGCACTCGATATCGCCGGCGACCACGGAGAGATGGTGATTGAAGGCGCAATGGCGATGGCGAGAAAACGTGAAAGAAAGAAATGGAGAATGCTGGATAAAGGATCTATCTGGTTTGGGTTAGGGTTTCGTACCAGAGAAGCCAACAACGTATATCGATGAAAATAAAGATGAGTCATAACACAGGTGAGAATAAGGCAACACGTGTACGAAAAGAAAGAAGAAAATGCTAAAAATAAATAGAATGGTAAAATTGAAGTAGAGGGCAAAACAGTAAATGTGAGAGTTTAAGGGCAAAAACGGAAATTAACTATTCATTCACCCAACTCCCACATTTATTATAGTAAGGATAATTAAGTAAATATACCCCAAAATTTTTTTACTGTCTAACCCTAATATTTCCTCAGCGTCTCTCCTTCTCTCGATCTATGACTTCTCCTCAAACTTCACTCTCTTCGCTCACCTCCCCTCTCTGGTATGAGTTTTCTACCACCGTTGTCTTCAACTATGTTGCCTCCGCTGTCTTCACGCCACACCACCGGAAGCTAGTCGCCGCCTGGAGGTCGCCTCCGCTGAGGGCTCAATAGTCGCCGTTGGAGGTCGCCTTCACCGCTATTTTGCTGCCTCCGTTTCCGCCGGTGAGAAATCGTTTCCCCTCGCATCTAAGTTTCGGAAGAATTCTCGAGCTTCCTTTTGGCATATTTGTTGAATGGATCTTAGATTTGGATTACAAATATGCTCTTTTCATTTCTACATTCTTTGCATCTGAGTTTTGAGGTTTGAATCTATCCACAAACATACACAATCCATCCACAATCTTCAACGAGCGGATCTAGATGGCTTCTTCGCAATCTTTCTTCACATTCCTCTCTCAAGAGCCTAATCTCGCAGACCTACTTTCTCCGCCGTTAATCTGTATCCTCTCCCTTCCAATGCTGGAGAAATGTTGGATTTGGCCGCTAAGATGGATTCCTTTTCGATTGAGCCTGATATAACCTCTTTCGTTTTGGTGCTCAAGATAAATTGACACTTTATTTTGTTGTTCTTGCATTTCATCAAAGAAAGAGATATAAAGGTAAGTTGATTTTTTTGAGAAACTCGATTACTCCGATCATTTTATAATCATATTCTTAGCTTTATGTCCATTGTTTTTAAATGATAATCTCTTATATTTTTTAATTTGATGTATTGAGAAAGTTCATTTTGTACAGAACTGACCTTATGGGATCTTCTTGTATACACTTGGATCGAATAAGAAATCCTAATTTAGGTTGATTAGATCCAAGCATAGCACTAAATAGTGTTGGTACTTGGTAGGAACAATTTTGGGATTGTTGTGAAATGTAGACAAGCCTTGGTGGAGTTCTTGAGTTTTTGATTTTTGGGTTGCAGTATAATATTGAGATATGGGAAAACCTTCAGTGAAAAGCATAACAAATGTCTCATGGTAGCAGAAACTATAGAAAGAAGACACAATAGCTAGTAATCTCTTTCTTTTACTACACTATATTGCTTTATATGATTACATTTTGTGGTATGTAGGTTTGTAGGGGCAAATGATGTAAGCGATTTGATTGTAAGGATTGGAAAGGCCAAGAGCTTCTACTTACACATGGTATAATGCTAAATTGCCTCTATAATCATACTTTTTCATTCATTACATCTGATACACTAAATCATAACTGCACACTTCAAACAAATTTAGAACTTGCAGTTTCACAACTTCCTATGATCTCTAGAAGTGGCTATTTGAACAGAATGACGCAAACAATGACTCGATTGAGCCTGATACAACCTCTTTCAATTTGGTGCTCAAGGCGGTGTATTAGGTGGTGTATCGTAATGGAAGTTCAGATCTTTAATTTAGGTTTTGTTGCTTGAATTTATGATATGCTGGCCTATTTATTGCTCCATTGTATAATGATACAAAGTTGTATCGTGTTTGTGTTTGATTTCAATCACTAATCAACTTATTTGTTGTTTAGGTTTCTTGTAGTTTTCCAGCTTTCTTTCATCTGTTGTATGGGATTCTCATGTTGTTCATCTTGCTTGCTTGGAAAGTCTTGATCTGGTTGTTGATTATCTTTGTATATTTTTTCTTGGATTTGTAGTTGTTGTGTACACTTACAGTTCTATGAAATCTGATCATATTGGAAGTCTAGAGTTCGTATAAAAATTCTGATATGAGTTTTCTGGTATGAATTTTCGTACCAGAAAACTCATACCAGAATTTTCTGCTGTGAGTTTTTTTGGTATGAATCTAATCTTAAGATTTGGAAAATTAATGTATGATACATCTACTTGTGTGCTTATTAGATGATGTGGGTTGTCATTATATTGTAGCTAATTGTGTTGCCGATGGATTTTGTCTGTAAATTTTGGTATGAAAAAAATATTTTGGTATGATAAAAATATTTTGGTATGATAAAATTTCTGGTATGAGAAATTTCTGGTATGATAAATTTATTTCAGAAAATAAAAAAATAATAAAGAAAATAAAAATAAAATAAATAAAAAATAAATTCAGTAATTAAAAATTAAAACTTACACTTAAATAACAAATAACAAATAACAAACATTCTTTTTTTAAATGGAGGGGTTAATTATTTTTACCTACCATTAAATGAAAGTGGTAAAAATTTTGGGTACATTTACTAAATCATATTTTCAAAAAAGCCTAGTATGTCAAATTCTTTCAATAAATTTTAGGACTTTGAGAAACGTGATATTGACACGTGACAAAAGAGACTCATACTTTATCAGATAGAAAAACAGTCTTAAAAATAAATAATTTTAGAAGAGTGACAATTTAGTGCTATATGGTTATTTAACTTAAATACTGAATTATGATAGTGCTACGTCAACATTCCGTAGTCTACTTTAATATATATATATATATATATATATATATATATATATATATATATATATATATAGATAAATTATGTTGTGTTATGTAAACATTCCTTATTTGTTTAAAAAATAATTATGTGACTCGTGCCACATAATCCCCATATATACATGCATGTTTAGTATTTTTTTTTTCTAATTAATTGTTTGGTTCTTTGTAGGGAAAAAGAATCGGTCGATATCATCAAAGTTTTGTTTATAAACTATTTATAATAATACTAAACCTACTTTCTTTACGACATGTTTAACCAATGGACAATATAATGTGAAAGTAAACGGTGTTAATTTTTACACTGATGATTGTAGAACTTACACTTAAATTATGAATCTTTTGATTCTTGTTATTATCTTTTTAACCTGATCTAATTGAGTTATAAATTAATAGTTTAAATTAAAAAAAAGATTTATATTTTAAGAAATTATAGCAAAATTTTAAAATTAGTTTACTCATTATAAGGTTTCTATGAGATTATTTTTATCGTGTATATATATAATTCTTGTGATGAATATAATTAATTAATTATATATCTATAGAGTGCTGTTCAAGTAAGACACATTATTCTAGTAGGGCCGTGCGGTTGAACATATCCCAATTTTTTTTTTTTTTTTTTTTCAGGATCGAGTAAAAGTAATAGTTAAAACTTATTAAGGAATAGTTCATAACTTATAAAAGGATAGTTCATGAATTATAATAGAATAGTTCATAGTGCAAAATTTATAAAGGATAGTGCATTACTTGTAAAGTGATAGTTCATGAATTATAATTGAATAGTTCATAACATATAAACGATTAATTTATAAATAATTTGATATAATATATTAAAACGTAATAGTTCATGAATTATATGGGAATAGTTCAATGGTTATAAGAGAATAGTGCAGAAATTATAACATGCTAGTTCAAAAAAATTTTCATTTGTTTCTGAAAAAAAATCAATAGTAAAAAGAATAAAAATATTTTGGGACACGTGTTAGCTTTACGTTCAGTCGCACGGCCCTACCCGAAATTATAAAGCGCACCTACCTATATATATATATATAATTTTTTGTGATGAATATAATTTTTTTAAAAATATAATTGATTAAAATAATTCATTTGTATATAAAACTGGAGATCTGCAGGGGGACAGAAGATGGCAAGTACGTTAAAAAAAAAAAACATTCAAATTTGAAAGTGGGGCAAGTAAGTTATGCCAGAGGCCCATGTTATCAATTAAATAAAACGACAACCCAAAGCCATTAATTGACATACGACAACTTAGACCCTCTTTTATTCCTCTCTATGCTCCACTCATTTCTCTATTTAATTGACATACGGCTCATATATATGGATAACTCAATTAAATTACTAGTTATTTTTATAAATATTCAAAATTTGGAGGTTAAATTCAAAATATATGAAATAAGATTTTAACTAATAACTTATGTGCAATTTGTTTCTAGTAGAATTTGGTTTCAAGAACATCAAACAGGAACCCCTAAACATTCAAAGTTAAACCAAATTCCTCCAAATCCAAACAATTTAAACCAATCTAATCTGAATTATCGCGGAAGAAAGAACCAAATTACATAAGCAGATTAAAAAACAAAGCGTCAAACTTGTCTTGTGATATATGAACAGTTTGTACATAATTGAGCCTTAAGCATTCCTTCGATACTACTACAAACGAATCTAAGTCTTCAATCTTAGAAACCTCTGAAGATTTTCTCGAGAGTAGCTTCATCTCCAAAATCAACTTGAAGGTTTTTTCGAGAGTAGCTTTATCTCCAAAATCAACTTTATGATGACCAGGTAATAAGGGTCCGAAACCACAAGTAGCCTCATTTCCACATCTCATAGAAATGACACCAAGTCATAAAAACATTTTTAACACCTCAAATCTCAGACCCGGAACGCTACGGGTTAGGAGCTCACAATGGGTCCCGACCCTACCCTGAACAACTTCATCGGACCTTACAACAAGGCACAAATATAAAACATAAAAACTGAATAAATAATATAAAATGTCAAGGACTTTCAGCCGAGTATAATAACAAAGTCATAATTAAACTACTAATGTCAAACTGAAATGAAATAACCATAAAAACACATATGTTCGTACGGAAACCCCGGGTGACCACTCCATCCGAATCACTCTGCAGCTACCTTGTCCTGGAAAACATGTACAACATCGGATAAACCGTTAGCTAACAACCTACATATTAGAAGAAAAGCAAAAGCACAACTACACACAAAGAGGAAATGAAACACATAGCATGATCTCACATAATTCATTTATTATCTTAATTAAGTAATTCACTTCTAATTCCAATTTATACTTGTGGAACGAGAAGTCTCGGACTCTCTCCTCCGTCCCCGTGTACCAACAAGACTAGTTCAATGCACCTCCTTGTATACCATCAAGAGTTGTTCGATGCACCTCCCCGTATACCATGTATGGGCTAGTCGCAGAGAACCTCCCAGTCTCCCTCAAGAGTTGGGCAGATGATGCCACCACCCGTTACACATGGGCTAATAATAATAATCAAGTAATCCTAATCACGTTATCGTAAATAAACATGCAATAACACACCACTCATGCCATTCAACCAATACGCATAGTGTCACTAAGTAAGCTCAAAGGACCTACCTGTAATAGGATAAATCCAGCTAATCACAATCCTGATCCGCAATATACTCTCAACCGTATGATATATACCAAGGCATAAACATCAATGATCCATCATCCACAACAAACCCGAAAACTACATCCTAACAATTTTTCTATCCTTAACTTAACATGCTACTAATCTTAAACCAACTTAGACAATAATGAAGATCAATGTACCAACAATCGGTACTCTTTGCAAAGATGACGCGACCACGGAAACAAGGATGCGCAATTGTAAGATCCGGAAATTTGATCGAGTTTATAAATTTTAGGACGGAATCTAGCGTTACCGTGTTTCTACCGGATCAAACACTACCGGACATAGACCTTTCATTCCTTGTTTATTGTTGGGCCAGATGTTTCTAATTTTGTTTAGTAGGCCGGAGGTCCAGGGCATTCTTTTCTTCATGGGCCTAGCAGCCCACTAGACTCCTTCTTTTACACAGGGCTGAGCAGCCCATAGCTTCTTTCTTCAACTAAGTGATGCTGTCTACCTTAGCACACATTCCACGCCGGAAATCACGTAACCATATCAACCAAAACAATCCTTGCCTTTCAAAGCTATATCGTGACAGCAGTGCTAGCCTTCCTAACTGGATCGACTCATGCTCAAAACCCTAACTGCACACTCCCTTGCTGCCTAAGAACTACCACGCCGGAGGCTTGCAATCACCGCCTTAGTCACATTTCGCCAACGACAGGTAACACCTCACCCACCCCTTGTGATACTCTATTCGATTCTGGATATAAAGAAGCCGCTTTCCTCCTCTCTAGTCACGAACATCACCAACCGTGGCGCTCGATGTCGCTGGTGATTCCCTGCAGAGGTTTCTTCGATTTGCCTAGGCCTGCTCGCAGTCAACAGTGGCTTGAAGCCGGTGCTATCAACAATCGCCATCGCCGGAGCCCGACTAGATCTTGCAACGACCTTTTGCACACGACGCTAAGGGCCTTCGTCTCTGCATTCCAGGCTGCTACTCGCCTCCATCTAAAAACAAGACAGGAGCGGCTTGCTTCAGCCTGCAGTAGATGACGGATTTGGTGCAACCATCTGTAACAACGTGCATCAACCCGGAATTCAGCTTCGGGTTCCTCGACCGCAAACCATGCCCTTCACCACTGCGGGTGAGTAGATACAACCCTTTTACTTAGTACCCTTATTTTGTATATTGAGTGTTGCTTTAGATTGATGAGTAAGAGATGTAGGTGGTGTAGCTGATTTTGTACTGGACTAGGGATTTAAGTTGGAAGAGTGATGTAGGCTGGACCTAGAGGAGGCTAAGGGAGCTCAATAGAGAGAGGGATAAAGTTCATGCATCATTGGTGATCTGTGGGATTCGAACTAGAGACCTATGGGTAAAATTAATAGGAACTTATGCTGACAGAGGGAATCGAAGTTGAGACCTCCTGCATACCTTGTTTTCCAGCCTTGACCTGTTGACTTTAGGATCTAGTTTTGATATCTTAGATCGAGCATCCACCGTTGAATTTTTGATATATGGTAGATAGAAGTATGAAGTTTACGGTGTTAAAATTTGGGAGAAAGTTAACGGTAGGATTAGAACTTATAAGAACTCGAAGTTGGATAGATGGGTTGTTTTTACAACAGAGGAAAATTGGCTAAGTATGGAATATTTCAGTTTTTATCCCAACTTTGGAGATTTACGGGAGAGTTATGATTTAGTATTTTTGAGATATCTTTGCCCCTATGTTTAGTATGAATATCCTAGAGGATCTAGGTATTTATTTCGGAATTTTTATATTTTTATTCGAGCCCCATATCTTGAGCTAAAGTCAGACCTTAGCGACTCTTTTGAAAATCTAGAATTTTGGTCAACTTTTATAAATCCTTAACAAACTATCTCTTGAGAACTAGATTATGGAAGTAGGTTCCAAAGAAGAATTTGGAACTAGGTTATAAAGTATTTTGGAAATTTTGGAACCAGGGTAAAATGATCATTTTACCTTAAGAGGGTTTTTAGTAATTCCTCTTCATGATATTGTACATCTTAGAAGTTTATAACTTCTAAGAGTTTGGAATGTGATTTCGATCCACGTGCCTTGTTTGACAGGCGACTAAGTTTACACGGTTGTAGACCGAGTTGAGATTTTAGAGAGTTGTGATTTGATTCAGGTAAGTCCTTGCGACTTACTTAGCTGGTTTCCGGATATTAGTTGGGTGATAATGGTTGTGTGTGTGCAATGTGTGTTATAGTAAAAATAACAACTTGTTAGGACGACCGTGGTTATTATGTTTTAAGGCCCAAGTGTATGTATAACGGGCCGTGACATCACTGCCCAACTCTTCCAGGAAACTGGGAGGTTCTCTATACCCAGACCATACAGGTACAAGGTGAGATGCATCGGATCCATTCCTAATGGTTACACGGGGGCGGAGGCGAGGTTTGGGAATCCCTCGTGTTACAAAATAAGTATCATTAGTAAGAGCGAATGACTTAAATGAAGATAATAAATGGATAGTTTGAAAGCATGATGAGTGTTTACTTTTGCTATGTTTGTGTGTGCTATTATTATTCTTCTAATGTTTAGATAGCTAGCTAATGGTTGTTCTGTTGTGTTTTTAGATTTACCGCAGGTTAGAGCAGCAGCTGAGTGATCCGGGAGTAGTGGTCAGCCGGGTCTCCGTACTCCTTAGAGTGGGGGTTGGGTTGTTGTTTTGTTGTCCTTTCCTCTTTTAAGACAGTTAGTCTTTTTCGTTGTGTAAGTACACTAGGTTGTTACACGTTATTGCATTCATTCCTTTAAAAATACTATTTCATGAATTTCGGTTTTTCTTATTTGTGTCTTGTTGCAAGATCCTAGTAATATTGTTGTCAAACTTAGGTCGGGACCCATTGTGAGGTCCTAACCAGTAATGCTCCGTGTTTTGAGAATTCGGGGTGTTACAGCAATTGCGGAAAGAAGCGTCGGCGCGACCACGACGACAAGCAGGCGCGACCGCGGTGAGGTGGGGGCGCGACTACGGGGATGATGTAAGAGCCTAGTTGCTGAGTTGCTGAGAGGGTGAGCTGAGGACCCGGATTCAGCCTATCCCGCCCCTGCGTAACCCTGGATCCGCCCTTGCGGTTTGCCTGGGCTGCCCCTGCGGCTCACAAAGTCCGCCCCCGCGGCTCTGTGTGTTGCAGCCGTCTTCTTTGACCCTTTGACCCGTGCTACCCTTTTTACCTCCTTTATATACTTCATCTTCTCCCTTTGATGAGGGTTTACCATTCTTAGCTCCATCTCTCTCTCCATACGTACATCTTCTTCTCTCTTCTCCCTTGGATCACCTTTGTTGATCTTTTCTTGAGTTTTGTGAGTTTGTGAGAGATCTTGCCTAGTTTTGCTTGGCTTTGATGTTGATGATGTTGTTGTGCCTTGTGGAGCCAGCTTGAGGTTGCTTTGGTGTGGTGCTGATCTTCTGGAGAGCTCAGCTTGGTGAGTTCCATGGCTTTTTTTCTTCCTTTCTTCCTTTCTTCCTCTTTCCCTTAACTTAGCTTAGTTCCTTAGGTTTGGATCTTTTTCCAGTCTTAATTGGCTTATGTTGATGTGTATATATGTATGTTTCTGTATATATGTGTGTTGGATGAAGAACAAGTGAAGGAATCGAAGGAATGAGTGAAGAAGGAGATGAAGTGGTGTCTTCTGCACACCAGCCGCCCCAACGCCTGTCTTGAGCCGCCCCTGCGCCACCTGCACCAGCTTGGTGTTGCACTTGGTTTTGCAGGTGTGTGTTGCTTCTAGGCTTATCTTAGGATGCTTTTGTTCCCTCCTTTCCTAGTGTGAGTGTATATGATCATGCTAGAGGTGTGAGGATGTGTTTGGTTGAGGTTATGATCATTATGATCAGTTATGCCTTGTATGGCTTTTGAGGCTCATTAGGTTGTGAGAGTATGTTGAGGATGATCCTATGGATCCCTTTGGATCTAGGTGTGACCCTTGTGTTGTTAGGAGATTGATATATCTCTTTATGCCCTGTTTATAGGTTGTGTTGTCCCTCTAGTGTAGAGGTGATCGTGGTTGAGTTTGATCGAGGTTGAGGTAAGTCCGTAGGACTTACTTAGCTGTCATCTTTATATTGAGTGTTTGCATGAGTGGTGTGTGATTTATATGTTGGCTATGATAGCATGAGATGTCGTATATACCGACCTATGTTTTATTGATTGCCCCGTATGCGTGGTTGTGATAACCTTTCCCTTTCATCCCGCCGTGGAGTCTGGGAGGTTCTCTAATGTTAGGCCAGACTGACTTTAAAAGGAAGGGCACAATCCACTACCACAGGGTACACGGATTGTGTGACCGATACTTGTGCAGCTGGCTAGCAGGCTCAGAGGCGAGGAGTATCGGTACTCGTGTCACATAGTTTCATATATATTTATATACAATTTGAGTGAATGACCATTATAATTGAGATGATTAAATGGGTAAATGAGTGAAAGCATGCTGATGTGTTTATCTTTCCTTACTTGTGATTGTGCTTATGCATTACTCTATATATGTGTATGGTTAGCTAATGGTTGATTACCATGTTGTAGATGCCCCACAGGATAGGCATGCTGCTGGGTGATCTAGCAGAGTGGCAGGCCGAGGACGTCTCGTACATAGGTTGTTGTGGACTTTTGGGTTTGTTACCTTTACCTCCTACGTGAGGATGATCTTTTGTTACCTCTTATGTGAGGGCGTTGTGTTTTGTACTCGGCTATGTTGTCTTACCTTTGGTTGTACAATTTATACTGTTTTATGTATTTGTTTTTATATTTGTCAATGCCATGTTGTAAGGTCCAGTGAACTTGTTGTCAGGCTAGGGTCAGGATTCATTGTGAGATCCTAGCCCAATGTGGCACTTCGAGTCCCGCGGATTCGGGGTGTTACAAAAGCACAGGCGCAACCGCGGTTTAAGAACGTTAGGGTGATCGTCTGTTTTTGTTCTCGCACAGAAACCAAAAGGGTCTACTCTCTCTTGATTCCGTGCAACGATCAACACACACACTACAGTCTAAAGATGACAGCTTAGAAAATTCTCCCCTTCACCATTCACAGTAAGATAACAAAATCTACACAAACACTATGGAAACGTTACCTTGGTTCAAAGATATACTACATCGGAACAATTATGGCTCTTTGTTCCTCTGACATGCTTCCGTGATGTGTAGATAGGGCGCAATGAAGACGGTTGACGCTGGAGGATCGTGGAAAGTAGATCAAAAGGAGGAAAAGGAGGAAGGATATAAGAAGAGGGATGATAGTTACATGAAAGAGAGGAGAATATACTAGGGTTCTAGTTAAGAAAGGAAAGTTGTAAAAACCCTGAGGAAGGAAAAATATCGACTTTTAATCGGATAGGAAACTTATCAGAAACGGTTACAAAAAGATAGGCCACGATCTGTTGTCTCACCATACCCGCGGCTAACATCCGCCGCGATCGCGGCAACACCAGTTGGCCGCGACCCGCGGGGGGGGGGGGGGGGGGGGGAAAGGGG
>BSUD01000001.1:134452759-134574166 GCA_033239045.1 Fagopyrum esculentum | reverse complement strand
GGGGGGGGGGGGGGGGGGGGGGCAAAAGGGGGCCCGGTGGCTGAATATGGCCGTTCTCTCTTTTACTTTGAGGGAAGTCAAAAGGTAGAAATGGGTCTCAGACCTAAATAGAGATCCAAAGTTAGAAATTTCGGATCGGATTCCGGAATGAAAATTCCGGTTGTGACAGCATCCACGCTTGCCAACTTAAGAGAAGTTTTAACTCCTTCCGCACATGTGTCATAGAAAACAAGGAATGAACATCTCATATTTGCTCAATCAAAGAATATAATTGCTATATCTACACTACAATCATTTTACCCAACTACGTTTAAAGTATTCAATTTGATGTATAATTTGAATAGTTTGTCAAAGTTCATCTTAAGTTGTAAACTGATAACTAGAAGATCCATTTCTAACAATTAGGTCCATCTAAAACTCACGGGATTGGACCGTAAAAATCATGAACAAGAAAGGAATTTTTACAAACACATAGCCCGCAAGACCATTCAAAAGAAACAAAATGGAAAGCAACATAAATAGGAGGGAAGAGAAAGATAGTACTTATGAGCATTGTATTGATATTCTTTGTCGATGAGTTTCTAGGAAGAAATGGCGGTTTGGCTTCAGGCAAGCCTCCATAGGTTCGAGTTTCTCTAATTTCACGCACCATACTTCTCATACGCAGCTAGCCATATTTGCAAAATAACTTATTCTTATGATCTTGAAATATATGATATAAAAATAAGAAGCCTAAAACTTTTGGCAGAATAAAATGTTTGAAGCACAACCTTATTCACTAGAGATTTGTGCATATGTTGTTGTCCATCAATGAAATTTAAAAATTAAAGTTTACATACATAGAACACAAGTTGACAGAAACAAGCACAAATAAACAGCCATGATAACCAATAACACTCACATTTTTCAAAGCTTTGAGGAATTTGGATATCGAATTGAGGATGAACACCCCATGATATCATCATCCCGCATCATTTGATGGGATCTATGACTAACTTATAAGGATGACTTGCTACTCATGTCAAAAAGAATTCTTCTTTTCCACCGGTCAAGTGAGGATAAAGAACACTGGAGTTAATCGTGCTCGTGCGGGAGCAATTTCAGGACCGGTGACCTCCTGAGAAGTTTCTGCGCGTGCATGGTTGGCATGGGGACAACGTTCCTCAAACCTCGGCTCTTACAAGTGGTATCAGATCTAACCTTGAGTTACGAGGGTACTCGCCCTAGTAGGTGGTCACTCGGCTCGGTGAACGGTCCTACGGGCTGATGTGGACGTCAAGAGTTTAAGTGGGGGAGATTGTAACACCCCGTGAAATTATCATCCCACATCATTGAATGGGGATTTATGGTTAACTTATAAGGATGAGTTGCTACTCATGTCAACAATAATTCTTTTTTTCTAGTGGTTGAGGGAGGACAAAGAACTTTGGAGTTAAGCATGCTCGTGCGAGAGCAATTTTAGGAAGGATGACCTCCTGGGAAGTTTCTACATGTGCATGGTTGGTATGGGACAACGTCCCTCAGGCCTCGACTCTTACAAAGGATGTCTTTGTAAGAGCCTTAGTCTTTTAGGGACCCCGCACCCGCGCCTCAGCTGAGCCGCAAGTGCGGAGCCTCCCCTGCAGCCCTGAGGACCCGCCCCCGCGGCTTAGGTGGCCTCAACCGCTCTCTTTGACCCTTTAACCCGTGCTTTTTCCTTTACTTCCTACTTAAGCTTTCTTCTTTCCCCTATGATGAGGGTTTCCGTTTCCTCTCCAAACTCTCTCTATTCCTCACATCCTTCATCCTTCTTCTTCTTCTTCTTCTTCTTCTTCTTCTTCTTCTTCTTGTTTTGAATCCAAGTGTGAAGCTTGATGATTTGAGTGTTTGATGTTGTTGTTGATGATGATGAGGCATGCTGTGCTATGGGTTCCTGTTGAGTGTTGAGATGTGCTTCTTCTGTTTGGTTCAGTAGTGGTAAGACCTTCCTCTTCTTTCTTTCTTTCTTCCTTATTTTGATTCCCACAAGCTTGATTTTGTTTACGAATTCTTGGACAATTGATGTTTGTATATGTATATATGTGTTGCTAGTTGCCTTTGACACTAGAAGAAGTGAAGAGGATCGAGTGAAGGATCGAAGAGATGCAGAGAATCTCCTTCTGCACAGTTGGCCGCCCCTGCACCTTGACAACGCCGCCCCCGCGACAGAAGGAGTGTCACCGCCCCCGTGGCTGAGAGTCACCACCCCTGCGGCTTCACCGCTCATGCGCCTTGTTGCTTCCGCATGTGCGTTTTTCCAAGACATAGCAAGTGGGGTATGTGTCCTTCCTTTCCTTATGACTTTAGGTTGAGAGTGAGGCTAGGCTAGTGTTGTGTATGATGAGCTTGATGATGATATGATGAGGTAATGCCTTAGGCATTTGTGAGTTATGATGAGTTATCGAGGTTTAGATACGGGTTATGCTTTGGGTATGATCATGAGGTGTAGGCTATGATGCACGGACACGCCTAAGAGGCGGAGTGTCGCGTGTCGGACACACCCGGACACACGGAAACTCCTGGAAACGCGGGGGAAACGGTCAAACTTGAGCAGAAACGGTCAAGACACGGTTCGGCATAGGGAAACGTCTGGGAAACGGACCGGACACGGGCCAGACACGGACCGGACACGAACCGTGTCCGGTCAAGGCACGGTCAACGCATTAAAAAAAAGAAAAAAAAAAAAGAAACGCGTCTACTGAGTGACTTCTCATTTTCTCAGAATCTCAATCGTCAATCGCAGGTCGTAAGAATCGCAACAAATAACCCTAGCACTCCGCAGCCGTCGCCGTCGCCGGTCGCAGTCGGAGCTTCACTCCTCAGGACCGGCCGTCGGCCCTCTGTTCTTCGTCTTCAGGTCGCAGCTTCCGGCCGGTTGGTTTTCTCTTCGTCTCGTCCCATCAGCTTCGTGTCGTCGCAATGCCTTCGTCTAGTCTTCAGGCCGTCGTCTCGTCGCAGCTTCAAGTCGTCGTCTCGTCGCAGTGCCTTCGTCTTCAGGCCGTCAGCCCTCTATTCTTCGTCTTGTCGCAGTGCCTTCAGTTCCCGTGTTCGCAGTGTCTTCGTCTCATCGGCCATCGCAGCTTCCGGTTTCCTGTTAGGTAAAATACAGTAAATACTTGTTGACTGTTGTGTTGCTGATTTGATTAACTTGAATCACTTGTTGTGTTGCTGATTTGATTAACTTGAATCACTTGTTGTGTTGCTGATTTGATTAACTTGAATCACTTGTTGTATTGTTGATTTGATTAACTTGAATCACTTGTTTACTGACTTTACTCTTCTACTTCTAATCTTCTTCCTCTTCAATTTACAGAATTACTGATGATAGTCAAATACTTGTTGTTATTGTGTTGCTGATTTGATTATCTTGAATTAGTTGATTGTTTTGAGCTTTGAATTTTGATTTTTGAGTTTTTTTTTCCTTACTGGAAAGTCTGTTGTGTTATGCTTACTGCTTAACAGATTAAGTGCTTACTACTTAGTACTTACTGCTTTGTTGATGGTTAT
Source organism: Fagopyrum esculentum (assembly GCA_033239045.1). Taxonomy (NCBI): domain Eukaryota; kingdom Viridiplantae; phylum Streptophyta; class Magnoliopsida; order Caryophyllales; family Polygonaceae; genus Fagopyrum; species Fagopyrum esculentum. The sequence continues at coordinate 134,570,641 of BSUD01000001.1, read as the reverse complement.
TTGAATGTTTGTAAATTGTAATTCTACACTCTGCAGGCACTATTTGAGTGTTGGTGATCACTTAATTGAGTTAATTTTAACTTTGCAGAATTTATGGCTTCTTCAAGCTCGCAACAAGACAGTCGTAGCACTACTACCGGTAGGAGGAGGCAATTGTTGTCACGAACTTACGTCTTACGAAAATGTATTCATCTAGACATCTACTCATTTAGTCATATGTCATTGAATTTGTAATATGTATGTTATTCATTATGATAAATGAATTATTTATACAAAAAGCTTTAAAATGATATATTATTTGTCTTCCTCGCCGTGTCCCCGTTTCCTATGTTTTTAGGATTGCCGCTTCCCCGTTTCCCGCCGTATCCGTTTCCTGTGTCCGTGTCCGTGCATCATAGGGTGTAGGAGGTGGAATCTCCTAACCTTGGATAATGTTTGATATTGTGTGTGCCTTGTTGATGCAGGCACTGATCGTTTCCTCAGGGGGAAATTGTGACCGCGTGGTTCAGGTTTCTATTGTGATAGGTAAGTCCATTGGGCTTACTTAGTTAGCGATTATGAGTTTGGATGATTGTGGTAGACTGGTAGTGGTGTTTGTGCATATGAATGTTGCATTGATAACCTAAACTGGACTAGGACGACCATATATGTATATTAAATGGCCAAGTGTATTATAACGGGGCGTGACCACTGCATGAAGCTCGCCGAGAGTGTGGGGGTGCTCTACGACCAGTCCACCAGGGGGAGGCTTGATCCCTTATTCCAAACCTGGGGGTTAAAGGGGATAGAGGCGAGGTTCATGGTGCTCCTCGTGTCACAAAATCTTATATCCAGGTTTTTAATGCTTCAATTCCAATACGTGTTTATAATTGAAATTCAACGTGCAATTCATGTACCAAAAATCTAATACTCAAAACATACACCCAAAATTTAATACCTAAAAATCAATAACCGAATTTCAATCCCAAAAGAGTAAGTTGGTTAAGTAGAGGTTTTTTTGCCTAATATATCGTCAAATTATATTTTAGGTGACAAACTAGATTCTTCTTATTTATTTATTTATAAAAATTAATTCAAAGAGCTATTTTATAATTTTGATTTACACAGTCCAGGTCCAATCGATTTGCATAGCTCAGACCCAATCGAGTTACACAAGCCCATACCCAATAAAAATACAAATCTTGTGTTGTTTGTTGTTATCTTTTGTAAAGTTACACTTAAAACCGAATCTTCATACACAATTTTAGTACACATTGATAATACACAATTTCAATTAAACAATATTAATACACACTTAATATACAATATAAAATTCTGTAATTAACAAAGTCGGTAATTTCTCAATTACACAAGCTCTAATGTCCGTCGTTCACACAAGATTGAGTTACACAGATCCAAACCCAATCGAGTTACACAAGCCCAAAAGCCCGTCGTTTATACAATTAAATGTTTGGGACATTTTGTTTAATTTTAAAAGTAGGTCATATCTTGTTATTATATAACTCACGTCATTTGATGCACTTCTAAAAGTTTGGGAAATACAAACTTGGGTTGTTTCCGGTAACTACCCATTTTAGGGTAGTTTTGCAAATTTCAAAAGCTCGGGCCATGAACGTAATTATAAAGCATAGAGATATTTTACCTAATTTACCCAAAAGGTCACCAACTCCGACCTAGGGTTTCTCGGGTAAGCGACGGCGTCATCGTTCCGAAACAAAGCTCGATGCAGAGGCGGCAAGGCAGGCTCCTGGTGTGAGGCTTCCCGGCGGACTCGGTGGCGACGAAGGAACTCCTTCAATTGTGGATCTGGCGGTGCGATTAGGGCTTCGGTCCTTCCAGGGGCTAACATTCCGGTGGACACGACGGCACTCCCATTCTCGATAGCAAGGCGCAGACGGTTGGCAGTGGCAAGGCAACATCTCCGGCAACAAGCGGTGATGCTCCTTCGGCGGCTAACGACAACGAAGGTGCCTGCACGACCATAACAACGTTTCGACTCGATGCGTTTACGGCCTCGGCGGTGGATGCATTCAACGGCTGTAAGGGAAACAGGTCTCGCGTTACATAACACTCTTCTTCCTCAACTTTGCCGAGGGTGGATGCGTTACTCGGCTATTGCGATGAAACCTGACGGCTTTTGTGCTCGACAGCTGCAAGTTCGGATATGGAATCTGACGATTGAAGATATTTTATAGAATTTATATTTTCGTTTTCACCTTATTGATTAATTATTTTTGGGAAAATAACCAAAAATAATATGAACTATCAACTTTTAACCAAAGATAATCCGAACTATCAAAATCACCATTTCATGTACGAACTATACATTAATTTACCAAAATTAATCCAAACTATCAAAACCACCATTTCATACACAAACTATACACTAATTTATCAAAAATAATCCGAATTATTAAATACACAGTTTTTCATTAATAACTCATCAATTAAGTACTTCTTCATGCAAAAATATTTAATATAAAATTTTAAATTATTATAAAATTGATAAAAACTAAAAAATTTTGTAGAAAATTGTATTTGAACCCTAGAGAAACAAAAAAATAGTTTCTCGTGAATATGTCATCAAGTAAAATATTTATTTATGGGGGAAAAAATTAATATCTTTGATTAATGAAGTGATTTTTTGCATCAAATTTGTTATTTGATGACCAATTCATCGGAAACTAATTATGAGTTTTTTAGTAACTATTATTTTCTCACAATTGTTTTTTATTTTCCAACCAAAAAAAATTGTTTCTAATTTTTATGATGTTTTTAATTTCTAAATGTGGTGCTCTTTTTTCATGAATAAATATTTTACTTAATGTTATAATTTTGGAAAAACTTTTATTTGTTTCTCTAGTGTTAAAATATAATTTTCTATAAATGTTTTTAATTTTTATCTTTTTTATAATGATTTCAAACTTTAAAATAAAGTGTTTATCCATGAATATATATTTACATAATGAGTTATTAATGGAAAACTATCTATTAGATAGTTCGGATTATTTTTGGAAAAGTAGGGTATACATTGTATCAAAAATGATGGTTTTGATAGTTCGGATTATTTTTGGTAAATTAGCGTATAGTTTGTATATGAAATAGTGATTTTGATACTTCGGATTATTTTTGGTTAAAAGTTGATAGTTCGGATTATTTTTGGTTATTTCGCCATTATTTTTTGAATTAAAATTTTATTAAAAGTTAGTAGGGGCATTTTGTATGAGCGATACCAAAAAAGCCTTATTATATGAGTTGGCACTGATTAAGGGCTCACTCCCCATTTTACCCAATGTAATTTTATAATAATTCACATTTTTTTCTAAATAAAGTTAATTTACATAACATAATTTCCAAAACTATTTAATTAAAAAAATACACAACAGTATAAAAGTTGGAATATTATTATTTTAATAATATTATTATTATTACAAAATTAAAAAACAGTAAGATGTGAACATTAAACTAGTGAACAAGTACTGTAGATCCTATCAAACTTTGTAGCATGTTCAGAATTTGAGTTTCCTGGCACCCTAAATGTTGCTGCTGATGAGTGATGACCTTGCAAGAAGATGTTCTCGTTCAAGTTCACAGTTTCTGGAGTACTATGATCTTCAACTTCACAGTTTACACTCGATTATACATCATCTACATCTACAGCATAAATGTTGGTGTGATTGGGATATATTTACTTGTACATTTCCGCTATTTGCTCTCTGTAACGATCTGCAACTCGTTCTCTTCGGACTTTCATGGTTGGTGTCATCAACCCATTATCGATCTGCAAATCAAACATATTTCACTTCAGTTTTTATGACAATCAAATCACATTGCATTTCCAGCTACTGTTTTGTCCTTCGAGCAACTTACTGTGAAAGCCTCGTCCACAATAAGAATGGGACCGATTTTGAAGGAACACGACGACGTCCTTCAAAGAAAAACAAGAAAAGAGTTCTTAGTTTTCAATATGGCTTACTTGCAATCGACCCTTTATCAATGATTACTTACCAAATCCGCAACTCTTCACCTATAATGTTGTTTAAGGTTTCCTTGCTAAGTTCACTCGCGTCGTCATTTATAAGAGATGAGTTCTTTGCAGCCATCAGAGCCTCTTCTCTGTTTGGAACAATGACAGCTCCAAGACGGCGTTGATCCTGAATCCCATTCTCTCACAAAGTTCAGCAAAGTATGCTTTTCAAGCTAGACTATTCGAGTTAAATCCAAGATCAGATAAGTATTTCAGACCTGACCAACAACAACGATTTGTTGGATAAGTTTACTTCTCATTGCTGCTTCTTCAATATCCGAAGGCTCCACATTTTCACCTGTAGGATGTTAAAGAGCTTATTTTCAACAATATGAGATACAAAGTAATGTAAGGATTACTTTCAATCTCAGTATTATTCAGAACCTGTCGTGAGAACAATAGTATCTTTAGCTCGTCCTTCAAGAACAAGAACTCCTCCACAAAGACGGCTTCGCCCTCTCGAATGATGTGGTGCTATCCATCCTAGATCACCTGTATCGAACCACCCATCCTGACTAAGAACTTTCTCAGTGGCTTGTGGATTCTAGTAACAAAGAAGACAATGGGATTCATAATCAGAAACAAAACATATAGCTTTTCCTTTTTAGAAAAAAATGGAACTTTTGATGTTCTTGAGCTGAAGGGGTGGAACTGTTACTATTATATGCAGCTTGAGTTCAGCATTTTACTATGTTCTTAGGTAGATGTTTCTTCTCTCTCTTTCCCACTACATTTCATCAGTTCTCTCACAAAGCTTACGAGTTACTGCTGATGCCTGTGAAAAAGATAGTTTACCTTGTAGTATCCTTTCATGACCAGAGTGCCCCTAACTTTGACTATGCCTCTACAACCAGAAGGTAGAGTTTCCTTCGTTTCAGCATCCACTATTTTTACTTCAGCTCCCCCTATTGGACATCCAACTGACCCCAATACCTTCACAAACAACATCAATTCTCATGCTAAGGGGATGAATGACATTAGATAATGTGAATTGTGAGGTATTATTGACCAGAAGAGACAGAATTGGAACCAATATGAATTAACTGATGTGTAAACGTCACCCCTTCTCGGGTATAATAAATCAAAATACAAAAGCGAGACAGTAATGTTTAAATTGCGGGGATTTAGTTAGTGCATTACATTGCATGAGATCCGTCTGCAGGCAACAACAGGAGAAGTCTCTGTCAAGCCATAACCATTCTGTATGAGGATGCCAATGGCCTACAATTTTGCTTACGGTTTTAGGTGCACCATCATAATATCCATAGTTAATGGCAGCAAGATAATCTGTAGATATCTGACCTCAAAAAATTTATCAACATGCACAGGCAGACTTCCACCTCCACTTATGCCAGCCTGCAGATAACAGATAGACAAACTGATGAATAAAGCTGGCACACACATGAAGCTTTCTTAAAACAAAAAAAAGAAGAACAATTTTCAAATTATACAAAATACAAAATCATGAGCAATATAACTACATTATTCACGACACCTTTGATATTCCAATAGCAGATTGGATTTTGCTGTAAACAATCTTCTTAGCTAACACATGTATTGGCCATAAAACTGCAGCAACTGTTCTTGCCCACATCCAATCAGCTGCGGAAACTAGAAAATGTTCCGGCTCCTTCCTCTTTCTCAAATATTTTCCCTACAAGATATGTTTACAATAAGTATGCACAAGTAGGTGATGAACCGTACAAGAAATGAAGTATTATATTGACAAACCTCGTACACTCTCTTCAACTCCATGAATGTCAAACTGATGCTTATAAGTGTTAATGCAATAAACTTGCGCAGAGCAGAGCTGGCAGAGAGCTGTTTCTGAATCCCACTTGAAAAAAGAAAATATATAATTGGTAATTCAATATGTACATATTTCTTTGGCAGAATTAACTTCATCTTTAACTGTCAATAAAACATTGCAACCAACCTGTACAGTGTTTCAAACACTAACGGTACTGAAATTAGGTAATGAGGCTGATATTTCTTCAAATCTTCCTGCAAGCAGAAGGAAGACAATTAAGGAATACCAAGCACCGAGATCATGCTTTCTTTTACTTATAATAATTCAAGATTTTTGAAATGTCTATTCACACTAAGGCCGGTTGTTGACAGACATGAGCGAATGTAAGCAACAAAATAATTCATCTACTCCACAGCAATGATGACAGCCTAAGCCAAACCAATGTGAATATCTTTCATCAATATGATACTTGTAAAGGGAAAAAACACCAAGCAGTGATACCTTGAGGTACTTGACGATTGTGTACATTTGCTCTACGCCATGTGAGAAAATGAAGTACTCCCCAGCTCGTTCATAAGCATGCCAAGGTGGAAGCATACTCAGAAATTTATCACCAGCCACAACAGGTACAGCTTCCCACAAATTATTTACCTGGAAAGATAAATAACTGGTTGAATTAAACTAACATTTGAACGAGATTGCAAATTAGACATAACTAGAAGACCTTCATTGAGTTTTCCAGGTTAATGTATTGGATCTTTCAAAGGAACAATAGCTTATCAATACAAATTTTTGGATTTTCAGCCTGAATATGTACTACAGTTGTAAGGTGCTGGGTTCATAATTGGCCACACTACATGCACTGATCCATACCATTCAGTCTTTATATGGATGAAGGACAAAGATATGAGAGAGTTTGTAAGGGAAATTTTGGCAGTAAACACAAAAGGGAACTGGAAGAAGCAAGAGACTTGTACATGCCTGATGTAAGAGATTCCGATGTGTGAGCATTACACCCTTAGGATTGCCAGTAGTACCACTCGTGTATACCAGAGTAGCAACATCATCAGAGTTTATGGCCTCATAGGTGTACTGTTTCCCTGGAATGAGAGGATACATTATTGAAGATAACATGAAAGACGGAAAGCGGGGTTATAGACTTACAAGAACTGATATAAGAAACTACACTGTTGTTTTTCCTCTTTTTCCAAAATATGTAGAGAACAATATATATCAAAAAAAAATGATTAGAAAGAGCATAAACTTGCATCAAAAGGAAAAAGCATCAAAATCATTGCCCATGACAAGATGAGGCTAAACTTTTTACTTCACTTCAAATTTGAGAGCACAAATTATCATATTCATTGATTTAGCTTTGACTTCTACAAATTCAAACATTGTATTGAAATTTTGAAAAAATAGATTCCTGCCTTACTAGAATCACCAGATTTGAGCAAAACTTCACGGCTTTCTTGTCCCATTTCTATAATCTCCGCGTAGGTAAAAACTGTAAACTTCTCCAACACTTCTGGGTTCAACTGTGATTTTTCCCCCCAAAGAAGAATGACAAACTTTGTCGTTGCATTGTAGGAGAATGGTTGTGCGAGTCGATTGAACAGTTCAGGACTATCAACAACGAATGCCGTGCTGGAGCAGAAGACAATATATCAGCAAATGGTGCAAAATTTCATCACTTGCAAACTACCATGAAATTGTAGCAGACGGATTTGTAAAATGATATTGTCTAACCTCTCAGAATGATTGTATATTTGCATGAGCTCCTCCACAGATGATCTCGAACCCCTCACAACATTTACTGCACCAGTAGCCATTATACCTGTACCACAAAACATAAACGTTGGTTTCCCAGCCAAGAAAGTACACATTTTAATTGATAAAGACAAGCCAGAGCAAACCTTGATCAGCTATAAGCCATCGACACGAATTGTCAGCAAAAAGGGCAACCTTCTCATATGGCTTCACTCCAACAACTCTTAGGCCTTCACAGAAATCCAGAATTTCTTGCTCGAGCTGTAAAACAGAAGATTGGTTAAGCCACTTATACTAAGTGAATGAAATCGATTGATGGATAGGGAAACCTGTTTATAGGTCAATTTTGAAGGTGGGTCATGATAAAGATCTATTAAAGCCACTCGATCAGCAAACTTTTCAGCAGATGTTCTCCATATGTCAGGAACTACTTTCCATTCCCCATGGTTGGGCACAATGTTGTCAGATAATAGTTCACTTTCCAGGAACGGTGAACACTTCCTAATCTGCAACTCCTCTGTCTGCGCAACAAACTTTCTCACAACAAAAATAAGAAACCGTAGAGCAATAAGAGCCAAGATGGAACTCCAAAGTGGGACATTGAATACAAATCTACTTGTACCCAAATAAAATCATTTAAGGATCCGTTTGGTTGATATTTATGAAAACTATTCAGTAGTCATCACTCAGGCCCACTGACCAGTGGTACCAGCCTACAGGAAATCATTCATGTTCAAACTTATACAAATTGGGAAATTGAGAGAGCAGCAAGGTCAACGCTATTCAAATCTAAGCCATGAAAATAGGCAAAATTTATCGAGTCCGGAAGTATTACCTGGGTATGAAGACAGCAAAAAGTGGTCGAGCGGGGCAAAATGCGACGAGATCGACGGCGCTTACCGGCGGTCAACCCGGAAGTAGGAACGAGAAATCGAAGTGCAAGATGGCGATGAGCGGAGGAGCAACCAGAGGTGATTGTATAGGGAAGTCGATTAAGAGAAGGAAAAACGCCGGGAAGGTGAGCAGTAAGAGCTCCGGCCATGGATAGAGGAGATTGGAAGAAATGAGTGGGAGGGTGCGTGAAGGAATTAAAAATGAAGAAAGTTGAGGGATTTATAAAGGGAAGATCAAGAGATGAACATAGAAGCAAGAGGTGGGAGTGATGAAAGCGGTGGTTTTGACTCTATCTGTTTCCTCGGCTTGCTAAATATCAAACCTTTTTCCATGTCCTGTAAATTGCTGTATTTGGCTTCTCAAGCGATGAGAGCATGTGCAGGTTGCTTACACTTTTTATATTAAAACTTTAACGTTGTTAGAAAAATGTCAGAATTTGACTAAACAGCCAAGATGAACATGATTGTAAACCAGCTTATAATCCAAAACGAAACACAGTGACACGTGATAACATTTGGTTGTTGTATCCTTGCACCTTGGGGTGCTATGAATGAAACCTAGGACATGTTTATTAAACATCTCAAATGTGAGAATTTGGCCTATTTTCATAAATTAGTCTATATATTCTACTAGTACACTACGCTGACGTGATACCGTTATGTTTTTTTTTTCAGATTAAAGTTTTTTACTAAATTATGATTTAAATCAATAAAAAAATTTTACTAAAACAAAATTTTAAAAAAATATTTTTTAATTAAATCTAGTAAAACAATATCTAATTAGTTAATTTAATATTATATTTAATTAGTTAGCTAAAAAACGTATCCAAATAATTTTAACTAAATTTAATAAAACAGTATCTAGTTAGTTAATTTAATACTATATTTAATTAGTTAGCTAAAAACATATCCAAACAATTTTTAACTAAGTCTAATAAAACAATATATAATTAGTTAGTTTAATACTATATTTAATTAGTTAGTTAAAAAATTATCCAAACAATATCTAAACAATCAGTTTTTTAATTAGTTTGTTACAGTCGATGTCAAATGGAATCGAAACAACATCTAATTAGTTAGTTTCAAAAAATAAACTAAACGAATCCAAATAATATCTAATTATTTTAAATCAAATAAAACGAATACAAACAATATCTAATTATTTGAAATCTAATAAAAAATGAATTCAAGCAATATCTAATTATTTTAAAACAATTTGTTATTAGTTAATCAAAAGAATTGAATTCTTTTTTTCATTAGCATACCTAGATAATGAAAAAAACTTAACTAAATAAAATTTTTACTTTTGTATTATTAATTCAGTTGTACCTAACTTATCTAATTAGTTTTTTAAAAAAACTATATAACTGTTATCTCCCTTTAAAATCGATAAAATATCTACTCGGTTATTCAGTAAACGTATTGGTTAAGCTTCGTCGGATTTCCTTTATAATCTATATCTATATACTATACTAAAGCAAGCTACACTAATGCTGACGTGTCAGCCCCACGATTTTTCTTGGATTAATCTTTTACTAAATTCCTAATTAACCCAATAAATCTTTTTTTACTAAAAAAATATTTTTTTTAAAAAAATTAAATCGTAACAACATGGATCGGTTGCAACTAACAAATCAATTTAGTTTTAAAATTATTTAATCGGTCTAATTATTAAAATCAAAAAATATTTACTCGGTTACAACTAACAATATAAATGATATTTTATCTATATATACTACTAAAGCAACACCCATTTTGTCCACGTGTCAAACTCTAAGGCCGTCCACGTAAGCTTTTTTCCAATTTATTTACAGATTTGCCACAACGTATTTACAGATTTGCCATTAATTATTTTATGAGAAAATTTTTTATTAGAATTTGTAAACAGTCATCATGCCACATCAATTTTATTAAAATAAATAATTAAAAAAAATAAATCTACCTATCTACCAAGATTTGACACATTTGTTTAATTTAAAACTAAATCAAAATTTGCTCCTCTATCTAAATCTAAGTAAAAGTGATAATATATTAAAGTATAAATATAATACTCGAATAATAATCTTTGTAATAGAATTTTAATTATGTTCTTTTATTTATTTAAAAAAAATTAATTCTCATATGTTAGTCATATTAATTAATAAAAATAATTTTTACTATAATTTGATATCAAATATATGATGCATGCAAGTGAAAATATAATATTTATTTAGACAATCCCGGTGCGGGCACTAAACTAGTTTAATTTTAAGTCGTAACAATATGGATCGGTAGTAACTAACAAATAAAAATAATTTTATAAATGTTAATTTTCTAAAGATATGGGCATGTTTGGTAAGGGTGATTATGGAGATAAAATGAAAATTATGGGAATTAAATTAAGAAATTTCTTTAATCTTCATAGAGATAGATTATGGGAATTATGAGGATGAAATAAATATTTCAACTTAATCTATGTATCACCAAACGGAGCCCGATTGCTTGTTAAACTTCTTTGGTACGTTACGATGCTAACTTACACGGGAAGCAATCAATATCTTGATTTCAGATATACTTGACGTAAATTCTCAAGTAAACTTCTCACATTATTTTCACTATATACATAAGTCAATACACTTTTTTATTTTTCATGTTAATCTACAATTTTTTTACATCTTCCAATTCCAATTCTACTGTGTTATTGATCATGTTTCGTCGTATTTTTCAAGTTCAACCAATTTGAAGATATTTTTCAGGTTACAATTTTATTGTTTTGTTGTATTTTTTTCAGGTAAATCTCGCACCATCTAATAAGCAAAAGTTCGTATATTGATTTGTTTTTTTGAAAATTTTCATGTTTTGTCGTATTTTTCGTGTTTCATATAATAAGTTTCGTCGTGTTTTCCATGTTTCGTCGTCTTTTTTTTTTAAAAAATTTTGATAAAATTTCGATCGGCCTCAACACCATCTCACAACAAACTGTTTTCTAAAACTTTGATTTGATTCGTTGTATTTTTAAATGCGGAAGCTTTTCAAAATTTTGATCGGCCTAAACACCATCTCTAATAAGCAACATATAGTTTTTAAAACTTTTGATCAAATTCGTTTTTTTAAAATATCTATATTTTGTTTTTGTTTTTGTTTTTATTTTTACAAATACTTTTGACAAAATTTAAATTCTCTTTTTTATTTTTCTTCACAAAAAATATATTGGTGATAAATTAAAAGATCTAAAAATTATTTTTTCATAAAAGAGATCCTTTTTTTCTTTAATATTTGTTTTTTTTAACAAAATCTTTTTTCAACAAATTTTATTCATATTTGATTTTTTTTTTAAAAATGGCTTTTTAAAAAAACTGTTTAAATTTCGATCGGACTAAATACCAACTCATAAACAACAAATTAAAAAAATTTTTGATTAGATTCATTTTTTAAAGTATTTATATTTTTATTTTTGTTTTTTTACAAAAATTTTTCACAATGCCGAAAAATCTAAAGGTAAGAATTTGTAAGTTATAAATTATATTCTCTGTTTTTTTTTTCTTTAGAAAATTTTTGTTAGTGATAAATCAACACAAATATTTAATTTCATTTTTCCCCATAAATATATCATTAGTTCTCACATACACAAGTTGGTGACATTTTATTCAAAAAACATCAAATATTTAAATATACCCGCACAAGGTGCGGGATATGAACTAGTTAGCTAAAATCATATGCTAAATTTTACTCTTTTATTAATAATTTTAATTGAAAGAATTTGCTGAAATAGGCTTTTTTTTTTATTTACTTTTACCCCTCTATTTTTTTTTACCACTTTTATTAACGTTTTTGGTTGAGTTTCCTATATGATTTCTGGTGAGAGTATATGGTATGAATTTTTGGTATGATTTCTGGTTGATTTTCTGGTATGAGTTTTTGGTTGAGTTTATAGTATGAAATTCTAGTATGAGTTTCTGGTTGTTTCTACTACGTTTTTTGTATGGTTTTTCGTTGAATTTATGGTATTGTCCACCGCGTATGAAAAAGTTTCAAAGCTCAACCATAGATCAAACCAAACAAAACACCCAATTCTTTCAAATAAAGATGAGGAATTTGTGAAACCTTGTTTAACGATCTTCTTGCATCAGCAGAGAATAGATCGCAATATGAAGTAGCCATGAAAGCTCCCAGACCACCAATGATGAGAACTTGTAGAATAGGCATGGATGCAACCTCAAACAGTGTCCAGAAACCCATCTTTCAATTCCTTTCTCTTCTCTGCTTCTTTTACGATTGAAAAAATTACAAAATTTGATCCATATATTCTACCAGTTGAGTAATTATATTTTCAAAGCAGATTTTTAGAGTTAATGTTTATAGAAAAAAATAAAATCCTTAGGGTGAGAACACATAACGGTGATAAATTACAAACAATTTTTACTACTGGATGCATGTACGGACATTATAGAACATCAAAATAAATAAAAAATCGCTTTTCTTCTTCATTTTGTTAAACCTTTTTTAAATTTCTAAAAAATAGAACAAATTCTTCTTCCGTGAATGCCCAAGGAAAGCATGTTCACATAGTGTCTAAGCTTTGTCTAGCTGCATGTTATCTTGGAAGGCGTCAATGACCGTCGACGGAATCATCTAATCGGCGTGATTCATTTGGGATTAACTGCTACTAATCCCGGGTGCGTAGAGCGAAGGTGACGAGGATCCGAATCTCTGGAACCCGACCCGACTGGAGATGTTCGTTGACGATCTTCCTGATGTTCCCAAGTTCCATGGCTATGGCATCTCTGATTCCGGTGAACCGGTTTCAACCACTCTTTAGATTGGCATGTTCTACAAGAAATGGTTATGGAAAGTGAGAGAGGGTAGAGGTTTGAACAGTAAAACCATTAACATTTAGGGTATATTTACAAAACGTATTACGATATGGAGTAAGTATGTTATACGATATGGAGTAAATATGATAAAAAGTCTAATTAAACCATTTTACTTTTGAAGCATCTTACCCACATTTCTTTTTTTTTTTTTTGAAATTAACTAAGAATTAAACATTTAAAATTTTGATTAAATATATTTATATGGGTATTTATAGATCGATAAAAAAGTTGTAGATTTTTTTTTCCAAAATAATCAGAAAAAGAGAATTATTTCTCAAATTAGATAAGGAAAAAAATATTTTCCACGATAGGAAGGGAAATATGGTCAGAGCATACCCGTAGCTTAAAAGTACGGTTTTAAATCAATAAGTCATAGTTTCCAACTACGGCTTTCTTTTGAAATATAAAAATAGGGATAACTATAATATTAAATTATGTCTTTCTTTCGAAAGTTTTAAAAAATAATAACCCATAGTTTAATACTATGGCTTTATGTCACAAATTAAAAATATGAATAAGCCGTAGTACTACACTATGACTTAGTGACAAAATTTAAAATTATAAAGAACATGCAGCTTCAAACTACGGGTTCTTTGAATTTTTAACGGTCAAAGATGCCCATTAAAGATGTCATTAAGTATGTAGGTGGTAGTTGGCATCTTTCGACATTATTCACATTTGTTGTTTTTAAAAAAATTGAAGGAACCGTAGTTTATAACTGCGAGTTCTAATAAATGCCGTGCCGGATGATGAAACCCTATTTAATGCTCCCTCTTCTTTCATTTGAGTCTCTTCTTCATTCGAGCCTCAATATAGATCTTCATTCGAGCCTCCTCTTTCTCCTCCTCCTCCTTCTTCTTATTCCCCCATCTAGTAGTTGTTTCTTCCATCAAACCTCTTCTTTCATCAATCAACTATTTCTTCTTCTTCTTCCATCAATCTAGCAGACAAAGAACGAGAAGGTAGGTTACCACTTTTTTTCATTCGAGCTTTTACCATACTTAATGGTATATTTTTTTTTCATTCGAGCATCCACACTTACATGTATGCATCTTTCTTTCTTTTCTTTTTTTTTATCCAACAATTGTTTCTTCTATCAAACCTTTTTTCATTCGAGCATCCACACTTACAGGTATGCATCTTTCTTTCTTTTTTTTTCATCCAACAGTTGTTTCTTCCATCGAAACTATATTTCATTCGAGCATCCACACTTATAGGTATGTATCTGATCATGGAAATTTTACTGAATAGTAACAATAACCTCCCCTGCAAGGATACGAGAAAGGATAGATCATATGAGAACAACCTCTAACGTGAGAACATGAGAACAAATCGTGACCATTCAGTTTTTAAAATTCAATGGTATAGATTAATGATAGAAAATGATAAATAAAACACCATTTAATGTATAATACTTACTCACTCTCATTAAAAGAGAGTGAACCCACTCTCTCTTAATTGTTTTTTTTTTAATATATTGTATTATAGGAAACCGTTAGTTAAAAAAGATTCACCAGATATCTCCTTCCTCCTCTCTATTATACGTTCAACTCCATTAACAGTTCTTCCCAAATTCCGTCAAAGAAAATAACGAAACAATGGAAAACTCAGATTTATTCAGTTCGGTCTCTCTACAACATCTGTTCAAGTCGATCATAACAACAGAATTCAACAAGTTGTCGTATCCAGTGAAGAAAATCATATCCCGTCAAGAAAGCAGTTTGTTTCTCCATATGCAAATCTGAGTAAGTGTATGTATTCAAATTTACTCTTTGTAAATTAAATCGGTTTGACATAACTCGTGTGAATAACTGTTAGCATGAAATATTGTGATATTTTAGGCACGTTTTCTAAGTATATTTGATCCATATTGATAGTCATTGATTGAGCATTGATGCATTTGTGAGCTAGTTTATCTATAATGTCGATATAGAGATCTACACAAGCTTTATGTTGATTTTAGGTAATTGAGAGCTATTTCCGAACGGAATTGAGCAAGGATAGAGTTGATTGAGCATGTCCATGGATTGAAGACATTCATAGGAGCCAAGGGAGTGCCAACTTGAAGAATGCACGAGGCTAAGGAAGAATCACGTTCTTGCCCTAAACCACGCTCTAAAATACGGCCGTACTACTTTCCACGTTCAAGTCCACGGCCGTGGAACATGGCTAGGAAAGCGTGGTTCATTCCAGTAACTTCTACGGCCGTGGAGAAGATGGTTCAAACCGTGTTGATTTCCACGCTCTAAATTACGGCCGTGGAACCCTTCCACGACCGTGATCTTGGCGATCTTTTTCGCCACACTTTAAGCCACGATCTCCTACGCAATTGGCCGGGCCGATATTCTATCTTACACTATAAAAGGACGGACGAAGAGAGATTCCGTCACCTTGGCTTACGCATAGACACATCTTACGCTTGCGCTTGGAATTGCCCTAATTTCGCATTCGGCGGAAGTTGTGTTTGAGAGATTTTGGCGCATCGCTATTGTGATTTCCGGATTGACGGAAGATCGAAGATTCGGAAGATTGTTCGTAAGAAGATTTCGCTTCTTACTTAGGTTTGATTTAGAAGACGGATTGACATCCCGTTCTTCCTTCTTATCTAAGATTTTGATTGTTTGTTCTATTCCGAATCTAGTGACGATTATTGTTCTTGATTGTGACTTTGAGACTGATTTGGAAGTTATTGAAGATTTTCGGAAGTTTTCATCTTTCAATCTTTTAAACCTTGAATTTGATATTATTATGACTATTGTTGGCTAAAAACCCTTAACAATTCTAAGGTGAAGGGTTGATAGTTGTGGCTTAGATGATGATAGATCGATCGTAAACAGATTGGATCCTGAGAGTTAGAGAGAATCGCCGACGAACCTAATCCACGGTCTGTTCTTGAGCTTCCACGGCCGTGGAACTCAAGAACTACCCGTAATTTTGTGTTAAGTTACGAACCTGCTTTTACTATAATCCAAAGTTAAAGATTTGCTTTAACTTAGTCTTGGCTTGCCTTTTCTAGGTGGTAGTGAAGCCTCAACAACCTCTACCTCGATTGTGAGTATCACAACCTTAATCGGTTTAGTTAGTCTTGATCCTTGGATTACAAGTTTGGGTATTTGACATTAATTCTTACCTTTAGAACCTTTCTATATTGAAGCCTCAACAACCTTTATAGAGAGTGTCTTGTAGGTGAGTCATATAAGGTTTTTGGAACTTCACCGTACGATTACCTTACATTAGCATACCTTTGCATATCTCAACTCTGTCCTTATATCATTAGTATATCTTGAATCGATTGCCACAGCTGGATACTTGGATATTTAGGATTGTTGTTTTCCCAATACTTGAAAAGCTTCTTACATTTACTCGCTTGATAATCTACAATTGAATTTGTTCCCCCAAATCCCTGTGTTCGATACTCTGGAATTCTTGCTCAACTATATCGATCCGTACACTGCGGGTTCGCTTGCTTGATTTCTAGTTTTATAATTAAAGCTTATTTGCACGCACGCTAAGTGGCGAACAAGTTTTTGGCGCCGTTGCCGGGGATTTGGTTTAGGCCGAATTCGGTTGCCGGTTGTCAAGCTTGGGAGCTTGCTCTCGTTATTTGATATTTCTTTGAGTGCATGCGCAGTTCTAGGAACACCGAGGACCTCTTACCTCTTGATCAAGAGCTTGAGAGAACTTTAAGGCAAAAGCGTAAGGAAAAGAAAATGGCTGAAGAACACGAACGTGATCTTCAATCGGAGCTAGCGGAGAAAGAAGCTCAACTCCAATGGAATGAGAAGATTCGCCGGGATGAAATGGATCGTCATCAATTTCAAGTTGACGATCTAAAAGACATGATGTTCCAAATGAGGATAGAACTAAGCAATCTTAAGAGTAAAGAGAGCAAGAAATCCTCAAGGAGATCCTTAAGGTCGAATAGAGGCCATTCATCCGCTGAAGATAGCGACTCTTCCATGCCACCATTAGAGGAGATTGATCCAAGGATCAATGCGAATCCATTCGCTCCACGGACAACCGCAAACCGACGCCGCGTTCCACCTAGGAATGTAAGGCTGAACCGCGTGGATGAAGAGCCAAGAACTCTTGGCCAAAGGATGGATCCAACGCAACAACCACGCCGTTTAGGTGTGAACTTTGATGCTGATGATGTACAAGGGTTTAGCTTCAACCCTCAAGTTATTACTCTTGTTCGCCAAAACCAATTTGGCGGGATAAGCGCTGAATCTCCACACCAACACTTGCAAAACTTTGAGTGTATGATGGAGACAATGAGACCGAAAAATGCAACTACCAACAACTATAAGCTCAAGCCTTTCTTCTTCTCTTTGAAGGGGAAAGCATTGTCTTGATATCAAGCTCTTCCAAGTGGAAAGCTTGAGACATGGGAGGATCTTTCCGCGGAGTTCCTCACTAAGTTCTTTCCGCCATCCAAAACGGCGGAACTTAGAGGTAAGATTAATGCATTTTCCATGAGATCTAACGAAAGTTTGTTTCAATCATGGGAGAGGTTTCAGGATTTGTTATTGGATTGCCCTCATCATGGCATATCCAAGCTTGCACTGCTGGAGATATACTATAAGGGGCTGGATGTGGAGACACAATTCAAGCTCCAATCCCTCTCATGTGGTACATTCATGGACATGAGAGAAGATGACGCTTGGGACTTCATTGAGAAGCAAGCAAGAGTCATAGAGAAGTATTCCCACCGGAAAGTTGAGGGAAATCGTGTAGAGCAAGGAGCAAAGCTCACACATGAAGCTCAAACTCAAATCTTTTCTCTCAATAATGAGATTAAAGAGTTGAAGGAAGCTATCAAGACCAACTTCCCAAAGCAACAAGGGAAGGATATTGGCTACTTGGGCAACAACAACAATGGTGGAGAGAATACAAACCGCAACAACAATAACCGGAACAACAACCGGAATAATTGGAATGACAACAACAACAACCGGAACAACAATTGGAACAACAATTGGAACAACAATAGGGGTTCAAACAACAACAATTGGCGCTCCAATCAACAAAATTCCGGTAACTCTCACCCTTCCAATTCTAATTCACTAACTCCACCTTCCTCTTCCTCTACTCCTTTGAAAAGCCAGGGGCAAACATCTAATGGAGGAAACACTTCGGGGAAGGAGAAGCCCGATCCCATGTTGGAAACGATCTTGGGAAAGCTTCAAGGGTTGGAGAACCGCATCATTAAGGTTGATGATCAAATTTCTAAGGTTGATAAAGCCCAAAAGGTTTTAGAAAACCAAATATTCAGCCAAGCGGAGGAAGTTCCTAGGAATCAAGGGAAACTTCCAGGAAAGACGGAGGACAACCCTAAGGGAAGGGTGATGGCAATCACAACTAGGAGCGGAGTGACTACCACCGATCCGCAGCCTAAGTTTGTTGAAGTCCCCCTTGAGAAAGACAAAGAGAAGGGGAAGGAGAATGAAGATGTCTACGTTCCTCCTCCAGCTTACAAACCTCCCCTACCATTCCCTCAATCTAGAGCGAGAGCGCGCCTAGATAAACAATTTGGTAAGTTTATCGAACTCATGAGCAAGTTGCATATTAATATACCTTTCATTGATGCTATTGTAGGTATGCCGGCTTATGGCAAGTTCTTAAAGGAGATCCTCTCTAACAAGAGAAAGTTAGAGGACTTTGGAGAGGTTAAGATGAGTTCGGATTCTTCGGACCTCATCAAGACCATGAAGGAGAAAATGCCCCCAAAGCTAAAGGATCCGGGGTCGTTTTGCATTCCCATAGGAGTGGGAGATGTCACATATGATGCTTTATGTGACTTAGGAGCAAGTGTGAGCATCATACCACTTGCATTATGTAGGAAGATCGGTTTAGGCGACCCTAAACTGGTGAAGATGACGTTGTACATGGCGGATCGATCCATCACTCGCCCCGTCGGTATTGTAGAAGACGTCCCGGTCAAGCTAGGTAAATTCTTTGTTCCCATTGATTTTGTTGTGCTTGACATTCCTACAGATAGTTCGGTCTTGATCATACTCGGAAGACCGTTTCTTGCAACTTCCGGCTGCATAGTCGATTGCAAGAATGCTAGGCTCGCCTTTGACATAGGAGAGGAGAAGGTAGAGTTTGTTCTTTCCACTCTAGTGAAGGAGCCAATCTTTGATGAGGATATATTCAATATCCAAGATGAAGAGGGGTTGTCTAGAGAGGAGGTAAGCGCTATTCTCTTCAAAGATCCTTTACAAAAGGTTATTACTATGAGTCTAATGAATGTAGGGGAAGAAGAGGAGTGCAATGAGGTAATTGAAGCCTTAGAAGCACAAGAAGAAGTGGGTGAAGTGGAATTTGAGATGCTCCACGATGAGGCAGAAAACGTGAGAATCCACGGCCATACACTATATTCCACGGCCGTGGATTTCACCAACCAAACCGTGTCCCACTCCAAAGAGTTATACGGTCGTGGAGAAAGCAGAGCAACCGTATTTCCTTTCCACGCCCTAAACCACGGCCGTGGAAGATGTATGGAAACCGTAATTTTGGCCGTGGAAGAGGGTGATCGTACCTCTTCTTCAACTTCTCTTGATTGTTCTCCTACACCTTCTACTTCCTTAGACACTTCTAAGGAAGCATCGGAAGCTCCACAAGAGTCATTGGAAGCTCCGAAAGCAATGGAACTAAAGCCACTTCCTACTCATCTAAGGTACGCTTTTCTAGGACCTAATTCTACCTTTCCGGTTATTGTTAGTTCCGATCTAAGCGTAGATGAACATAATGAGCTCATGGTTGTCCTTAGGAAACATAGAAAAGCTTTAGGATATACTATTGAGGACTTAGTAGGAATCAAACCTTCCCTATGCATGCATAAAATACTAATGGAAGAGGACTTTAGGACTTCAAGACAACCTCAAAGGCGGTTAAATCCGACCATGAAAGAGGTTGTCAAGAAGGAAATTCTTAAACTTCTTGATACAGGTATCATCTATCCTATCTCCGATAGTAAGTGGGTGAGTCCGGTTCAAGTAGTTCCGAAGAAGGGAGGAATGACGGTCATTACTGATAGCATGAATTATAGTCTATATTTTGGGGTTTGTTTGGACGTTCTATCTTTCATAATCTGCATGTTTGTATGTACATTATGTGATTTTACTACCATTTCATCTACCTTTGCGAGAATCGAGGTCTACACCTAGTTTCGTTGTAATTGCAGGTAATATGGTACGTTTTGCATCGAAAAGGAGCAAAAGGAGTCATGAGTCATTTGGAGCTACATCCAGGGAGCATAGCCATGGATTAAAGATTTACTTTGGAGCAGATTCAAGAGATTTCACATTCTGTCGTGACTCACCTCGGTTGACCAGAGATTCATCTCGACCGAGGCGATCCAGAGACACCGACTCGACCGAGGCGAACACCTAGGACGCGGCGAGAATATTTTATTCTTGGATGAGATCTTTTTAAATTTGAAAAGTGATCTTATATTTTTGGGCTTGGCTCCTGGAAGGAAGGAGATATGCAGAATCATATATTTTACCTATATTTATGGGAAAATATCTTTCTAAGATTTATTATCTTTGGGGGTTTATTTTCCTATAAAAAGGGTCGGATTTCCCATAATTCCGACATCGGCTTACAGCTGGACATCCGCTATCAGCGCAAGAGAGTCGTTTACGCAGCAGCAGCATACTCCAGTTGGGAGTTTCGAAGAACCTTTTTGAAGGTTGAAGGAAGATTGAAGTTCATAGCTTTTATAGCTTTTTGGAGGGTTTTGTAAGATTGTCTTCAATTCCTTCATTGATTGTCTTGTCTTTTTGGATTGCTATCCAAGGAACGCTTGTTTGTGATATTTGATTCAGTTATTGAAGTCTTTTCATTAAATTCTTCTTTGTTCAAACATTCACTTTCTTCCCATATATTTAATACTTTCATTATGATGATGAGTGGCTAATTTCCTTGTGTGATTCTAGGGTGATTAGCTGAAGGTTGTGGGAAAAACAATGATAGAATAATCTTAGATTCCAGTAGGATCCTGAAAGTTCGAGTCTTTAACCTTAACCCTAAGCATCTCGTTCGGTTGATGAACATCTCGGCCGGGGTGGAATTCTTCTGACCGAGGTGTTTTATCCGTACCTAAACAAAAAGTTAAGTGTTAGAGTTTGCTAAATCCTATTCTTATTTCACCTTCCTGGTTCAAGGCAAGCTTAGGATGAGACTTACCCGGTAATTCCTTAGTTTGTGTACTAACGATCATAAGTGTAGGTAATAAGGGTTTATCCTTTATTGGGGTTTGAGTGTGCTTTCCATCCATCTTTGTGAGTTAGCCTGAGACTTACCCGGTAAAGGTTGATTCTATTCCCTTAGATGGTATGTTAGTTTGAGGTTATAGTTCTTTATCTTGATTCCTTGAGACTTACCCGGTAATAGGAGTTACGGTTTAGGATTAGTGTGTAGTGAGACTTACCCGGTGATCTACTCCACTTTAGTAACACCTTCCCCACGCAAAAATCTCAGCTTTGTCCGCTTATCTATAGATCTTGAGTTGGAACCACAACTAGATGCTTTAATCCCTAGAATTGCATGTTTGCTTTATTGACCTCTTATTCATCTTTGATTGTGTTAATTGCTCTTGTGGTTAGTATTGACATAAGCATACCGTATTGACTTTGTTTCACCGAGTCCCTGTGATCGACCCCTGAAATTTTCTTGCTTTTACTACGATTGACCCGTACACTGCGGGTTCGCATCCTTGTTTTAAGCTTAAGTCTAGGGTTATAAATTTAAAGCTTGCACACACCGTTTGGAGCGAACAAGTTTTTGGCGCCGTTGCCGGGGACTTGGTCTAGACCGAGCCGGTTGCGGTTTGCTTTCGGGGCGCTTGCCCCTGTTACTACTAACTACTCTTTCTATGAGTTTTGTAGTTTTCAGGATTTCCGATGACTACATTTGATCCAGCCTGGATAGCAAGACAAAGTGCTAGGGCGGACCATTATGAATACTTGGAGGAGAAGTACTCCTTCTATTGGTTCAACAATTAATGGGAAAGAGAAGAGACCATTCAGCATGAACTTGCGATGTGGGATGAACTGAATGCCCCTAAAAAGATTTGTGAGCAACCTCTTGAAGATTCTCTTGAATCAAGATGGGAGAGGTTGATGAAGAAGGTGGAGGAGCTCAAGGAAAGCACCCTATCCTATGCTAAGCCAGAAGAGGAGCATAAGGAAGTGTTGCGCGTTTCGAGCATACCTCCAGTCAAACCAGAAGTTTCTCCTGAAGCTTTTGAGGGAAAAGATTTGGAAGATCTCGATCTGACTGTTGAGACCTCGGTCGAGGTGGAAGTGACCTCGGTCGAGATGAAAGAAGAACCTGCAGAACCGGAAGAGGCAGATACAGAAGACTTTGGCCAATTTACTGAGATTGTGGTCAAGGTGGAAGAAAGACCAGCAGAACTGAGAGAGATTTCGTGGGAGGATTATCAACCCAACACGAAGCTTGTCTCAAATCTTGGAGAACTTTGCAAGGTACATTCTCCTACTTCATTTGAATTCCCTATTAATATTTCTGAATTTTTCAGGAAAGCACCGGATAGTTGGAGGTCTTTTCCGAAAGAACCTCCTAAGATCAAGATGAAACCTCCATTGAAGTTATTTGAAGAAGATGCTCCTTGGATTATAAGGAGTGAAGTTAACAAGCGCTTCACCGCTAAGGCAACGAAGTGTTATTTGTTCAAGTATGGGGTCCCTCGCATGCTAAGGACCTTGCACCATCCCCATGCTAAAAATGGGGAAGCTACTAGGATTCTCGAGAAGTTGTTTTCTCGATCCAAGAAAGGATGGGACACGAGGCTAGATTATGTCCCATTGAAGTGCAGGAAATCTAGAAGGATTCCGGTGAGAATCAAACCGTACAAGCTTGTACGTGGGAGATCTTACCATTTGCCGGTAAAGTTAGGGACCCGAACCTTTATGGAAGAGTTTTACTATGGATGTGATGAGCACTCCTCGATATTCGAGGTACATTGAGTGATTCCACGCCGTATGGTCCAGCTAGCGACCTTAAATCAAGCGCTTCTTGGGAGGCAACCCAAGGTATTGCTTTCTTTTCCCGTTTTCTAGTCTAGCTTAGATAGTTTTTGTTTTTGCTTTGCTTTGCTTTGTTTTTGGCGTTCTGGACAGACAACAGGGAATATCTAAGGAAGGAGCACATCTGGAAGGACAGAAGTTCGAGATTCTGAGAAGACAGAAGCACCTCGGTTACTGTCAGAGCACCTCGACCGAGTTGATTCTTGAGCAAACCGAGGCGACTAGGGTTTCTGCAGAACCGCCTCGGTCCATATCACCTCGGTCCAGTCGAGACCATCTCGACCGAGGTGACAGCAGATCCAGGAACGGTATAAATTGGAAAAAAAATTATTTTTACCTTTTTATCTTACCCACCTCGACCGCGGCGACAGACCATTTCGCTCTCTCTCAAATCTTGCTCGTTTTCGAAGATTTCTGCTTCTAAACTGTAATTGAAGGGTAGAGGAACCGATTGCAACAACAGATCTGCAAAGAAATCGAGCGAATCGACCGAAACGAGGTAAAAACAAATCGAAACCCTAACTCGTTCGTTCGCTTTGATTTGGGCTTTGGTTGCCCCTGATTTTGCTGAGGAAAGGCATAAGTACCCCTTAGGAAGCAATTGTAGTGATTTTGGGGGGGGAAAAGAACTGAATTTTTGAGAATTGGAATCGTAACTGCTGCGCCTCGGTCCGGTCGAACTGCATCTCGACCGAGGTGATTCTTGGAGATTGTCAGTGACCGAGGTAGTCTGACAGAGCTGAGTGAAAATGAGTTCAGATCGTCGCCTAGCCCTTAGAGACAGATCCTCACCCTCCCCTTCTTCCTCTTCTTCCCGTCCTTACCGCCCGGTTATCCACGAGAGATGTCGGGTCGACTATGAGCGGATAGCTAGCCGTCCAGTTATCGCACCACGATTTCTGGACGTGTCGGCCTTTGATTGCCTAGGGTTAGATGCTGACCTTAGGAGGATGATTGCTACTGTCGGGCTGGATCAGTTTACTGAGATCCGAGCCCCAGCTTACTTGGAGCCGACCTTAGAGTTCATTAGCTCCTTCTCCTACCTTCCCACAGACCGGTCTGTGAAGTACCGGTTGATGAACCGGAACTTCATAGTTCCTTTAGAGATATGGAGAGAGATTTTTGGCTTTTCTGAGCCCACCGCCACCGACTTCCCCTCCCGATCCATAGCTAGGGAGTTCTGGGGGCAGATTGCCCATATTACTGAGCATGTAGACAGATGGCGCCCTGGAGATTCCAGGGAGACGGTCATCTTTCATCCGGCCTTCAGACTAGCCCACAGGATTTTTAGCGAGACACTTCTGGCGCATACTGAGACGCCCCAGAAGATCAGACAGGGCGAGCTCTTTAGCCTCTACTGCATGGTGACAGGAGGTTTCCCAGACTTTGGCTTGCTCCTGGCAGAGGATCTGCACAGGATCAAGGCCAAGGCGAAGAGAGACATTTGCTGCGGAGGTCTAGTCACCCACATCGCTACCTACCACGGGATGGACCTCAGCGTTTGCACGATGGCGGCGGCTCCGAAGCCGCTGGGATTACAGGAGATGATCACACGGAGGATTCTAGTTCCCCGTGGTTTGACCACTCCATACGTCACCATGCCTTGGGAGCGGACTGCACCTCAGGGGATCCGCTGGTCTGCACAGTTCACAGTCTTTGATCCGCATTACTGGCAGACAGCTTGGGATACACTGATGGAGGATCACAGAGAGGCAGCAGCTGCCCCTGCTGAGGCTGAGGAGGATGACGACGACGATGAGGAGACAGTGGATGAGAGAGACGGTGGAGTCCCGATGGATACAGGGACGGATACTGCAGGGATGAGCGCACCACCGATCATCGATTTGGATGATGAGGAGGATACTGATGCTGCACCAGCTGAGACTTCTCCAGTCAGACCTGCTAGACGCAGGAGGCGCGGAGTGAGAGATCGAGCTGCTCACCGACGGATCGATGACCTGACGGATCAGGTTATCGACTCATATGCTGCATTATCGCTGGATATCCGCGAGATGCAGGAGCGGCAGCACCATCAGCACATCATGGCTCAGCTTCAGTTCGAGCGTGTCATGGGCCATCCTTACGATCCGACTCAGTATCCATACGCACCACCACCGGATCGAGACTACTGAGGAGCTGCAGGATTTTCTTATTATATTTTTTATGCAGTTCAACTATTTTATCCGGTGAGTTCTCTCATTTTTAGACTTTTTATTTGACCCACTGGGACAGTGTGTCCCAAGTATGGGGTGTTTGTACTTATCTGACTACGTGATGTACTTTATTCGACTACTTTTGATGTACTATTTATCGGATATTCTATTTTATGCTTCACTTATGCATTTATATGATTATCTGATATTACATGCATACATACAGGTTATTTGATTGAGAAAAACGTCGAAACCGAAAATAAAAAAAAATGGTTTTAAAAAAAAAAAAAAAATTTTTGACCTCGACCGGGGAGATTCTGGCGAAACGAGGCACTTCACCTCGGTTGAACCAAGAACATCTCGACCGAGGTGCGTAACAGAAAGTTTTCGAAATGATTTTGTGCTACTTATCTGGATATGATCTCAGTGAAGATTTTGCTTACCTACTGGTTTTAAATTCTTTATGTGTTTGAAAGGTTTTATAATATGTTTAAGTTGCTAAATGCTTTGTTTGAATTTATTGGCATGTTTAATACTCTGTTTTTATCCAAATTATGTTGAATTTGAAGGTTGACACCGCAGGTTAAGTTCTCTCACTTTCTTCTTGGAAAGATCAAGGCAATTCATCTTCTTCTTCTTCTTCTTCTTCTTGATCATGCTTAGCCCTCATATACATTTTGCCTCCCTTTACCTATCCGGGAATTTGGAAGCAAGCAAAGTGGTGAAAGCAAGTTAAAGTTGAGAAGTTGGCTGGAAGTGAAAGTGTTAGAAAGTAATTTTAGGTTTGGGGAAGTCAATCATGAAGATGAGTAACTCGGCACCATTCACATAGCCGGGTGTTTGTGTCTTGCCAAAGTCGGATTGAGCGATATTCCTAACGGGTCATGGTATGTGCATCAAGGGTTTGATGCATCTCGAGAAGTTAATGATTGCAGATTTCCTAGGCTTCGGTTATTGTGCACCTCTGTCCATGCATCCCAAAAAGTAAAGTAAAAAAGCAAAAGAGAAAAAAAAAATGTGAGATAAGCAAAGCTTATTGGTGGAAGATGTTGCAAGTCAAGGTGGAAGTGAAGTTCATCCTTTTCCCGGATTCTAGCACCACATTACCTTACATACATCCCTACCCTACACGTTTCTTGACCTTTTCTTTTGGGAAGCCCTTGTGACCTTGAGCTTGTTGATTGGCTTAGCGGTTTAAACTGGATTATACATGATTAATTTTGATAATTATGATTTATTATGCATCCTATGATTTTATGCAAAGATGAACAACTTTCTTATATTTATAAAATGTTTTGATCATATTGAGTTTTTAATTCCAGGAAGTATTCTCTTAGAGTGATCTATGATAGTTGCACACCATAAAATGTTTTTGAAAAACTTTTTCATTGATTTTCTTGACTTATAATCCATTCTATCTTGTCTTCTATATGAGGAACTTGCTTGGGGACAAGCAAGGGCTAAGTATGGGGTATTTTGATAGCATGAATTATAGTCTATATTTTGGGGTTTGTTTGGACGTTCTATCTTTCATAATCTGCATGTTTGTATGTACATTATGTGATTTTACTACCATTTCATCTACCTTTGCGAGAATCGAGGTCTACACCTAGTTTCGTTGTAATTGCAGGTAATATGGTACGTTTTGCATCGAAAAGGAGCAAAAGGAGTCATGAGTCATTTGGAGCTACATCCAGGGAGCATAGCCATGGATTAAAGATTTACTTTGGAGCAGATTCAAGAGATTTCACATTCTGTCGTGACTCACCTCGGTTGACCAGAGATTCATCTCGACCGAGGCGATCCAGAGACACCGACTCGACCGAGGCGAACACCTAGGACGCGGCGAGAATATTTTATTCTTGGATGAGATCTTTTTAAATTTGGAAAGTGATCTTATATTTTTAGGCTTGGCTCCTGGAAGGAAGGAGATATGCAGAATCATATATTTTACCTATATTTATGGGAAAATATCTTTCTAAGATTTATTATCTTTGGGGGTTTATTTTCCTATAAAAAGGGTCGGATTTCCCATAATTCCGACATCGGCTTACAGCTGGACATCCGCTATCAGCGCAAGAGAGTCGTTTACGCAGCAGCAGCATACTCCAGTTGGGAGTTTCGAAGAACCTTTTTGAAGGTTGAAGGAAGATTGAAGTTCATAGCTTTTATAGCTTTTTGGAGGGTTTTGTAAGATTGTCTTCAATTCCCTCATTGATTGTCTTGTCTTTTTGGATTGCTATCCAAGGAACGCTTGTTTGTGATATTTGATTCAGTTATTGAAGTCTTTTCATTAAATTCTTCTTTGTTCAAACATTCACTTTCTTCCCATATATTTAATACTTTCATTATGATGATGAGTGGCTAATTTCCTTGTGTGATTCTAGGGTGATTAGCTGAAGGTTGTGGGAAAAACAATGATAGAATAATCTTAGATTCCAGTAGGATCCTGAAAGTTCGAGTCTTTAACCTTAACCCTAAGCATCTCGTTCGGTTGATGAACATCTCGGCCGGGGTGGAATTCTTTTTACCGAGGTGTTTTATCCGTACCTAAACAAAAAGTTAAGTGTTAGAGTTTGCTAAATCCTATTCTTATTTCACCTTCCTGGTTCAAGGCAAGCTTAGGATGAGACTTACCCGGTAATTCCTTAGTTTGTGTACTAACGATCATAAGTGTAGGTAATAAGGGTTTATCCTTTATTGGGGTTTGAGTGTGCTTTCCATCCATCTTTGTGAGTTAGCCTGAGACTTACCCGGTAAAGGTTGATTCTATTCCCTTAGATGGTATGTTAGTTTGAGGTTATAGTTCTTTATCTTGATTCCTTGAGACTTACCCGGTAATAGGAGTTACGGTTTAGGATTAGTGTGTAGTGAGACTTACCCGGTGATCTACTCCACTTTAGTAACACATTCCCCACGCAAAAATCTCAGCTTTGTCCGCTTATCTATAGATCTTGAGTTGGAACCACAACTAGATGCTTTAATCCCTAGAATTGCATGTTTGCTTTATTGACCTCTTATTCATCTTTGATTGTGTTAATTGCTCTTGTGGTTAGTATTGACATAAGCATACCGTATTGACTTTGTTTCACCGAGTCCCTGTGATTGACCCCTGGAATTTTCTTGCTTTTACTACGATTGACCCGTACACTGCGGGTTCGCATCCTTGTTTTAAGCTTAAGTCTAGGGTTATAAATTTAAAGCTTGCACACACCGTTTGGAGCGAACAATTACCAACAAGAACAACGAACTCATTCCTACCCGAACCGTAACAAGATGGCGGATGTGCATAGACTACCGCAAGCTTAACAATGCGACGAGGAAGGATCACTTCCCATTGCCATTAATTGATCAAATGCTTGAAAGGTTAGCACAACATTCACATTTTTGCTATCTTGACGGTTATTGTGGTTTCTTTCAGATTCCGATACACCCGGATGATCAGGAGAAGACCACATTCACGGGCCCATGGGGTACGTTCGCTTATAGGAGAATGCCGTTCGGGCTTTGCAACGCCCCAGCCACCTTTCAAAGGTGCATGATGGCCATCTTCTCCGAATACATTGAGGAAATCATGGAGGTCTTCATGGATGAATTCTCCGTATACGGTTCCTCTTTTCACAATTGTCTTTCTAACCTTGCTCTTGTATTACAAAGGTGTGAAGACACTAACCTAGTTCTTAATTGGGAGAAGTGTCAATTCACGGTTAAGGAAGGAATTGTTTTAGGACACTTAATCTCTAGTAGAGGGATTGAGGTGGATAAGGTGAAAATAGAGACTATAGAAAAGCTTCCTCCCCCAACTTCGGTGAAAGGGATAAGAAGTTTCTTAGGACATGCAGGATTCTATAGGCTCTTTATAAAGGATTTCTCTAAAATTTCAAAACCTCTTACTAATCTATTGATGAAGGATGCGGTTTTTGAGTTTTCGCAGGAATGCTTGGATGCGTTTAACATGATCCAAGAAGCTCTAATTTCAGCACCTATTATCCAACCTCCGGATTGGACTCTTCCCTTTGAGGTTATGTGCGATGCTAGTGACGTAGCTATAGGAGCTGTTCTTGGACAACGAAAGGAAGGGCGAACCCATGCCATATACTATGCTAGCAAGACGCTAGATGAAGCGCAGCTCAACTACGCCACTACGGAAAAGGAATTTTTAGCCATTGTTTATGCTATTGACAAGTTTCGCTCTTATCTTGTAGGTGCAAAGGTGCTTGTCTACACGGATCATGCTGCGATCCGGTACCTCCTTGCAAAGAAGGATGCGAAGCCAAGGCTAATTAGATGGATTCTTCTCCTACAAGAATTCGATCTAGAGATCCGCGACAAGAAAGGTTCAAAAAATTCTGTTGCGGATCATTTGAGTCGTCTAACACATCTAGAGGACAACCACTTACCTATAGATGACTCCTTCCCGGACGAACACCTACATATTATAGAGGAGTACATCGACATGATCTCCAAAGGTAACGAACCATGGTTTGCTGATTTTGTTAACTATTTGGTTTGTCAGGAGATACCGCCCGGATTATCCTACGCACAAAGAAAGAAGTTCTTTAAGGATGTCCGGGAATATTTTTGGAATGAACCTCTCCTTTTTAAGAGAGGTCCGGATGGCATCATTCGGCGATGTGTGCCGGAAGATGAGATGCAAAGTGTCATCCGCCATTGTCACTCACTACCATGTGGAGGACACGCTAGTTCGAACAAGACTAGCGCAAAGGTATTGCAATCTGGATTCTTTTGGCCTACTTTATTTAGAGATGTGCAATCCTTTGATTCTTGCTGCGATGCTTGTCAAAGAACAGGTAATATCTCTAGGAGGAATGAGATGCCCCTCAACAACATCCAAGAGGTAGAGATTTTCGATGTTTGGGGAGTAGACTTTATGGGACCGTTCCCATCTTCTTGTGGAAACCAATACATACTCTTGGCGGTAGATTATATTTCTAGATGGGTGGAAGCGATTGCCTCTCCCACCAATGATGCCATGGTGGTGGTTAAGTTCTTTAACAAGACCATCTTCCTGCGATTTGGGACACCAATGACTATCATTAGTGATGGAGGTTCTCACTTTATTGCCCGGCGCTTTGAAACTCTTCTAGCTAAGTATGGGGTTACTCACAAGATCGCCACCCCTTATCATCCACAAACTAGTGGACAAGTTGAGATCTCAAATCGGGAGATCAAAGGAATTCTAGAGAAGACGATTTCAAGGACTAGGAAGGATTGGTCCTTGAAGCTTGATGATGCATTGTGGGCGTACCGGACTGCGTACAAGACTCCCATAGGAACCACACCATACAACCTTGTGTATGAGAAGTCTTGTCACTTACCGGTGGAGTTGGAGCACAAAGCGTTTTGGGCTATCAAATGGTTAAATTTCAGCATAAAAGAAGCGGGAGAGAAACGTCTCTTAGACCTTAATGAGCTGGAAGAACTCCGCTTGAACGCCTATGAGAACACTAAGATTTATAAGGAGAGAGCAAAGCGTTGGCATGATAAGCATATCATTCCAAAGGACTTCAAAGAAGGAGATCAAATTCTCCTCTTCAATTCAAGGCTTCGTCTCTTTCCAGGTAAGCTTAAATCTCATTGGACCGGACCTTTTCTAATTAAGCGTATTTTCCCCCATGGTGCAGTTGAAGTATGGGGTGAAGCGGGTGGAAGCTTTAAGGTGAACGGTCAACGACTCAAGAAGTATACGCCGAAACTCCAAGCCGAAGAGTTCGCGCCTACCGCACTCGAATAAGTGCGAATATGGTCTAGCTACGGACCTTAAACAAAGCGCTTCTTGGGAGGCAACCCAAGGTATTGCATTTACGTTTTTGTTTTCGATTAATAGTTTAGCTTAGTTTAGACGTTTTCGCTTTGTTTTGCCTTCGATTCCTTCCGGTATGTTCGTGTTTTTGGATGTAGGAACGATGGAAAAGGAAAAGGGAAGAGTAATGTTGAAG
Source organism: Fagopyrum esculentum (assembly GCA_033239045.1). Taxonomy (NCBI): domain Eukaryota; kingdom Viridiplantae; phylum Streptophyta; class Magnoliopsida; order Caryophyllales; family Polygonaceae; genus Fagopyrum; species Fagopyrum esculentum. Next base: position 134,539,177 of record BSUD01000001.1, on the reverse strand, counting down.
AAAGGTGACGAAAACTTGGACTTTGGAGCATTACAGAGAGTTCCACGGCCTAAACCACGGTCGTGACAGCTACAGTGACCGTAATTTCCAAAAGCCTTTGAAAATTCACCAAAACCACGGTTCCGTACATTTCCACGGCCGTGGAAACCCCCGATAAACCGTGGTTTTCAAAATTTTGCCTGTCACTATATAAACCACATTCTTCACAAAAACACTTCACAAATACCCATTTCCACGACCCTTTTCGCCGATTCCACGCCCTTCACCTCAAATCTCCGTTCGTTAATCGTTTTCAACGATTCTTCGTTCCAAATTAAAGCAAATTCGACCACCAACAAGATCCAAGCAACGAATCGAGCGGCAAATCACCAAGGAACGCACAATTCGGATTTTAAAATCCAAAACCTAGGTTTTTTCCACTCTTCTTGATCTTTGTCAATTTGGGTTCGTTTTTGCTAGAAATTATAGGAGAACTGATTGAAATTGGAAGGAATTAGACTAGGGCTGCCTGATTGCTGAGTTTGAGTGTTGTTTGTTGAATTTTGAGAAAATTCGAGACGAATCACGGTCTCTGTCAGTTCCACGGCCGTGGAAATACCAAGAACAGACCGTGATTTTGAACAGTGATGGACTTCGTGAGGAGAGTTTCTGGGAGGATTAAGGAGAAGAAGAATGAGCAGAACAAAAAGAGGAAGGGTAACCCCTCTTCCTCTTCATCCTCTAGAGCACCACCACCTTCCTCCCCTTCACCCCCATCCTCACCTTCATCACCCGCACCCCCTAGCCCTAGAGTACCGACCATTCATGAGGATCACCTCGATGCACTCGAGAGGATCCATGAGAGGGCTGTGATTGGACCTAGGTACCTATTGTTAGAGGATCTAGCTCCTCTTAACATCATAGATGACCTTACTTGGCTCTTGGATAGAGCCGGACTAGTTGTCTTCTTGGCTATCCGAGAAGACGCCTACGAGGAGATTACGAGAGAGGTTGTGACATCTTTCGAGCACAGCCATGTGGATAGGACCGTTTCTTTCCGTCTTATGGAAAGAAATTATGACTTTACCATCCGAGAGTTTGGAACCTTCTTTGGGTTCCATGAGACCTTCAATGGTCGTTTTCCTAGTGGCGTTTACGCCAAAGATTTTTGGGAGGAGGTTGCCATGATTTATACCAGCGAGGACCGCTGGCAACCAGCTGACACCAAGGCTAAGTTGATGTATCACTTAGCCTTGAAGATTGCTCACCGTGTTCTTTCGGAGTGTCTCTTCCCTAGGACGGAGACACCTCAAAAGATCAAGACGGATGAGCTCTTTCTGTTGTATTCTATGTTGTATGGGCACCGAGCTGACTGCGCCACCCTCTTAGCTGCTACCATGAGCAAGCTTAAGAACAAGAGGAAGGGCAACATTGGATATGGTGGGATAGTTACCCATCTTGCCAAGATGTTGGGGGTTGATTTTTCCGCATGTACACGCATACCAGCCGTACCCCTAGGACTTCAGGCCTTCATGACTAGAGGTCTCATCTTCCCTACACATAGAGGTCCGCCTTACGCAGCTATGCCCTGGGAGAGCAGGACGGGGAGAGGCATTGAGTGGCTACTGGAGTATTCCATTATGGTTGGACGCCATAACTAGAAGGAGACGTTCGCTACTATGCATGCGAAAAGGATTGCAGCTCCTCCGTATGTCCCACCACCGCCCGTAGTCGAGGAGGAGGAGATGAGGGATCAGTATGAGGGAGGAGGAGCAGAGCAGGAGCTTGGCACGTTTCCGGATCAGCCGGACATTGCTTCTGATGTGCCCAGACGTTCTCCACGTCCCGCCAGAGCTTCAGGCTCGTCTTCTCGCCGCGCCAGCGTGAGTGAGAGACCTACTTGGATGGATACACCTCCTGCATGGTACGGAGCTCCACCTCCATGGTCAGCACCGTCCGATGCACCGGGGTGGTATAGTCATGCTCCGGGATGGTATGAGCAGATGCCAGATTGGGCTACTAGCCTTTTTGACAGAGTAGGAGCATTGGAGATCCGAGCCGACGCTAGGGATGGACGTATGGACGACCTCGATCACATGATGAGAGACGTCTACCGCCAGCAGTTTGGGCGGCACTACGACGCTAGCTTCTCTCCATTCCCGCCTCCACCGGCACCACAATGATGATTTGATGACCGATAGCTTTAGCCGCTCCACCGCCATTTTGTGAGTCTTTTTCTTTCTTTCTTTTCTTTTCTTTCTTTTATTTGAACATTAGGGACAATGTTTGTTCCAAGTATGGGGTGGGGTGTGACTAAAAGTTTGTAATAACTCTTACTCACTATGATTGCTTCTATCGAGACTATCTTGCATGTTCATTATATTGTTGCACGTTTCATTATTGCATTGCATGAAAAAGAGTTTGAAAAACCCATAAAAATTGAAAATTTTTGAAAATTTTGTGCTTCTAAGGAATTGAGATGATTTCTATGATAATCGCTACTTGTGAATTGAGTTTGATGACAATTGCATGCTTAAACGATTAGTGAATTGAAAAGAAATTGAATGTATTGATTATACCTCTTTTGCAAATTTTATAATGTGATGAATGTTACCTAAATCATGTTGAGAAATTGAAGTTGAAATCACATTATAATTTCTTATGCTTCTTTTTGAGATGATTAAGGCAATTCGATTTTCTTTCTTCCTTCTTTAATCATTTAACCCCTCATTGAAATTATGGCCTCCTTTACCTATCCGGGAATTTGGAGGAGTTGATTGATATTGGCATGTTTGATGTGGGAGGGCCTTGAAAGCAATTATTTGAAATCAAAAGAATAGAAAGAAATTGTAGGTTTGGGGAAGTCAATCATGACGATGAGTAACTCGGCACCATTCACATAGCCGGGTGTTTGTGTCTTGCCAAAGTTGGATTGAGCAATATTCCTAGCGGATTATGGTATGTGCGCTAAGGGTTTGAGGCATCTCATAAAAATTGAGAAACGCCAATCTCCTAGGCTTCGGTTTTTGTGCACCTCTATCCATAACTCCAAAAGTAAAGTCGAAAAAATGAAAGGAAGGGAGCGAAGCTCTAAGTTGAAAGTGCTGCGGAAACCGCAAGAGAAGAAGAAAGAGTGGTTATCCACTTTCCCGGATTCATGCACCACATTCCTTAAAAGTTTCCTTCCCTTTCCACATTCTAGACCTTTTTCTTTGAAAGTCCTTAAGATCAAAAGAATGTTATATGACTTGGTGATCTAAATTGAAGTTTCTTATGATTGATTTTGATAATGTTTGAAGGTTATGATGTTTGTATGGAAGTTTGATTGATTCATGATTTTTCTTTACCCTTTACTCTTTGATTAAGTGTATGAAAGTCTTATAAACGAATGAAGCAAGATTTGAGAATGATCTGTTGTTTAGAAGGCACATTCATCCAAAAGAAGTATTGCTTTGAGAAGGTACACATATTTCATCCTAACTCTTGTTTAAAAGCTTTTTGAGAGACCTTGCTTAGGGACAAGCAAGTGGCAAGTATGGGGTTATTTGTTAGCATGAAATATTGTGATATTTTAGGCACGTTTTCTAAGTATATTTGATCCATATAGATAGTCATTGATTGAGCATTGATGCATTTGTGAGCTAGTTTATCTATAATGTCGATATAGAGATCTACACAAGCTTTATGTTGATTTTAGGTAATTGAGAGCTATTTCCGAACGGAATTGAGCAAGGATAGAGTTGATTGAGCATGTCCATGGATTGAAGACATTCATAGGAGCCAAGGGAGTGCCAACTTGAAGAATGCACGAGGCTAAGGAAGAATCACGTTCTTGCCCTAAACCACGCTCTAAAATACGGCCGTACTACTTTCCACGTTCAAGTCCACGGCCGTGGAACATGGCTAGGAAAGCGTGGTTCATTCCAGTAACTTCTACGGCCGTGGAGAAGATGGTTCAAACCGTGTTGATTTCCACGCTCTAAATTACGGCCGTGGAACCCTTCCACGACTGTGATCTTGGCGATCTTTTTCGCCACACTTTAAGCCACGATCTCCTACGCAATTGGGCCGGGCCGATATTCTATCTTACACTATAAAAGGACGGACGAAGAGAGATTCCGTCACCTTGGCTTACGCATAGACACATCTTACGCTTGCGCTTGGAATTGCCCTAATTTCGCATTCGGCGGAAGTTGTGTTTGAGAGATTTTGGCGCATCGCTATTGTGATTTCCGGATTGACGGAAGATCGAAGATTCGGAAGATTGTTCGTAAGAAGATTTCGCTTCTTACTTAGGTTTGATTTAGAAGACGGATTGACATCCCGTTCTTCCTTCTTATCTAAGATTTTGATTGTTTGTTCTATTCCGAATCTAGTGACGATTATTGTTCTTGATTGTGACTTTGAGACTGATTTGGAAGTTATTGAAGATTTTCAGAAGTTTTCATCTTTCAATCTTTTAAACCTTGAATTTGATATTATTATGACTATTGTTGGCTAAAAACCCTTAACAATTCTAAGGTGAAGGGTTGATAGTTGTGGCTTAGATGATGATAGATCAATCGTAAACAGATTGGATCCTGAGAGTTAGAGAGAATCGCCGACGAACCTAATCCACAGTCTGTTCTTGAGCTTCCACGGCCGTGGAAGTCAAGAACTACCCGTAATTTTGTGTTAAGTTACGAACCTGCTTTTACTTTAATCCAAAGTTAAAGATTTGCTTTAACTTAGTCTTGACTTGCCTTTTCTAGGTGGTAGTGAAGCCTCAATAACCTCTATCTCGATTGTGAGTGTCACAACCTTAATCGGTTTAGTTAGTCTTGATCCTTGGATTACAAGTTTGGGTATTTGACATTAATTCTTACCTTTAGAACCTTTCTATATTGAAGCCTCAACAACCTTTATAGAGAGTGTTTTGTAGGTGAGTCATATAAGGTTTTTGGAACTTCACCGTACGATTACCTTACATTAGCATACCTTTGCATATCTCAACTCTGTCCTTATATCATTAGTATATCTTGAATCGATTGCCACAGCTGGATACTTGGATCTTTAGGATTGTTGTTTTCCTAATACTTGAAAAGCTTCTTACATTTACTCGCTTGATAATCTACAATTGAATTTGTTCCCCCCAAATCCCTGTGTTCGATACTCTGGAATTCTTGCTCAACTATATCGATCCGTACACTGCGGGTTCGCTTGCTTGATTTCTAGTTTTATAATTAAAGCTTATTTGCACGCACGCTAAGTGGCGAACAATAACAGATAGAATTGTAGAGTTGCATTATTGAAACTCGTACGAAGAACCGATAGACTAAAAAAATTCCGATGTTGATAATAAATATAATAAACAGATTAACTACGAATAACACACTTGTATCATTTTAGTTTCAGTTGAAAAGATCATTATAATTACGAATAAACAAATTCCAGGTTGATGATAAATATAATAAACAAAGTAACTACGAATAACACATTTGTATCATTTTAGTTTCAGTTGAATAGATCATTATAATTACGAATAAATAAATTGACGTCTAATAGAGTATTTGTTTTTTCAGGCACAACCAAACAACGGGAGGTTCATAAGTCTAATGCAGTTCAAGAAGGCGAATATATGGATTTCATTTTTCAAAATTTAGAATGTGATAAGGATATTCCGGTTGGTTTTGCCAATACAAAAACGCCAGATGGATCAGTGTGTTGGATACCAACATGCGATGAAATGTTGATACCGACAATTGGAAAGAGGTTCAAAACAATTGAGGATGGAGAAGCTTTTTATAAGAGCTATGCATCTACAGTTGGGTTTGATGTTAGAAGGGGAGCTTCTCGTGAGGATACGGATGAAACAATGAAGATTTCAAGTTGATTAATAACTGTTGTTTTATCTTTAAAAACAAATGCTTATCAACAATGTATTATTTCACTTAAAAACGTCTGTAATTAGAACTTACTGCTGCATTGTTAAATCTCACTTTAAAAACGTTTATAATTACGAATAATCACTATTATGTCAAACACAAGTAAATAATCACAAACCTTTCAGCTAAGATTGAAGATTTCAAGTTGTTAATGGTAGAGTACATTGACTAAAGGAAGTATATCTAAACGATCGTAGCATTGACCGTTTGTAATTACGAACTTAATGCTTCTATATATTGTTATGCCTCTCTAGAAAAACATTTGTAATTACGAATTTAATGATTCTATATATTGTTATGTCTCACTAAAAAAACGTTTATAATTAGAAACTTAATGCTTGTATACATTTTTATATCTCACTTAAAAAACGTTTTTAATTACGAATAACCGATTGTATACGTTGTTATATCTCACTTAAAAAACGTTTGTAATTACGAATAATCCCTATTATGTCAAACACAAGTACATAATATATTATTGGTATTTTGGTTTTGAAACTTAATAGTAAAAATTATACAAACGTTATAATTTTCATTGACCAAATTACAATCACTTATAATAACTACGATTATTATATTAATCGATATGACAACTATATAACAAAACTAATATATTATTGGTATTTTGGTAACAACTTTATCCCCATCAGAACTAACGTCAAGCTCCCGTTCCTCTTCATCACTAGACATCTTCTCTTTTCCCTTTCCTTTAATGTCCTTAGGCTTGGTGACATTCTTCACAACTGCAGGAACAACATTTTCATTACTCCTCTATATATATTATATGTGAACTACACTGGCTTCGATTTTACACATAACAACAAAACAAAATATTATAGCATCGTCATTATTCGTAATTAATAATGCATTATCATATTATTTGAAGGATGTATTCACAATTTATTCATAATTAACTACTAGTTTTCATGTCAATCCAAAATTTTCCAACACATAATTATGACAACATGTTGACTAATTAATTCCATGCCTATGAGTTTTTGTATAGCAATCAACTGGAAACCAATCTGAATTATTAATATCGAAGAAACCTATATGAGTTTAACAAGCCTGTCCAAACATAAATAATTCTTTTTCGTGCAGATAAAAGCCAGAAATATAGAACAAGTTGAAAGCTCTCATAATTCATGCTACCAACTTACTAAGTATAACATAAATGAAATAATCGACTGCACAATGCAAAAGGAGAAGAGGCGGACTAGTACTCAGTGAGAGGTGTGCTGTTAGTATCCAACATTAGTACTTAAAGCTTTCATGAACTGAAAACCCATAAAACAAATTAATAACTATGAATAATAGTTACAAACTATCATGTTGATAACAAAAACTACAGCATCAATATCATTCGTAATTATAGAATATATTTCCTCAACATATTCTAACAACATTACTTTAAGGTAACAAAAATTATTCATAATTAATCAAAAACAACAATATTAACACACCAATCACAAACCCACCAACAATCTTCAACCAAGCAAGACAAGCAAGCCATACCTACAGAAGAATCTGCCATTAATCCCGAAACTGTCTTCTTCCAATCAAGCGAATTTCACAAGAGAGCTCTGCTGACACGAAACAATAATGCTGCTACCTACAGAAGAATCTGCCATTAATCCCGAAACTGTCTTCTTCCAATCAAGCGAATTTCACAAGAGAGCTCTGCTGACACAAAACAATAATGCTGCTATACATTGTTATGTCTCTCTAAAAAACGTTTGTAATTACGAATTTAATGCTTCTATATATTGTTATGTCTCACTAAAAAACGTTTATAATTACAAACTTAATGCTTGTATACATTGTTATATCTCAATTAAAAAACGTTTTTAATTACGAATAACCGAAGATCCGACTGAGGTACGTCTCCAACAACATACTCCAGGGGTTTATAATTAAACCTCCAAAGTTTCAGAAGAAATTAGGGTTTACGATGATGGTTACCTTAAGTAATCGGTTTGCCAAGGCAGCGGCAAACGGAATAGGCCGAGGATTGTCGTCGGGATATCCACAACCACCTAGTTAGACGACTGAAACCTTCTTCCGCTTCAGAAGCTGACCGTCGAACACCTTCTGCACCGTACACCTTCGTGAGGCAAAGGAGTCGCCGGGAGATCCAAATCCACACCGAACCGGGAGCGCCACAACCGCAAAGGAGTCGTCGGAGTGCTCCTCGCCGTCTATGCTACGCCACCAACGCCGGAGTTGCCTGCTTCGGCTTCAAAATTTCTCTTCGACCGCCGCAGCCTAAAAATCGTCTTTCCTAATGTGCAGCGTGTATTGAGTGAAATTAGGGATTCGAAATTCTGATATATGGGAAGCGCGTGTGTTGTTAAAATATTCTTAATAATTACGATAATTACCCTAAATCTCGACCCTTAATAATACACATCCGACGGTCTACGATTGTTCTCATGTTCTCACGTTAGAGGTTGTTCTCATGGGAACCACACCCTATATATATATATATATATATATATATATATATATATATATATATATATATATATATATATAGAGAGAGAGAGAGAGAGAGAGAGAGAGAGAGAGAGAGAGAGAGAGAGAGAGAGAGAGGTTGGCTCCCATGTAAACAACTCCATAGTGTTTAATGAGCACGAATTGTATTCGTTAGATCGTTTAAATAGATGACTGAGATTAGGCGAGATTAAAAGAAAAAAAAACCGTGTGATTAGTGGAAGAAGATATTTGGCGGTATAGTATATATTCAATAATTTGTTCTCATTTTATATGGTAAGAGTTGTTTACATATGAGTCAAGATCTCTCTCTCTCTCTCTCTATATATATATATATATATTCAACATTGATAGATAATTTTAGGTGATCATCTAAGATAGCCTTGGGCATAGACAAACCATTATTGTTCTTTCCAACTCACGTAGCTCTCAATCCAACGGTTCTGCAAGTATAGGAAAACCAATGAAGCATTTAGAAATCTAGAAAAGACCAAGAAAAACCTTTGTTTGTGGCGCTTAAGTTGAAAAAGGTACAAACCCCGGAAATTTTCGACGATGATTAGAAATCCATGAAGCTTTGGTACACCGGTACTCTCAAAACTAAGGTTTTTTTCAATAAATTCAATCAAACAAACTTCACTTTTGGCCCTTCACTTGTTTTATCTAAACCAATAAAAAAAATAACACTTCTTTTGAAAGTTTTCAAAAGGAAGGAATAAAGCGCTTTGAAAAGAAACAATATCAAAACCTCAATCCCTAGAGATATATGCAAACAATATATTAAAGCGTTATAGAGAGCATCCAATCCTTAGATCATGAGGAAGTTTAGTTTGACATGATAGAATGTACAGAAAGACAATATTTTTTAATTAGGAAAGACAAAAACTGACAAGCGTTTAGATCCAACAATGCAAACCTTAAAAGTAAACAATCAACTATCTTGACGACTAGAATAAGGAGGAATTGGAAGACTATTGAATTCAGGAGGAATCAACGTATCTAACCCTAAAACCAGGGTGTTTATATAGAGGAGAAATCGGAGTCTAGGGTTTACACAAAATGTACACTTTCCATAGATGAAGTCGAGATTTTGGAAGGTCTCGCTACGATGGCGAAACGGCCAAACAAACGGTATAGCAACGGCCACCATACGACCGTATGACTATCCTCTGGTGGTCATTTCATACCCTAGTTGAAGGTTTGTGGGTTAGGATAATGGCATGGACTATGGTGTCAAAGTCTCGGGTCAAATGGCATGGCAACGACCACCATACGGTCGCATACTAACCGTATAGAGGGTGTTTTGCTTGTTGTTTGCTTCTAATCTCAAATCTTTCTCTTTTGCTCTGATCTTGCGGACTTCGTGTTGTAGTTCCTCAATTATTTTGATCTTCTTTTTTGATTTGACCTCAGGGAGGATGCAATCTTGGCACTTTCGATGCCTTAAATGCCTGAAAACATGGTATAAAAATTATGTCAGCAAGGAGGAAAACATACAACTATACTTAAACCTTGGTATAGGGTATTTTGACACTCATTAAAATATTATATACTTAAACCTTGCTCGTTCTCGAGTAAGATCAAGTCTTTTGCAAGCTATGTGTGAGAACCAATTTGTGTCTCAACTAGGAGGAAAACATACAACTCAAACCATGTCATTTTAGCATTAGTCATAGTAAGAGATGTGAATAAAGAATCATAGTCATCCAAACCACTCAAAGATAACGTGTTTGCTCTAAATCTCACAAGATGTGTTTGGGGGTAAACTCTCAAATTCGACAATCATGAATAAATCTGACCGCAGACTTGTCAAGGCGCTCTCTAACTCTACCACCTATCAAATGAAACTAATATGCAAGATATATATCATGAGGTATTTGTTAAAGGGTGTAACGGAGATATGAGACATGGAAAAGTGATGTTGGTAGGCCAAAAGAGTAGGTGTTCGCTCTCAGACGTGTGTGAATATTGAATGAAAATAAGCTTTAAATTTATACATGAAATAAAAGCCAAGCATATAAACAAATCCACAGTGTACGGATAATCAAATATTTCAAGGTCGATCACAAGAACTATGGTGAAATCAAGCAGTAATATATCAAATCTAGATTAGATCTTGCAAATATCAAAGCAAATAACAAAAGCAACGAATGTGTGATAATCAGGAGAGAGTTTTAGATTCTAGAGATCAAAGTATCCGGTTGTGGTTTTTGATTCAAGAATTCTAAAGATTTATGGACAAAGTTGTGATTGCTAAGGAAAGGTGTTTCTAAGGTGGAAAGATCACGGGGAAGTCTCACTATTCACTATCCCAAACCAAAGCTTCTATCACCGGGTAAATCTCAAGGATCTAAGGAAATGAACTATAACTCAAACCAACAACTCAACCTAATGGAATAGAACTAGCCTTTACCGGGTAAGTCTCATGTTAACTCACAAAGACAAGAAGAAGGCACACTCAAACCTAATAAAGGATAACTGTTTATTACCTAGAAATCGTCATCTTTGGCAACTAAGAAAGGGAATCACCGGGTAAGTCTCTTCCCATGCTTATATATAAGCTTGAAAGGCTTAACAAGGTTAGGATTTGGGCAATCTATAACCTAAGCTTAAGGATATAACATGAACGGATAAACAGGGAAAATCTCGGGCTGTTCTTGCTCAAATCTCGGCCGATATTCTTGAGAACAGACCGAGATTCGGTAACTGCGTAGATTAAAACCAACCTTTAGGATCCAATCTAAATTAAAGGTTCATTCTATCATTATCTATACCACAACCATCAACCAATCACCCTAAAATCGCAAGAGTTTTAGCCAACAACACACTTATTCAGATCAACAAAGATATATGAAATAAACAAACTCATAAAACCAAAATAACCAAGAGAGGGACAAGAAATACTTAGCAAAGGGTCTTCAATAAATAAAACGTAGAAAAGAATAACAAAGTTCCAACCTTGTGTTCGAAAGCAATGAAATCTGAAGAACTAAGTATCTCCCTCCAAGAATCTTCACAAATCTCTCAATCCTCAATGTGTTGCCACTAACAATGTAATCTCGTAGCACTTGATGTTGTAAAACTTCTTAAACTGTTGTGGACGTTCTTCTATATGTTTGAAATCTCTCGTCGGACTCCCTTTTTATGTTGCAACCATGCTTCCACTTGTAATAAAATCAAGGGTTTGAAGACCGTGGGCCATGGGCTGTTTTCCACAAATCTCGGGTGAGCTTATAATAATCTCGGCCGAGATTTCTCTAGGTTGACCGAGATTATCCTTTGTTACGTGCTTCCCTTAGCTCCTTGTTTTCATTCCTTTTGTATCTTCTTTTTGATGAACCTTTGCTCTCCTTTTATACTCCAATGTGCTCCATTGTGATCTCCCTTTGATGCCTTGTCCTTCTAAGCTCTCTTTGATCCAAATCCATCATAATTCCTCCAATTGTAGCAAAACTATGTGTTGACATTATTTATAACAAAATAGGCAAATATAAGCTCAAATGCATTGAATATATGTCTATGCATGCAAAACAAAGAGAAAATCTATTTATATGCATATTTATATTAATTTTTATAGTTCATGTCATCAAAATACCCCATACTTGCCTCTTGCTTGTCTTCAAGCAAGGTTCAAACTTAAGGTACAAAATGATATGAATTATTCATATGCAAAATAAAGAAAAACCACAATATTTTTGCTTCCATTCATAGATCACCCTTAGAGATTGCTTCATAACTAATAATCATCATCATATGATCAAGAGAAGTATATGCATGAAAAAGATAATCACACTTTACCTGAAATCATAACAAGCATATCAAATACAATATATCAAAATCAATCATGAGAAAGTCAATTTAAACCACCAAGTCAAAACACATGTGCTAAAAAGTCTTAAGGGCTTAACAAATAGAGTCCAATAAATTTGTTTTGGGTGGGAAGCATTTTAGGTATGTGGTACAAATCCGGGAAAATGAAATTAACTCTACAACAACAATATCAACTCATCATCCACCAAAATAAGCACTTATACACTTCTTTCTTTCTTTTTTTCACTTGAGAACATGTCATAGGTGCACAAAGCCGAAACCTTGGTGATCATCAAGCCTCATGTTCTATTGAGGTGCCTTAAACCGGATACACATACCATGACCCGTTATGACTATCAATCAATCAGACTTTGACAAGATACAAACACCCGACTATGTGAATGGTACTGAGTTACTCATCATCATTATCAACGTCCTCAAACCTATTTTTCTAACACACTTCACTTTTTCAACTTCAACTTCACATAGCTTTTTACCAAGATGCTTTATAATTCCCGGATAGGTAAAGAGATGCAAATATATATATATATATATATATATATATATATATATATATATATATATATATATATATATATATATATATATATATATATATATATATATATATATATGAGGTGCTAAAGCATGATCAAAATGAAGAGATAAAGGAAACTTAAACTGCCTTAATCATTCCAAAAAGATGTGTCAAAACTTATCATGCAGTTTCAACCTTCAATACTCAACATGATTTAGATAAAAGCAAATTACTATTCATGCATGAATTTCTAGCAAAGCATTCAAATCCCACATATATCATAAATCAATTCAAGCGCATAAAGATCATCATATCTATTCCACAAACAATATCATCATAGAGATCATATCCATCCTAGAAGCACAAAAATTTTCAAGATGTTCAATTTTTTTGTATTTTTCAAAAACATATATGATGCAAGACATAAAACATAAACGTGTGACATAAAATCCAAAGTACAATGCAATAGACATGAAAGCAATGTATCACAATGTTATTAGTTATTACAAACATTCTCCACTACATACTTAAAATACACATTGTCCCTAATGTGAATAAAAAGCAAAAGAAAGAAAACTCACAAAGTCTCATAAAGGGATAATAATAAGAGAATCATGGAAGCATTTGATCACATCTCCGGTGGTGCTGGCGGGAATGGAAAATAAGTTGGATCAAATGCCCGACCAAACTGTTGGCGGTAGATGTCTTCCATCATCCGGGCATGCCTGATACACTGCGCCTCGAAAGTGTCGAGATGTTGATCAATACGCCTAATATCACCTTGAATAGCCCGGAACGATGTCTCCAACGTCCCCATCCTAGTAGCAAGACTCCTCATCATAGCTGAAATCTCATATATATTTGATCTGTATCGGGACCCACGCCGAGGTGGATGAGAGGTCGACTGCCTCGCCCTCCTCACCGGCACCTCCTGTTGTCCAAGTCTTGTGACAACATCCCCAATGAAAGGTTCCTCATTTGTACCATCAACATCATCACTCTTAGATGGTGCATCATCAAAACCACCATGCATCTCCTCAAAAGTCTCACTCCAGTTCCTCTTATCTCTAATGGTGTAGGCACTCTTCCAATGGATGCCCTCTAACATTCTTCTTCTTGCAAGGCATGACCACATAGGGAGCACCACGGCCTCGAGGATTCAGAATACCACAAGATATGAATTGCTGAAGACCTATAGGTCGAGCCTCTACAGCTAAGGTACAAGCTGAATAGTCTAATCCTATAGTCTTAGCAATATGAGTCACTAAAGCTTCAACACAAATATCTCCCTTAGACTTGTAAGCAATCTTACCCAAACTGTCAGCTAGCAGTGTAGCAGTATCTGTCATAGTATTTGTAGCCATGCACCATAAAATAAAGATCTCATCTCCTTTCATCTTTTGAGGAGTCTCGGTCCTAGCAAACATTATTTCACTCAAGATCCTATGTGCTAACTTAAAGGACAGATTATAGATACTTTTCTCCTTAGAATCACCAACAACCCAACAGTCCAAACCTCCCTAAATCAAAGCAATATCCTACCAAAAGAGGCGAGGCTTAACTGCTCTTGGAAAAGTTCTAGCACTAGCCTTAGGAAAACCAAATATATCTCCAAACAAATCCACAGATATTGCAAATTTTTTGTTCATTATTCTAAACTTAACAGATCTAGTCTTAGGATCATGGACAAAAGAGCTCAAAAACTCTAAAGTAAATTCCTCAAAAGCATCCTCTCTAATCCGAACGAAAACAACAAGTCCAACACTTGCAATCATCATCGAAATCATCTCTCAAATTCATACAAGTTAGTTCTTCAATAACTAAGTAACGAGGTGCGATAATAGGGCGTTCTCGGATTCGATCATACCTCGTTCGATGCTTTTCTTGTATGATTGGGAGTGCAGGAGGTGGTGGAGGTGGTGGAGCTTGTTGAGAAGAGGAATAATCTCTCCTTGGAACAATTGCTCTTGAAGATCTTCGAACAAATTCCATCACATGAAAAATATGGGGCTGTTCTTCCCAAAATCTCGGCCAAAAATATTGCCCAAAACCCAAGATTTCTGCTGATTGAGTCAAAGTTGGCAAATCTGTAAAGATTTTGCCAAATTGATGCCTCCACTAGCTTCATACGCTCTTGTAGACCATGAATGATGCTTCCTCTTGAACCAAACAGCTCGAAATTGATGGATTAGAGGGAGGGCGAAATCTTAGGGTTTTTGGATGAAAAACCCCAAATCTTGCTTGATTGAGTGGTTTGTGGTGTTGTTTGAGCTTAGAATCTTGTATGTGATGGAGAGATCTTCAGTTTTGGAACAAGAACGGATCAAAACGGTTAAGAAACGGAATTTTTCGGATTTTGGGGTTGAGTCGGCCGAGAAAATTCGGTGAGGTAGGGTTTGTGAAGAAGACGAAGTTGGTTGGCGCTTAAATACCCCTCCTTAAATTTGAAGAATCTCGGCTGAGATTTTTGCCGGTCCGAGAAATTTGGCTTGATCGTCACTTCTCAACGAATCTCGGCCGAGATTCTTCTGTTGGCCGAGATTTTATCCGAAGTTTGCCCTTGCATTGCTTTTCTCGGGTCATTGGACTCATGTGACGGGAAATCTAGACCTAGATTTGTTGTTGTTGGTCTAGATTTCCATCTTTCGGTCTCTACTCCTTTTCCTAAATGTTTTAGCATCTCTTTTCCATCAAATTCTCGATCTCTAAACAATCTCAACGAATCTCTTTGATTCATTCTTATTGAGAAATATAGGTTTAGTCTTTCCAAATACACAAAAAACCAAAACATACCATAAACTAACTAACTATCTAAGAAAATAAGACAAAGAATTACCTTGGGTTGCCTCCCAAGAAGCGTTTTGTTTAAGTTCGCTACTTGGACCTAAGTCCTTAATGATCATGTAAGGTGAAGCGGAGCAATCCTCTCTACCGGAGCTTCCGGTGTATACTTCTTCAACCTATGTCTATTGACTTTAAAGCTTTCGTAATGCTGACCCCATACTTCAACTGCACCATGGGGAAAAACATGTTTCACAATATAAGGTCATATCCATCTTGATTTAAGCTTACATGCAAAGAGGTGAAGTCTAGAGTTGAAGAGAAGGACAAGATCTCCTTCTTTTAACTCCTTCGAAATGATGTGCTTGTCATGCCACCTCTTGGTCCTCTCCTTGTGAATTCGAGCATTCTCATAAGCATTCAAACGGATTTCCTCTATCTCATTAGTTTCTAAGAGTCGTTCCTCTCCAGCTTCTTTCATATCAAAGTTGAGCCATTTGATTGCCCAATATGCTCTATGATCTAACTCCACCGGAAGATGACAAGACTTCCCATAGACTATATTGTATGGTGTAGTTCTTATGGGAGTCTTGAAAGCTGTTCTTTAGGCCCAAAGCGCGTCATCTAGTTTCATAGACCAATCCTTCCTTGTTCTAGAGACAATTTTCTCTAGATTCCCTTTGATTTCTCTATTTGATATTTCCACATGGGCACTAGTCTGAGGATATTAAGGAGTGACTACCTTGTGAGTGACCCCATACATACACAAAAATGCTTCAAACTTCTGGGCGGTGAAGTGTGTTCCTCCGTCACTAATGCTGATTTGGGGCATCCTCAATCTTGGGAAAATCGTCTTGTTAAAGAATTTCACTACCATTGTGGCGTCATTAGTAGGAGAAATAATGACTTCCACCCATCTTGAAATGTAGTCTACCGACAAGAGTATGTATAAGTTCCCACAAGATGATGGGAATGTGATGCGTCCTTGGACACGTCAATGAAAGATTCCGGATCTAGATCAAGCTGAAGCGTCAACTAATCCTTAGTTGAAGTGCGGATGTGTTTGAAGGTTTGAACGTGGGTAGCGGAAGCTTAGAGATGGAGGCGGAAGTTGAATGGTTGAGTCGGTCTAGATTGATCGATCAAACCTTGAAGTGGATCGGTTGAGTCGATTCTTGAAGAATCCTCGAAGATGGATGAGTTTGGATCGAAGATCCAAAAGAAGAACTTTGAGAGGATGGAAGAGAGATTGATGCTCAAGTAAGTAGGAGGAAAATACTTCTCAAATACTTAATCAAATTGAACATGCTTTACAAATGAGCCAAGCATCCCCTTATATAGTGGATGAAGGCCATACAAAGAGTCCGAACATAAATGACGGAAATAAATTCAGAATTAAAGTTCCGAAAATGAAAAGCCTAAAAATGTGAAAGCTTGGGAATTTAAGTTCGAAATTAAGTTTCCGAATTAAATTCCGAAACCAAAAGTCTAATCTTAAATTCAGAAAATTAAGTTATGGAAATAAAGTCCCGGAAATTAATATTCCGAAGATAAAAAGACTTATTATTACAAAACACTAAAATATGGAAAATGCGCCGGAACGGTGCCGGCTTGACAAGCTTCATGCCATGGTGGTGTAGAGGCACGGTACGCTACTAACGGGCCCGTGACAAGCAACGGTACGAGCAATGATGGAGCCGGTAGCTTGGGCGATGGCCTTAGCATGGGAACGGGTGAGCGGTCCATCAGAGCGAACCCGGAATGCCTCGTCTTCCTCATCTTGGGACATAGGGGTCAAGGGCGCATTAGAATGGTCCCATGAAATCAACTCCCCACACATCAAAGATCTCTACTTCTTGAACGTTGTTTAGAGGCATCTCATTCTTCCTATATATGTTTTCTATTCTTTGACAAACATCACAAGAAACAACAAACTTTGCACATCCTTGAATAAGTTAGGCCAAAAAAACCCGGATTGAAGTACCTTAGCACATGTCTTGTGGGAACTAGCACGTCCACCACAAGGCAATGAATGAAATATCTAATGAAGTTTTCCACTTCATCCTCCGGAATGCATCTTCTTAGCATCCCATCCTCTCTTGAAGAGTAGAGGCTCATTCCAATAGTAATGTCGCACATCCTTAAAGAACTTCTTTTGTGTGTAGGATAGTCTTGGAGGTATTTCCTGACAAACGAAATAATTAACAATATCAGCAAACCTTGGTTCAATATCTTTTGAGAATTGGAGAAGGCAATCCTCTATTTCATGAAGCTGCTTATCCGGAAAGAAATCATCCATGAGCATGTCATCGTTCTCAATTGCAATGGGAGGTAATCAGCTAAGATGGTCCGCCACCGAGTTCTCGGATCCTTTCTTGTCCCGGATCTCTAAGTCGAACTCTTGTAGAAGGAGGATCCATCTAATGAGCTGCGGTTTTGCATCTTTTTTAGCAAACAAATCCGGATTGTTGCATGGTATGTGTAGACAATGACTTTTCCTCCTACAAGGTATGAACGAAACTTCTCGAAAGCGTAGAGCACCGCTAGTAACTCCTTTTCCATTGTGGCGCAGTTCAGTTAAGCTTCATCTAGCGTCTTCCTAGCATAATAGATGACATAAGTGCGTCTATCCTTCTTTTTTCCAAGTACGCCTTCTACGGCCACATCACTAGCATCGGACATGATCTCAAAGGGAAGACTCCAATCCGGGGGTTGAATGATAGGAGCGGATATCAATGCTTCCTTTAACTTGTAAAAGACATCTAGACATTCCTTCGAAAACTCAAAAAACCACATCCTTCATCAATAGGTTAGTCAATGGTTTAGAAATCTTATAAAAGTCTTTAATAAATCTCCTATAAAAACCTGCATGTCCTAGAAAGCTTCTTACCCCCTTTACAGATGAAAGTGGAGGTAACTTCTCAATAGTCTCGATCTTCGCTCTATCCACCTCAATCCTGCAAATTGAGATCAAGTGACCTAAAATAATGCCTTCACTAACCATAAAGTTACACTTCTCCCAGTTCAAGATAAGATTAGTGTCCTCACATCTTTGTAGCACTAGAGAAAGGTTAGCCAAACAATCATTAAAGGATGAACCTTATACAGAAAAATCATCCATAAATACCTCTATAACTTTCTCAATATACTCGGAGAATATAGTCATCATGCATCATTGGAATGTAGCTGGTGCATTGCACAATCCAAAAGGCATTCTCTTGTAAGCAAACGTATCCCAAGAACACGTGAAGGTAGTCTTCTCTTGATCATCAGGATGGATTGAGATTTGGAAGAATCCACTAATCCATCTAAGTAGCAGAAGTGAGAATGTTGTGCTAGTCTCTCAAGCATTTGATCGATGAAAGGAAGAGGAAAGTGATCCTTCCTTGTTTCTACGTTTAATCTCCTGTAATTAATGCACATTCTCCATCTTGTAACTGTCGTTGTAGGAATAAGCTCGTTGTTTTTGTTGGTAACAACGGTCATTCCTCCTTTCTTGGGAACCATATGAACGGGACTCACCCACTTGCTATCAAAATTGGAAAGATGATGTCTGTATCAAGTAACTTAAGAACATCCTTCTTCACAACCTTTTTCATGATCAAATTTAACCGTCGTTGAGGTTCTCGTGAAGGCTTATGATCATCTTCCATAAGAATTTTATGCATGCACAAAGAAGGCTTAATACCAACAAGATCATCAATAGTATAACCTAAAGCTTTCCTATGCAATCTCAATTCACGCATCAGCTTGTTGAGTTAATCACCATTCAAATTAGCAATCACTATGACAGGATAAGTAGAGTTAGGTCCTAGAAAAGCATACCTTAAGTGTGAGGGGAGAGGTTTCAACTACAATGTAGGAGGTTCCTTATGTGAAGAATTTTGACCTCCAAAGCATCTTCGGATGCTTCTGTAGCTGCGGAAGAAGTATGATTGCATCCTAGAACACTTCCATTCAATTTCGAAAATAATTCCGGAACTTCAAATGTAACATCCCGAATCCGAAAGACTCGGAATGCCACATTGGGCTAGGATCTCACAGTGGATCTTGCCCCTAGTCTGACAACAAGTTCACTGGACCTTACAACATAACACTGACAGATAGAAAACAAATGCATAAACTGTATAAAACTGTACAACCAAAAAGGTAAACAAGAATATAGCTGAGTATCAAACATAACTCTCACACAAGAGGTATACAAAACATCATCCTCACGCAGGAGGGAAACATAAACAACCCCAAAAGTCATATCCCCCTAATGTACAAGAGTCCTCGGCCTATCACCCTACCAAATCACTTAGCAGCTCACCTATCCTGCAAGGAATCTACAACATGGTATGAAACCATTAGCTAACCATACATATACAAGGTAATGCATAAGCACAAACACAATCATGAAAGATAAACACATCAGCATGCTATCACACATTTACCCATTTTATTATCTTTATAGAATAGTCATTCACTCAAATAGTATATATATATATATATATATATATAGATAGATGAAACTATGTGACACGTGGAACGTATCATTCTCGCCTCTGGGCCTGCTAGCCATCTAGAAGTAGTGTCGGTCACACAACCCGTGTACCCTATGGGAGTGGATTGCGCCCTTCCTGTATACAAGGTGGCCTGACGTTAGAGAACCTCCCAGACTCCACGGCAGGATAAAAGGGAAATGTTATCACAACCACACATACGGTACAATAAATAAAACATAGGTCGGTAATAATCGACATCACATGCTATCATATCAAGCATATAACACAAACCACTCATGCAAACAACCAATATAAGGATGGTAGCTAAGTAAGTGTTCGCCACTTAGCGTGCGTGCAAATAAGCTTTAAATTTATAAAACTAGAATCAAGCAAGCGAACCCGCAGTGTACGGATCGATATAGTTAAGCAAGAATTCTAGAGTATCGAACACAGGGATTTGGGGGGTTAAATCCAATTATAGAATTGTCAAGCGAGTAAATGTATGAGCTTTGTAAATATCGGGAAAACAACAATCCTAAAGATCCAGGAATCCAGCTGTGGCAATCGATTCAAGATATACTAGAGATATAAGGACAGAGTTAAGAGCTGCAAAGGTATGCTAAGGTAAAGCAATGTACGGTGAAGTTCCAAAGCTTTATATGGCTTATCTAGAAATACTCTCTATAAAGGTTGTTGAGGCTTCAGTATAGAAAGGATCTAAAGACAAGAATTAATATCAAATACCCAAACTTGTAATCCAAGGATCAAGACTAACTAAACCGATTAAGGTTGTGACACTCGAAATCGAAGTAGAGGTTGTTGAGGCTTCACTACCACCTAGAAAAGGCAAGCCAAGACTAAGTTAAAGCAAATCTTTAACTTTGGATTAAAGTAAAAGCAAGGTTCGTAAACTAAGGGAAATTACGGGTGGATCTTGAGATTCCACGGCCGTGGAACTCAAGAACACACCGTGATTTTGGTTTGTCGGCGATTCTCTCTAACTCTCAGGGTCCAATCTGTTTACGATCGATCTATCATCATCTAAGCCACAACTATCAACCCTTCACCTTAGAATTGCTAAAGGATTTTAGCCAATAACAGTCATTATGATATCAAATTCAAGATTTAAAAGAATGAAAGACGAAAACCTTCGAAAACCTTCAATAAACTTCAAATCAATCTCAAATCCACAAACAAGAGTAATGATGTATAGCAGATTCAGAATAACACAAACAATCACAATCCTTGATAAGAACGAAGAACGAGATGTCAATCCGTCTTCTAATCAAACCTAAGGACAAAAGATGTAATCTTCGTACGAACAATCTTCCAAATCTTCACTCCTTCTGTAAGCCTTTCCGTCAATCCGGAATTCTCAATAGGGCTAAGCGCGGTCTAAGCGGAGGTGACGGAATCTCTCTCCTTCGGTCCTTTTATAGGGAAAGATAGAATAAGTGTCCAGCCCATTGTGTAAAAGATCGTGGCTTTAATTAGTACGTCAAAAGATCGCCTAAATCACGGTTCCATAGGATTCTACGCCCGTGGTTTAGAGCGTGGAATTTGATTACGGTGCTTCACAACTTCCACGGCCGTGTAACTTACTGGAATGCTCCACGCTCATGTTGCCAAAGTTCCACGGCCGTGGTTTAGAGCGTGGACTTCATTACGGCCGTATTTTAGAGCGTGGAAACATAGGTTGCTCGTAATTCCTTTTGTTTTGTGTCATTCTTCATCCTGGCATCTTCCTTAGCTCCTTTGTGGTGTCCTCAATCCTTGGACATGCTCAATCCATCTCCATTCTCCCTTGATTCGTTCGGTTTTAGCTTTTATTTGCCTACAATCAACACAAAGCTTATGTAGACCTCTATATCGACAATATAAATAAACTAGCTCACAATTGCTTCAATGCTTTATCAATGAACACTAATATGGATGAAATACATCTAGCAAAACGTGCCTAAAATATCACAATATTTCATGCTAACAAATAACCCCATACTTGCCACTTGCTTGTCCCCAAGCAAGGTCTTTCAAAAGCTTTAAAACTCAAGTTAGGATGAAATATGGATACACTCTCAAAAACAAAACTTCTTTTAGATGAATGTGCTTTCTAGTCAATAGATCATCCTCAAATCTTGCTTCATTCGTTTATAAGACTTTCATACACATAATCAAAGAGTAAAGAGTAAAGAAGACTCATGAATTGATCAAACTTTCATGTAAACATCATAACCTTCAAACATTATCAAAATCAATCATAAGAAACTTCAATTTAGATCACCAAGTCATATATCATTCTCTTGATCTTAAGGACTTTCAAACAAGGTCTAGAATGCGGAAAGGGAAGGAAAACTTTAAGGAATGTGGTGCATGAATCCGGGAAAGTGGATAACTAACTCTTTTCTTTTTCTTTTGCGGTTTCGCAACACTTTCAACTTAGAGCTTCGCTCTCTTCTTTTCAATTCATTTTTCGACTTTACTTTTGGAGTTATGGACAGAGGTGCACAAAAACCGAAGCCTAGGAGATTGGCGGTTCTCATTTTTGCGAGATGCCTTAAACCCTTGATGCACGTACCATAATCCACTAGGAATATCGCTCAATCCGACTTTGGCAAGACACAAACACCCGGCTATGTGAATGGTGCCGAGTTACTCATCGTCATGATTGACTTCCCCAAACCTATAAGTTCTTTCTATTCTTTGAATGCAAAATTTTTGCTTTCATGGCCCTCCCACATCAAACATGCCAAATATCAACTCCTCCAAATTCCCGGATAGGTAAAGGAGGCCATTATTTCATTGAGGGGCTAAATGATCAAAGAAAGAAGAAAGAAAATCGAATTGCCTTAATCATTTCAACAAGAAGTATAAGAACTTATCATGTGATTTCAACCTTGATTTCCCAATATGATTTAAGTAACGTTCTTCACATTATGAAACTTGCAAAAGAGGAATAATCAACTCATTCAATTTCTTTTCGATTCACTATTTGTTTAAGCATGCGATTGTCATCAAAACTCAATTCACAAGTAGTGATTATCATAGAAGTCATCTCTATCCTTAGAAGCACAAAATTTTCAAAATTTTTATGGCTTTTTCAAAAGCTTTTGTTTTTTCATGCAATGCAATAATAAAACGTGTAACAATAGAATGAATCATGCAAGGTGTTCTCGATAAAAGCAAACAAAGTGAGTAAGAGTTATTACAAACGTTTAGTCACACCCCACCCCATACTTGGAACAAACATTGTCCCTAATGTTCAAAAAGAAAAAGAAGAAAAGAAAGAAAGAAAAAGAACTCACAAAACGGTGGTGGAGCGGCTAAAACGGTGGATCGTCCAGGGTCATCACTGAGGTGGAGGCGGTGGTGGAAACGGGAAGAAGCCGGGATCATAGTTCCGCCCAAAATGCTGGAGGTATATGTCTCTCATCATGCGGTCATGATCGACGGCTCGTGCATCCCTAGCATCTGCACGGATCTCCAAGGCTCCGACCCTGCTGGAAAGATCGGTGGCCCACTCCGGCAGCTGCTCATACCATCCGGGCGGCTGGCTATACTATGCCGGTGCGTCTGACGGTGCTGGTGCAGATGGTGGCTGTGCATGCCAAGGTGGTGGAGCTCCCATCCAATCCGGCTGAGTGCTATACCATGTAGGAGGGTCCGCCATCCATGTAGGTCTCTCGCTCACACTAGCACGGCGAGAGGAAGAACCTGAAGCTCTAGCGGGACGGGGAGAGTGTCTAGGAATGTCGGGAATTGCATCCGGCTGATCCGGAAAGGTGCCAAAGTCATGCTCTCCTCCTCCTCCCTCATACTCATAACCTCCTCTCATCTCCTCCTCCTCTACAACTGGTGGCTCAGGGGGAACGTAGGGCGGTGCTACAAGTCTATTCCCATGCATAGCAGCGAATGTCTCCTTCCAGTTATGGCGTCCAGCCATAATGGAATACTCAGGAAGCCATGCAATCCCTCTACCTGTCCTACTCTCCCAAGGCATGGCAGCTGTAGGTGGACCTCTATGTGTAGGGAAGATGATGCCTCTAGTCATGAGGCTCTGAAGTCCTAGAGTTCTAGCTGCAATGCGGGTGCACGCGGAGAAGTCTATCCCTAACTGCCTAGCAAGGTGGGTGACCATCCCACCGTATCCAATGTTGTCGGCCCTCTTGTTCTTTATCTTGCTCATAGTGGCAGCTAAGAGGGTGGCACAGTCAGCTGGCCTACCGTACAACATATAGTAGAGCAAAAACAACTCGTCCGTCTTAATCTTCTGAGGTGTCTCTGTCCTAGGGAAGAGACACTCAGAAAGCACTCTATGGGCAATCTTCAAGGCTAGGTGATAGATCAACCTAGCCTTGGTATCAGCAGGTTACCAGCAGTCCTCGCTGGCGTATATCATAGCTATCTCCTCCCAGAAATCCTTGGCGTACACGCCACTAGGGAATCGACCATTGAAGGTCTCATGGAACCCAAAGAAGGCTCCAAACTCTCTAATAGAAAAATCATAGTTTCTCTCCATCAGCCGGAAAGAAACGGTCCTGTCAACGTGGCTATGCTTAAAGGAAACCACGAACTCCCTAGTAATCTCCTCATATGCGTCTTCCCGAATAGCGGAGAAGACGACCAATCCGGCTCTATCTAGTAGCCAAGTGAGATCCCCTACCACATGCAAAGGCTCTAACTCCTCAAGTAGTAGATACCTCGGTCCTATGACAGCTCGCTTATGGATCCTCTTTAAAGCATCGAGATGATCCTCATGGATAGTAGGGATCCTAGGGGGAGGTGGTGATGGTGATGATGGGGGTGATGGGGGCTCAGCAGGTGGTGCTCTAGAAGAGGAAGAAGTATTGCCTTTCCTCTTTTTATTTCTTTGGGACATTCTCCTAACAAGATCCATTTATGTCAGAAACCACGGTCCGTTCTTCAAATTCCACGGCCGTGGAATGCCCAGAGACCGTGGTTCGTTACGCAAATTCTCAAAACTCAGCAGAATCACACCAAACTCAACAGCAAGCAGCCCTAAACTAATTTCAGTCCAATTCCAATCAGTTCTCCTAAAAATTCTAGCAAAAACGAAGCCGAATCGACGAAGAGAAAGAAAGAATGAAAAACCTAGGTTTTCGGATTTTGAAATCCGAATTCCATCTTCTCCGGTGATTTGCCGCTCGAATTGTTGCTTGGATCTTGTAGGTGACGGAAATTGCTTCAGTTTTGGCCAAAGAATCGTTAAAAACGATTAACGAACGAGAAATTGGGAGAGGGGGAAGGCAATCGGCGAAATGGGCGTGGAATTGGGATTTTTTTGTGTGTTTTGTGAAGAAACATGGTTTTTATAGTGGCCGTAAAAAATTTTGAAAATCACGGTCTATCGGGGGTTTCCACGGCCGTGGTTTTGTACGGAACCGTGGTTTTGGTGATTTTTCTCAGGCTTTTGAAAATTACGGTCACTGTAGCTGTCACGGCCGTGGTTTTGGCCGTGGAACTCTCTGTAATGTGCCAAAGTCCAAGTTTCGTCAATTTTCTTCAAACTTTTCCTTCCCCCTTTCTTTTCCACTGATCCTACATCCAAAAACGTGAACATACCGGAAGGTATCGAAGGCAAAACAAAACAAAACGTCTATACTATTCTAATCTATGAATCAAAAACAAAGATGTAAATGCAATACCTTGGGTTGCCTCCCAAGAAGCGCTTTGTTTAAGGTCCGTAGCTAGACCATATTCACACTTATTCGAGTGCGGTGGGCGCGAACTCTTCAGCTTGGAGTTCCGGTGTATACTTCTTGAGTCGTTGACCGTTCACCTTAAAGCTTCCGCCCTTTTCACCCCATACTTCAACTGCGCCATGGGGAAAAACACGTTTGATTAGAAAAGGTCCAGTCCAACGAGATTTAAGCTTACCTGGAAAGAGACGAAGCCTTGAATTGAAGAGGAGAACTTGATCTCCTTCTTTGAGGTCCTTTGGGATGATATGCTTATCATGCCAACGCTTCGCTCTTTCTTTATAGATCTTGGCGTTTTCGTAGGCATTCAAGCGAAGTTCTTCAAGCTCATTGAGGTCCAAGAGACGCTTCTCTCCCGCTTCCTTCATGCTGAAGTTCAACCACTTTATTGCCCAATACGCCTTGTGCTCCAACTCTACCGGTAAGTGACAAGACTTCCCATACACAAGGTTGTATGGCGTAGTTCCGATGGGAGTCTTATATGCAGCCCGGTACGCCCATAATGCGTCATCTAGCTTCAAAGACCAATCCTTCCTTGTCCTTGAAACCGTCTTCTCTAGGATTCCTTTGATCCCCCGGTTTGAGATCTCCACTTGTCCACTAGTTTGTGGATGATAAGGGGTCGCGATCTTGTGAGTCACCCCATACTTAGCTAGAAGAGCTTCAAAGCGTCGGGCAATGAAGTGAGAGCCTCCATCACTAATGATGGTCCGTGGTGTCTCAAATCGTGGGAAGATGGTCTTGTTAAAGAACTTAACCACTACCATGGCATCATTGGTGGGAGAGGCAATTGCTTCAACCCATCTCGAAACATAATCCACCGCTAAAAGTATGTATTAGTTTCCACAAGATGATGGGAAAGGTCCCATGAAGTCTACTCCCCAAACGTCAAAGATCTCCACCTCTTGGATGTTGTTGAGAGGCATCTCATTCCTCCTAGATATATTCCCTGTTCTTTGACAAGCATCACAGCAAGAAACAAAGGTTTGCACATCTTTAAATAGAGTAGGCCAAAAGAATCCAGATTGCAATACCTTAGCGCTAGTTTTGTTCGAACTAGCGTGTCCTCCACACGGTAGTGAATGACAATGACGGATGACACTTTGCATCTCATCTTCCGGCACACATCGCCGAATAATGCCATCCGGACCTCTCTTAAAGAGGAGAGGTTCATTCCAAAAGTATTCCCGAACATCCTTAAAGAACTTCTTTCTTTGTGCATAGGATAATCCGGGTGGTAATTCCTGACAAACCAAATAGTTAACAAAATCAGCAAACCATGGTTCGTTACCTTTGGTGATCACGTCGATGCACTCCTCTATGATATGTAAATGCTCGTCCGGAAAGGAGTCATCTATAGGTAGATGGTCGTCCTCTAGATGTGTTAGACGACTCAAATGATCCGCAACAGAATTTTCCGAACCCTTCTTGTCGCGGATCTCTAGATCGAATTCTTGTAGGAGAAGAATCCATCTAATTAGCCTTGGCTTCGCATCCTTCTTTGCAAGTAGATACCGGATCGCAGCATGATCCATGTATACAATCACCTTTGCACCTACAAGATAAGAGCGAAATTTGTCAATTGCATATACAATTGCTAAGAATTCTTTTTCGGTAGTGGCGTAGTTGAGCTGCGCTTCATCTAGCGTCTTGCTAGCGTAGTAGATAGCGTGGGTTTGTCCTTCCTTCTTTTGTCCAAGGACAGCTCCTATAGCTACGTCACTTGCATCACACATAACCTCAAAGGGAAGATTTCAATCCGGAGGTTGGATAATCGGGGCTGAGATTAGAGCTTCCCGAATCATATTGAACGCATCTAGACATTCCTGTGAAAAATCAAAAACTGCATCCTTCATCAATAGATTAGTAAGCGGCTTTGATATCTTAGAGAAGTCCTTTATAAAGCGTCTATAAAATCCAGCATGTCCTAGAAAACTCCTTATCCCTTTCACCTAAGTTGGGGGAGGAAGCTTTTCTATTGTCTCTATCTTAGCTTTATCCACCTCAATCCCTCTACTAGAGATTAAGTGTCCTAATACAATGCCTTCTTTCACCATAAATTGACACTTCTCCCAATTAAGAACTAGGTTAGTGTCTTCACACCTTTGTAATACAAGAGCAAGGTTAGAAAGACAATTGTCAAAAGAGGAACCATAAACGGAGAAGTCATCCATAAAAACCTCCATGATTTCCTCTATATATTCCGAGAAGATGGCCATCATGCACCTTTGAAAGGTGGCTGGGGCGTTGCAAAGCCCGAACGGCATCCTCCTATAGGCAAACCTACCCCACGGGCACGTGAACGTGGTCTTCTCTTGATCATCCGGGTGTATCGGGATCTGAAAGAAACCACTGTAACCGTCAAGATAGCAAAAGTGTGAATGTTGTGCTAACCTTTCAAGCATTTGATCGATGAAGGGTAGTGGGAAGTGATCCTTCCTCGTCGCGTTGTTTAGCTTGCGGTAGTCTATACACATCCTCCATCCTGTTACGGTTCGTGTAGGAATGAGTTCATTGTTTTTGTTGGTGATGACCGTCATTCCTCCCTTCTTTGGAACCACCTGTACGAGACTCACCCACTTGCTATCGGAGATAAGGTAGATGATACCTGCATCAAGTAGTTTAAGAATTTCCTTCTTGACAACCTCCTTCATGGTCGGATTTAACCGCCTTTGAGGTTGTCGCGAAGTTCTAAAGTCCTCTTCCATTAAGATCTTATGCATGCATAGGGAAGGTTTGATTCCTACTAAATCCTCTATAGTATATCCTAAGGCTTTCCTATGTTTCTTAAGGACAACCATAATCTTACTATGTTCATCTATGCTTAGATCCGAACTAACAATTACCGGAAAGGTAGAATTAGATCCTAGAAATGCGTACCTTAGATGTGTAGGAAGTGGTTTCAATTCCATCACTATAGGAGTCTCCAATGGCTCTTGAGGAATATCCGATGGTACCTTAGAAGTGTCTAAGGGAGTAGAAGGTGTTGGAGAAGAATCAAGAGAAGTTGTGGAGGAAACACAATTTCCTTCGGTTTCACCCAAAATTACGGTACCCCTGCCTTCTCCACGGCCGTGATTTTGGGCGTGGAAAGTAATTACGGTGCCTCTGTTTCCTCCACGGCCGTGTAACTTACTGGAATGCTCCACGCTTGTGTTGATGAATTCCACGACCGTGGAATAGGCTGTCTGACCGTGGATCCGTACGTTTTCTGCCTCATCGTGGAGTTTCTCGAACTCTTCTTCACACACTTCTTTTTGTTTTTCTAAGGCTTCAATTGCCTCATTGCACTCCTCTTCTTCCCCTATATCCATTATGCTCATAGAAAGAACTTTTTGCAAGGGATCTTTGAAGAGAATAGAACTTACCTCCTCTCTAGATAGCTCTTCGTCATGGATATTGAATATATCCTCATCGAAGGCTGGTTCCTTCACTAAAGTGGAAAAGACGAACTCTACCTTCTCTTCTCCTATGTCAAAGGCGAGTCTAGTATTCTTGCAATCGACTATACAACCGGATGTTGCAAGAAACGGTCTTCCGAGAATGATCGGGACCGGACTATCTGCAGGAATGTCAAGCACAACAAAGTCTATAGGAATATAGAACTTACCAAGCTTGACCGGGACGTCTTCAACTATACCGACGGGACGAGTTATGGAACGATCCGCCATGTATAACATCATCTTTACCGGTTTAGGATCGCCTAAACCGATCTTCCTGCATAAGGCAAGCGGAATGATGCTCACGCTTGCTCCTAAATCACATAATGCATCATATGTGACATCTCCACTTCCTATGGGAATACAAAATGACCCCGGATCCTTTAGCTTTGGGGGCATCTTTTCTTTCATGGTTTTGATGAGATCCGATGAATCCGAACTCATCTTAACCTCTTCAAAATCATCTAGCTTTCTTTTGTTAGAGAGGATCTCCTTTAGGAACTTTCCATAAGCTGGCATACCTACAATTGCATCAATAAAAGGTATATTAATATGCAGTTTGCTCATGAGTTCAATAAACTTACCGAATTGTTTGTCTAGACGCGCCCTTGCTCTAGATTGCGGGAATGGTAGGGGAGGTTTGTAAGCTGGAGGAGGAACGTAGACATCTTCCTTCTCCTTCCCCTTTTCTTTCTCCTTCTCAACGGGGACTTCTACAAACTTAGGCTGCGGGTCGGTAGTTGTTACTCCGCTCCTAGTTGTGATTGCCATCACCCTTCCTTTTGGGTTGTCCTCCGTCTTTCCTGGAAGTTTTCCTTGATTCCTAGAAACTTCCTCCGCATGGCTAAACATTTGGCTTTCTAAAACCTTTTGGGCTTTGTCAACCTTAGTTATGTGATCATCAACCTTGATGATGCGAATCTTCAATCCTTGAAGCTTGCCCAAAATTGTTTCCAACATGGGATCGGACTTCTCTTTCCCCGAAGTACTTCCACCATTAGATGTTTGCCCCTGACTTTTAAAAGGAGTGGAAGAAGAGGAAGGTGGAGTTAGTGAATTTCCTGAATTGGAATAAGAATTACCGGAATTTTGTTGGTTGGGACGTCAATTATTGTTGTTTGAACCCCTATTGTTGTTCCAATTGTTGTTCCGGTTGTTGTTGTTGTTCCAATTATTCCAGTTGTTGTTCCGGTTGTTGCGATTTGTATTCTCATTTTTGTTGTGGTTATTGTTGTTGCCCAAATAACCCACATCTTGTTCCTTTTGCTTTGGAAAGTTAGTTTTGATGGCTTCCATCAACTCTTTAATCTCCGTATTGAGAGAAAAGATTTGAGTTTGAGCTGCTTGTGATAACTTTGCTCCTTGTTCCACATGATTCGCCTCCACTTTCCGATGAGAATACTTCTCAATGACTCGTGCTTGCTTCTCAATGAAGTCCCAAGCGTCATCTTCCCTCATGTCTATGAATGTACCACATGAAAGGGATTGGAGCTTGAATTGTATCTCCGCATCCAGCCCCTTATAGTATATCTCCAATAGCGCCAATTTGGATATGCCATGATGTGGACAATCCAATAGCAAATCCTGAAATCTTTCCCAAGATTGAAACAGACGTTCGTTAGATCTCATAGAAAATGCATTAATCTTACCTCTCAACTCCGCTGTCTTGGATGGCGGAAAGAACTTAGTGAGGAATTCCGAAGAAAGATCCTCCCATGTGTCTAGTTTCCCACTTGGAAGAGCTTGATACCAAGACAATGCTTTCCCTTTCAAGGAGAAAAAGAAAGGCTTGAGTTTATAGCTGTTGGTAGTTGCATTCTTTGGCTTCATTGTCTCTATCATGATCTCAAAATTTTGTAGATGTTGATGTGGAGATTCAGCGCTTGTTCCCCCAAATTGATTTTGGCGGACAATGGTAATAACTTGCGGGTTGAAGCTAAACTCTTGTGTATCATCAGCATCAAAGTTCACACCCAAACGGCGTGGTTGCTGCGTTGGATCCATCCTTTGGCCAAGAGTTCTTGGCTCCTCATCCACACGATCGACTCTCGCACCTCTAGCTGGGGCACGGCGATTGGCAGCTGCCCGTGGAGCGAACGGGTTCACATTGATCGTTGGATCAATTTCCTCTAGTGGTGGCATGGAAGAGTCGCTATCCTCATTGGATGAGTTGGTTCTAACCGATCTTGATGGCCTCCTTCTTCTCTTTGTCTTCTTGAGGTTGTTTATTTCCAACCTCATTTGAAACATCATGTCCGTTAGATCATCAACCTTCGTTTGATGACGATCCATTTCCTCCCTGCGAGTCTTCTCACTCCATTGGAGTTGAGCTTCTTTTTCCGCCAACTCCGATTGGTAATCACGTTCTCTTTCTTCAGCCATCTTTCTTTCCTTGAGCTTTCTCCTCAAAGTCCTCTCAAGCTCTTGATCAAGAGGTAAGAGGTCTTCGTTGTTCCTAGACCTGCGCATACACTCGAAGAGATATCAAATAACAAGGGAAAAGCTCCCAAGCTTGACAACCGATAACCGAATTCGGCCTAAACCAAATCCCCGGCAACGGCGCCAAAAACTTGTTCACCACTTAGCGTGCGTGCAAATAAGCTTTAAATTTATAAAACTAGAATCAAGCAAGCGAACCCGCAGTGTACGGATGGATATAGTTAAGCAAGAATTCCAGAGTATCGAACACAGGGATTTGGGGGTTAAATCCAATTATAGAATTGTCAAGCGAGTAAATGTATGAGCTTTGTAAATACCGGGAAAACAACAATCCTAAAGATCCAGGAATCTAGTTGTGGCAATCGATTCAAGATATACTAGAGATATAAGGACAGAGTTAAGAGCTGCAAAGGTATGCTAAGGTAAAGCAATGTACGGTGAAGTTCCAAAGCTTTATATGGCTTATCTAGAAATACTCTCTATAAAGGTTGTTGAGGCTTCAGTATAGAAAGGATCTAAAGACAAGAATTAATATCAAATACCCAAACTTAAATCCAAGGATCAAGACTAACTAAACCGATTAAGGTTGTGACACTCGAAATCGAAGTAGAGGTTGTTGAGACTTCACTACCACCTAGAAAAGGCAAGCCAAGACTAAGTTAAAGCAAATCTTTAACTTTGGATTAAAGTAAAAGCAAGGTTCGTAAACTAAGGGAAATTACGGGTGGATCTTGAGATTCCACGGCCGTGGAACTCAAGAACACACCGTGATTTTGGTTTGTCGGCGATTCTCTCTAACTCTCAGGGTCCAATCTGTTTACGATCGATCTATCATCATCTAAGCCACAACTATCAACCCTTCACCTTAGAATTGCTAAAGGGTTTTAGCCAATAACAGTCATTATGATATCAAATTCAAGATTTAAAAGAATGAAAGACAAAAACCTTCAATAAACTTCAAATCAATCTCAAATCCACAAACAAGAGTAATGATGTATAGCAGATTCAGAATAACACAAACAATCACAATCCTTGATAAGAACGAAGAACGGGATGTCAATCCGTCTTCTAATCAAACCTTAGGACAAAAGACGTAATCTCCGTACGAACAATCTTCCAAATCTTCACTCCTTCTGTAAGTCTTTCCGTCAATTCGGAATTCTCAATAGGGCTAAGCGCGGTCTAAGCGGAGGTGACGGAATCTCTCTCCTTCGGTCCTTTTATAGGGAAAGATAGAATAAGTGTCCACCCATTGTGTAAAAGATCGTGGCTTTAATTAGTACGTCAAAAGATCGCCTAAATCACGGTTCCATAGGATTCTACGCCCGTGGTTTAGAGCGTGGAATTTGATTACGGTGCTTCACAACTTCCACGGCCATGTAACTTACTAGAATGCTCCACGCTCATGTTGCCAAAGTTCCACGGCCGTGGTTTAGAGCGTGGACTTCATTACGGCCGTATTTTAGAGCGTGGAAACATAGGTTGCTCGTAATTCCCTTTGTTTTGTGCCATTCTTCATCCTAGCATCTTCCTTAGCTCCTTTGTGGTGTCCTCAATCCTTGGACATGCTCAATCCATCTCCATTCTCCCTTGATTCGTTCGGTTTTAGCTTTTATTTGCCTACAATCAACACAAAGCTTATGTAGACCTCTATATCGACAATATAGATAAACTAGCTCACAATTGCTTCAATACTTTATCAATGAACACTAATATGGATGAAATACATCTAGAAAACGTGCCTAAAATATCACAATATTTCATGCTAACAGTAAGTCCAACGGACTTACCTCAACCTCGTACAAAACTCAACCACGATCAACCTTCAAGCCTGATAGGGACACTGCCTAATAATAAGTCATAGAGATGTATCGATCTCCTATCAATCAAAGAGGTCACACCTAGACCCAAGGGATCCATAGGATCATCCTCAACCTCAGCCTCATAACTTACAAATCCTCAAAAGCCGTATAAGGCATAACATGATCATAACATCATCATATACTCTCATATATACCTAGCATGGTACTACACACTCACACTAGGAAAGGAAGAGGCAATGCCATCCATAGGCAAGCCTAGAAGCAAGACACACCTGCAGAACCAAGAACAAAGCCAAGATGGTGCAGGTGGCCACAGGGGTGGTTGGAAGGTGGCGCAGAGGCGGCTATTGGGCAGCGCTTGGGCGGCTGCAAGGTGGCATAGGGGCGGCTGGTTGTGTAGAAGGCACACTTCCGGCTTCTCTTTGCTTCTTAACTCAATTCTCTTCAAACCTTCTTCAGCCAGTAACCAAGTACATACATATACATATATACATCAATTGAAGCCTATAAAGGCTGCCACAAGATCAAACTCGTGGAACCTAAGCTAGGGATGAAGGAAAGAAGGAAGAAAGAAGAAAGATAAGAAGTGACGGAAGATGAACTCACCAAGCTGAACCTAAATAGAGGGATAACCACACCATAACCTCAAGGCTGGCTATCAACGCGCACAACAACATCAACCATCATCATCCACAAGAAAAACCACACAAAATTTCTCACAAACTCAACAAGAATCAAAGAAGAACAAGATGGAGATCCAAAGAAGAAAGGAGAAGAAGATAAACGTGAGGGAGAACATGAAGTTGTAAATGAGGTAACCCTCATCAAGAGAGAGAGAGAGAAGGAAGCTTATAAAATAAGGAAAGGGGTAAAGCACGGGTCAAGAGTCAACAAAGATGGCTATAACACACCCTAAACCGCAGGGGCGGCTCAGGGGGGGGCAGGTGCGGCCCAGACAAACCGCAGGGGCGGCCTCTGGCTCACGCAGGGGCGGATCAGGCATAATCTGGGTCCTCAACACTCACTCTCAGCAACTAAGGCTCTTACATCTCATCCCCTAATAACAAATTTCGTCCCGAAACTTGCAAAATCCCAAAATTCTCTCGGACCCATACGCCGAGGTATAACTCTCTCTATCGGAGGTATCTCATCTCCGTTCAATAGATCATAACCTATATTAATCTATAACCTCAAAACGCAAACATGGAGGAATCATCAACTCCAAAAAACAGGGTCATAACGCTATCCAAAGGCGTAGAGGAATCACATCTCTTGCCATACAACATCATAGGGCATAGAGGAAACACATCTCTAGCCAAAACATACTCATACGTAAATCATGGAGGAAAAACATCTCCAGCAGGACTATGTCCATCAAGGTAGCGTGAAGGAAAGAACCATCTCCAGCTAAATCTTAATCAAACTCAGATAGCATGGAGGAAAGAACCATCTCCTGCTATATTCATATATCACGCTAGCACATCAAGATCTAATAAGATCATACATCACATCATAGCTAGCATGGATTAAATACATCAAGGCATGTAAACACATAAACACATAATCACATACTCGCCAAGATGGCACTAAGATCTACTCATCGACCCAAGGTGCATCTATCTCAGCATAAAACTCTGGATAGTTCCTCTGGATACTATCTTCAGTCTCCCATGTAGCCTCCTCAGGTCCTCGTCTCGACCACTATATCCTCAACATGGGGATGTCCTTCGAACGCAGGCGTCTTACACCTCACTCTAGGACTGCAATAGGATGTTCAGCAAAGGTGTGGTCTAGCTCAATCACTAAATCATCATAACTCACAATGTGCCTCGGATCTGGTATATACTCCCTCAACTAAGACACATGAAATACAAGGTGAACACCCTCTAACCTCGGAGGCAAAGCTAATTTGTAGGCTGCCCTCCCAACTCTATCCAGTATTACAAAATGACCGACATATCGGGGTTATGCCAAAACATTTGACGCCTCGCATCAGAGATACTCTCAACCAAACATGAGCTCCCACTATGAACTCTAGAGGTTGATGCCTCCTGTCTGCATATGACTTATGGCGACTCTGTGCAGCCAACATCCTCTCTCTAATCAGCGCTACTTGAGTCATATCATCCTGAATCTGCTATGGCGTTATCCCATTGATAATGCTAGGCTCATCCCAACATAATGGTGTACGACATCTCCGTCCATACAGTGCCTCATATGGGGCCATCCCAATCGATGCATGTCAGTTGTTGTTGTATGAGAACTCAACCAATGGGAGGTAATCAGACCATCCTTGTCCCCAATCCAAAACATAAGCTCGCAGCATATCCTCAAGGGTTTGGATGATTCTCTCTGAATGACCATCTGTCTGGGAGTGAAACGCAGTCGTGAAGTGTAGACTCGTCCCCAAAGAAGTTTAAATCTGCTGCCAAAACCTCGAGGTAAACCATCCATCTCGATCAGAGACGATCATCCTCGTTACACCATGGAGTCTCACTATCTTCCTAGTGTACTCCTTAGCCAATCTGCTCACTAGCCACATCTCTTTGATAGGAATGAAATGTGCCGTCTTCGTCAGTCTGTCAACAACAACCCATATGGCATCAAAACTCCTACTAGGCCTCAATCCAGTCACAAAGTCCATGGATACGTCCTCCCACTTCCACTGCGGTAATGGCGGTGGGTGAAGCTCACCTCTAGGTTTGTTATGCTTTATCTTGACCTGCTGACAGGTCGCACACTATGCCACAAATCTGGCTACATCTGGCTTCAACCCTCCCCACCAATATGATCGTCTCACATCATGGTACATCTTACTCGTACCTGGATGTATTGAGTAAGGTGTATAGTGAGCCTCTTGCAAGATCCTCTATCTCAACTCTGCATCAGCAGGTACACAGACGCGGTCATGGCGTCTTATCACTCCATCTGCTCCAATGGAGAACCGTGGTGCCTCACCACGAGACATCCTCTCTCTAATCCTCATCAAGGTCGGGCAGGTCCCCTGCTTCTGCTGGATCTCATCCAACAAACCACGTAGAACCTCTAAAGCATACAACTGTCATCCTCATCGGAAAACTGGATGTTCAACTCAAGCCAAGCTAGATCTCTTTGAAGGAGAGGCTGAATTGTCAATCTGGCAATCGCCTTCTCTTGAGGAGTCTTCCTACTCAAGGCGTCGGTGACGACATTTCGCCTTCCCTGGATGATACAGAATCTCAAGGTCAAAGTCCTTGATCAACTCAAGCCATCGACGTTGGCGGTTATTCAACTCCCGCTGTGTAAAAATATACTTCAAACTCTTATAGTCTATGAAGATTTGACATGTAGCACCATACATGTAATGTCTCCAGATCTTCAAAGCATGAACTACCATTGCTAACTCCAGATTATGAGTCGGATAGTTCTCCTCATACGTCTTCAACTATCGAGATGCATAAGCAATCACTTTGCCCCTCTGCATCAATATACATCCCAAGCCTAGCTTGGATGCATCACTATAAACCACAAAATCCTCAAAACCCTCTGGCTGTGCCAAGATAGGAGCAGAAGTTAAACGCCTCTTCAACTCCTCAAAACTCTGAGCACACTGATCAGAGCACACAAATCTGGTAGTCTTCCTCAGAAGACTCGTAAGTGGACGGGCAATCACACAAAAAATCCCTCCACAAAGCGTCGGTAATACCCGGCTAGGCAAAGAAAGTCACGCACTTCCTTAACGTTCGTCGGTGTCATCCATGCAACAATAGACTCAATCTTCGCCGGATCAACCATGATCCCACTAGCGGAGACAATATGGCCTAGGAAGGCTACCTTTGACATCCAGAACTCGCACTTAGAGAGCTTGACATATAGCCCTCTATCCCTCAAAATCTGCAAAACCGTCCTCAGATGATCGGCATGCTCCTCTCTGCTACGAGAGTACACCAGAATGTCATCGATGAAGACCACCACAAACTGATCAAGGAAGTCGATGAAGATGCTGTTCATCAACTCCATGAAGATTGTTGGGGCATTCGTGAGCCCAAATGGCATCACTACAAACTCGTAGTGTCCATAACTGATACGAAATACCGTCCTATGCACATCCTATTCTCTCACTCTCAACTAGTGATATCTTGAGCGTAAGTCGATCCGGGAGAACACTTTCGCTCCTTGAAGCTGATCAAGCAGATCATCAATACGAGGCAATGGATACTTGTTCTTGATGGTCGCCTTGTTCAGCTCTCTATAGTTAACACAGTCTCAACGATCCGTCATTCTTCCGCATGAAGAGGACAGGTGCTCCCTAGGGGGAGACGCTAGGGCGAATGAAGCCCTTCTCAGCCAACTCCTTGAGTTGCTTCTTCAGCTCCAATATCTCGATATGCGCCATATGATATGGGGCCTTCGAGATGGGTCTCGTGCCAGGCTCCAACTCGATACTGAAGTTCACACTCTGTTCGCTCCAAACGGTGTGTGCAAGCTTTAAATTTATAACCCTAGATGTAAGCTTAAAACAAGGATGCGAAGCCGCAATGTACGGGTCAATCGTAGTCAAAAGCAAGAAATTCCAGGGGTCGATCACAAGGACTTAGTGAAACAAAGTCGGAATAGGTAAGCTATGTAATTACTAACCACAAAAGCGATTAAAACAATCAAAGATGATAAAGAGTCAATAAAGAGAATATGCAATTCTAAGGATTAAAGCATCTAGCTGTGGTTCCAACTCAAGATCTCAAGATAAGCGGACAAAGCTGAGAAATTTGCAAAGGGAAGGTGTTTCTAAAGTGGAATAGATCACCGGGTAATTCTCACTACTTACTAATCCAAAACCGTAACTCCTATTACCGGGTAAGTCTCAAGGAATTAAGGAATAGAACTATAACCTCAAACTAACACTCCAACTAAGGGAATAGAATCAACCTTTACCGGGTAAGTCTCAGGCTAACTCACAAAGATAGAATGAAAGCACACTCGAACCCCAATAAAGGATAAACCTTTATTACCTACACTTATGATCTTTGGTAAACAAACAAAGGAATTACCGGGTAAGTCTCATCCTAGGCTTGCATTGAA
The DNA here is from genome assembly GCA_033239045.1 of Fagopyrum esculentum. Lineage (NCBI taxonomy): Eukaryota > Viridiplantae > Streptophyta > Magnoliopsida > Caryophyllales > Polygonaceae > Fagopyrum > Fagopyrum esculentum. The sequence goes on along the minus strand of BSUD01000001.1, from coordinate 134,500,688 downwards.
CCAGGGAAGGTGTAATAAGAATAGGATTTGGCAAACTCTAACACTTAACTCTCAGTTTCGGATCAGATAAGTCACCTCGGTCAGAAGAATTCCACCCCGGCTGAGATGTTCATCGACTGAGCGAGATGCCTTAGGGTTAAGGATAAAGACTCGAACTTTCAGGGTCCTACTGTGATTAAGATTATTCTATCATTGTTTTTCCCACAACCTTCAACCAATCACCCTAGAATCACACAAGGAAATTAGCCACTCATCATCATGAAAGTAATAATCAAATATATGGGAAGAAAGAGAATAATTGAACAAGAAAACCTTAAGAGAAAGGCTTCAATAACTGAATCAATTATCAAACAACAAGCGTTCCTTGGATTAAAATCCAACAAGACAAACGACAATGAAGGGAATCTAAAGGAATCTTACAAAACCCTTCACAAAGCTATAAAAGCTATAAACTTCTTCCTTCAACCTTCAAAAAGGTTCTTCAAATCTCCCAACTGGAGTATGGCTGTAACGGATCTTCGGAGTATGTAGGGTTGTCTAAGCACGATGTATGCGAGATACGGATTTGTGGAAAATCCAACCCTTTTTATAGGAAAATTACTCTCCAAAGATAAGATATTTTAGAAAGATCTCTTCCCATAAAAATAGGTAAAATATATGGGCTAAATTATCTTCTTCCTTCCAGGAATCCAGCCCAAAAATATAAGATCCTCTTTCCAAAGATAAAAGATCTCAGCCAAGAATAAAATATCCTTGCCGCGTCCAAGGTGTTCGCCTCGGTCGAGTCGGCTCCTCTGGATCACCTTGGTCGAGGTGACTCTGTAGTCAACCGAGGTGAATCACAACTGAATGTGAAATCTCTCAAATCTGGTCCAAAGTGAATCTTTAATCCAATTCCATGATTCTTGGATTCTTCCTTAAGCTCCTGAATGTAGCTCCAATGACTCCTTAGCTCCTTTTGCTCCTTTTTTATACAAAACGTGCCATTGTTCCTACGATTACAATGAAACTTGGTGTAGACCTCGATTCCCGCAAAGGTAGATGGAACGACAATATAATCACATAATATACATTTAAACATGCAGATTATTGAAGATAAAACGTCTAAACAGGCCCCCAAAATATAGACAATAATTCATGCTATCAAAATACCCCATACTTAGCACTTGCTTGTCCCCAAGCAAGTTCCGCATATAAAATCTCTCAAATAAAATGGATTATAAGTCATAAAGATCAATGAAAAAGTCTTTCAAAACATTTTTAGTGGTGTCCTACAATCATAGATCACTCTAAGAGAATACTTCATGGAATTTAAAATCAAAATATGCTTAAAACATTTTATAAATATAAGAAAGTTGTTCATCTTTGCATAAAATCATAGAATGCATAATAAATCATAATTATCAAAATTAATCATGTATAATCCAGTTTAAACCACTAAGTCAATCAATAAGCTCGAGGTCTCAAGGGCTTCCCAAAAGAAAGGTCAAGAAATGTGTAGGGTAGGGATGTATGTAAGGTAATGTGGTGCTAGAATCCAAGAAAGGGATATCACTTCACTTTCACTTGACTTTCAACATCTTCCACCAATAAGCTTTGCTTATCTCACACTTTTTCTTTTTTACTTTACTTTTTGGGATGCATGGACAGAGGTGCACAATAACCGAAGCCTAGGAAATCAGCAATCATCAATTTCTTGAGATGCATCAAACCCTTGATGCACATACCATGACCCGTTAGGAATATCGCTCAATCCGACTTTGGCAAGACACAAACACCCGGCTATGTGAATGGTGCCGAGTTACTCATCATCATGATTGACTTCCCCAAACCTATTTATTACTTTCTAACACTTTCACTTCCAGCCAAATTCTCAACTTTTCTTTCACCTGCTTTTTGCTTTCTTGCTTCCAAATTCCCGGATAGGTAAAGGGAGGCAAATATGTATATGAGGGGTTAAAGCGTGATCAAGAAGAAGAAGAGAAGAGAATGAATTGCCTTGGTCTTTCCAGGAAGAAAGTGAGAGAACTCATCATGTGGTGTCAACCTTCAAATTCAACATAACTTGGATAAAAACAAAGTATTAAACATGCCAAAATTTCAAACAAAGCATTTTAGCAACTTAAACATATCATAAAACCTTTCAAACATATAAAGATTTCAAAACCAGTCAGCAAACAAAATCTTCACTGAGATCATATCCAGATAAGAAGCGCAAAAATCGTTTTCGAAAACTTTCAGTTAAACCACCTCGGTCGAGGTGTTCTAAGTCAACCGAGGTGAAGTACCTCGTTTGGCCAGAATCATCCCGGTCGAGGTCATAAAAATTTTTTTTTCTAAACCAGTTTTTGACGTTTTTCTCAATCAAACAACCTGTATGCATGCATGTAATCTCAGATAAGCACATAAAGCAAAATAAAGCATAAATATCTGATAAAGTCGAGTCATACAACCACATAAGTCATAAAATACATCCACATAAATACCCCATACTTGGGACACATTGTCCCAATGGGTCAAATAAGTCTAAAGAAATAAAGTACTCACCGGACATAGTCGAGCTGCATAATAAATAAATAAAGAAAATCCTGCAAGCTCTCAATAATCCCGATCCGGTGGTGGTGGTGGTGGCACGTACGGATACTGAGATGGGTCGAAAGGATAGCTCATGACATGCTGAAACTGAATCTCAGCCATCGTGTGCTGATAGTGTAATCTCTCTTACATCTCACGGATATCCAGGGACAAGGCAGCATATGAATCTATCATCTGATCTGTCAGATCATCGATCCGACGGTGAGCATCTAGATCTCTCCGCCTGCGTACCCTATGCCTAGCAGGACGTACTGGTGATGCAGCCGGCTCGGTCTCAGTCTCGTCATCATCCAAATCGATGACCGGCGCACTCGTCCCAGCAGTATCTGTGCCTGTATCCATAGGAACTCCACCATCCTCAGCTACATCATCATCATCATCCTCAACCTCGTCCTCCTCAGCTGGTGCAGCTGCTGCCTCTCTAGCATCCTCCATGAATGGGATCCACGCAGTCTGCTAGTAATGTGGATCAAACACAAAGAACTGAACTGACCATCTGATCCCCTGTGGTGCAGTAGGCTCCCATGGCATCGCCACATATGGCGTAGTAAGTCCTCGGGGAACTAGTATCCTCCGAGTGATCATCTCCTAAAGTCCAAGCGGCTTGGCAGCTGCCACCATGGTACAAGCACTGAGGTCCATATCCAGGTAACTCGCTATATGAGTCACAATGCCTCCACAACAAATGTCGCCCTTCCCCTTCGCCTTTATCCTATGCAGATCCTCTACCAGCATCAAACCAAAATCTGGGATCCCTCCCGTCACCATGTAGTATAAGCTCAGAAGCTCCCTCTGTCTGATCTTCTGGGGCATCTCAGTACGTGCCAGAAGGGTCTCACTGAATATCCTGTGGGCCAATCTGAATTCAAGATGGAATATAATCCTCTCCCTGGAATCTCCAGGTCTCCATCTGTCAGCATGCTCAACCACGTGAGCTATCTGTCCCCAAAACTCCCTAGCTATAGCTCGGGAGGGAAAATCAGCAACTGTCGGAGTCGGGAAGCCGAAGATATCCCGCCAGTGATCCAAGGGAACCAAGTAATTCCGGTTCATCAACCGGTACTTCACTGCGCGCTCGGTAGGCAGGTAGGTAAAGGAGTTGACAAACTCCAATGTAGGCTCTAGATAGGCCGAAGCTCTGATCTCTGTAAACTACTCCAGCCCCACAGCAGAAATCATACGCCTCAAATCATCGTCGACATAGAGGCAGTCAAAAGCTGAAATGTCCAGGAAGCGAGGTGCAATCACTGGACGGGCCGCTATGCGGTCGTAGTCGACCTGGTGTCTCTCGTGGATCACCGGTCTAGTACGTCTAGAAGAAGAAGAAGGAGAAGGGGAAGATCTGTCCCTCAGGACCAACTGTCTCTCAGAACTCATCTCTCTATAATCTGTCAGGTGACCTCGGTTGCTCTGACAACCCTATAGAACACCTCGGCCGAGGCGCAAGCCGACTGGACCAAGGCGAAGAGCTGTTCGATCGATTTCCTCAAAAATCCAGTTCTTTTCCCCCAAAATCACTACCACAGGTTCCTATGGGGTACTTAATCTATTTCTCAGCAAATGTAGGGGCAACCAAAGCCCAGAACGAAGGAAAACAACGGGGAAATAGAAAGTTAGGGTTTTTTCGATTTTTACCCCGATTCGGTCGATTGGCCTCGTTCTTTCTGCAGATTGGTACTTGCAACGTGATCCTCTACCCTTTCCTTGCACTTTGGAAGCAAGAATCGTCGAAAACAAGCGAAGAGCGGAGGAGCGAGGTGAGATATGCGCCGCGGTCGAGAAGAGGGTAAAGGGAGGAGAGAGAAATCTCAGCCTCCTTTTATACCCTTTTCTGGAACTGCTGTCACCTCGGTCGAGATGGTCTCGACTGGACCGAGGTGGTACGGACCGAGATGGATCTTTAGAAACCCTAGTCGCCTCGGTTGCTCAAGAATCATCTCGGTTGAGGTTAGGGATGGCAATTTCATCCAAACCCGATGGACACCCGATAACCCGATCCATAATAAAAGGGTGAAAACCCGACATGAAGCGGGTGAAAGCGGATTCGGATGAATCGGGGTGGATGAGATTTTCTCGCGGGTCGGGTGGCGGACAGGGTCATCCACCCACCACCCGATCCATTGCCATCCCTAGTCGAGGTGCTGTGACAGCAACCGAGATACGTCTCAGTCAAACTCCGTCTTCTCAAATTCTCGAACTTCTGTCCTTCTAGTTGCGTTCCTGGGTTGTATTCCTTCCTTAGATGTCACCTGTTGTTTGTCTAGGACGCCAAAAACAAAACAAAGCAAAGCAAAAGCAAACTATCTAAGCTAGACTAGAAAAAGGGAAAAGAAAGCAATACCTTGGGTTGCCTCCCAAGAAGCGCTTGATTTAAGGTTTCTAGTTGGACCATACGGCATCTCTATGCGTGATGGGAGGTATCCTCACCCCATGCTTCACCTTCATCATGGGGTGAGATAAGTAAGTCTATCAAACGCTCCAACAAGTGCAAGTGCTCATCGGATCCATAATGAAACTCTCCCAAAAAGGTTCCGGTTCCTAACTTCACCGGCAAATGGTAGGATCTCCTACGTACAAGCTTGCACGGTTTGGTCCTCACCGGAATCCTACCGGTCTTCCTATGCTTCCATGAGACATAACTCAGTCTTTCGTCCCATCCTTTCCTTGATCGAGAAAATAGCTTCTCGAGGATTCTAGTAGCTTCCCCATCTTCAGCTTGGGGATAGTACAAGGTCTTTGTCATGTGAATGACCCCATACTTGAACAAGAGACACTTCATCGCCTTAACGGTGTAGTGCTTGCAAACTCCACTCCTTATAATCCAAGGAGCATCTTCTTCCAACAGTTTCAAGGGAGGTTTCATCTTGATCTTAGGAGGTTCTTTCGGAAGAGACCTCCAACTCTCCGGTGCATTCCTGAAAAAATCAGAAATTTTAATAGGGATTTCAAATGAAGTAGGAGAATGTACCTTGTAAAGTTCTCCAAAGTTTGAGACAAGTTTCATGTTGGGTTGATAATCCACACACAAAATTCCCCTCAACTCAGCTGATCTTTCTTCCACCTGGACCACAGTCTCAGTAGTTTGGCCAAAGTTCTCTGCATCTTTCTCTTCCAGTTCTACAGATTTTTCTTCCACCTCGGCCGATCTCTCTTTCACCTCGGCCGAGGTCTCAACAGTTAGATCAAAATCTTCCACATCTTCTTCTCCCTCAAAAGCTTCAGGAGAAACTTCTGGTTTGATTGGAGGAATGCTTGAAACTTGCAGCACTTCCTTATGCTCCTCTTCCGGCTTAGCATAGGATAGGGTGCTTTCCTTGAGCTCCTCCACCTTCTTCATCAACCTCTCCCATCTTGATTCAAGAGAATCTTCAAGGGGTTGCTCATAAATCTTTTTAGGGACATTCAGTTCATCCCACATTGCAAGTTCATGCTTAATGGCCTCTTCTCTTTCCCTTTCACTGTTGAACCAATAGAAGGAGTATTTCTCCTCCAAGTATTCATAATGGTCCACCCTAGCATTCTGTCTTGCTATCCAGGCTGGATCATATGTAGTCATCGGAAATCCTGAAAACTACAAAACTCATAGAAAGAGTAGTTAATAGCAACAGGGGCAACAACCCCGAAAGACAACCGTAACCGGCTCGGTCTAGACCAAGTCCCCGGCAACGGCGCCAAAAACTTGTTCGCTCCAAACGGTGTGTGCAAGCTTTAAATTTATAACCCTAGATGTAAGCTTAAAACAAGGATGCGAACCCGCAGTGTACGGGTCAATCGTAGTCAAAAGCAAGAAATTCTAGGGGTCGATCACAAGGACTTAGTGAAACAAAGTCGGAATAGGTAAGCTATGTAATTACTAACCACAAAAACGATTAAAACAATCAAAAATGATAAAGAGTCAATAAAGGGAATATGCAATTCTAGGGATTAAAGCATCTAGTTGTGGTTCCAACTCAAGATCTCAAGATAAGCGGACAAAGCTGAGAAATTTGCAAAGGGAAGGTGTTTCTAAAGTGGAATAGATCACCGGGTAAGTCTCACTACTTACTAATCCAAAACCGTAACTCCTATTACCGGGTAAGTCTCAAGGAATTAAGGAATAGAACTATAACCTCAAACTAACACTACAACTAAGGGAATAGAATCAACCTTTACCGGGTAAGTCTCAGGCTAACTCACAAAGATGGAATGAAAGCACACTCGAACCCCAATAAAGGATAAACCTTTATTACCTACACTTATGATCTTTGGTAAACAAACAAAGGAATTACCGGGTAAGTCTCATCCTAGGCTTGCATTGAACCAGGGAAGGTGTAATAAGAATAGGATTTAGCAAACTCTAACACTTAACTCTCAGTTTCGGATCAGATAAGTCACCTCGGTCAAAAGAATTCCACCCCGGCCGAGATGTTCATCGACTGAGCGAGATGCCTTAGGGTTAAGGATAAAGACTCGAACTTTCAGGGTCCTACTGTGATTAAGATTATTCTATCATTGTTTTTCCCACAACCTTCAGCCAATCACCCTAGAATCACACAAGGAAATTAGCCACTCATCATCATGAAAGTAATAATCAAATATATGGGAAGAAAGAGAATAATTGAACAAGAAAACCTTAAGAGAAAGGCTTCAATAACTGAATCAATTATCAAACAACAAGCGTTCCTTGGATTAAAATCCAACAAGACAAACGACAATGAAGGGAATCTAAAGGAATCTTACAAAACCCTTCACAAAGCTATAAAAGCTATAAACTTCTTCCTTCAACCTTCAAAAAGGTTCTTCAAATCTCCCAACTGGAGTATGGTTGTAGCGGATCTTCGGAGTATGCAGGGTTGTCTAAGCACGATGTATGCGAGATACGGATTTGTGGAAAATCCAACCCTTTTTATAGGAAAATTACTCTCCAAAGATAAGATATCTTAGAAAGATCTCTTCCCATAAAAATAGGTAAAATATGTGGGCTAAATTATCTTCTTCCTTCCAGGAATCCAGCCCAAAAATATAAGATCCTCTTTCCAAAGATAAAAGATCTCAGCCAATAATAAAATATCTTTGCCGCGTCCAAGGTGTTCACGTCGGTCGAGTCGGATCCTCTGGATCACCTCAGTCGAGGTGACTCTGTAGTCAACCGAGGTGAATCACAACTGAATGTGAAATCTCTCAAATCTGGTCCAAAGTGAATCTTTAATCCAATTCCATGATTCCTGGATTCTTCCTTAAGCTCCTGAATGTAGCTCCAATGACTCCTTAGCTCCTTTTGCTCCTTTTTGATGCAAAACGTGCCATTTTTCCTACGATTACAACGAAACTTGGTGTAGACCTCGATTCCCGCAAAGGTAGATGAAACGATAATATAATCACATAATATACATTTAAACATGCAGATTATTGAAGGTAAAACGTCTAAACAGGCCCCAAAATATAGATAATAATTCATGCTATCATACTCCTCTGAGGCGGCAAGCTCGACGTCTCAGCAAACACGTCTACAAACTCGCAGACCACTGATATGTCCTCCAATGCCGGACTCTCTCCATCCTTCATGGCATAGTACCAAGAGGCATCACATCTTTGTGCTATCAGCCTAGCTGCTCGTACGACACTGATGACAAAACCCGTCTTCCCAAGGTCCTAACCTCGGAAGACCTCAATCTGACCTACCTCGGTAGAGACTATCACAATCCTCCTACCAACATCTAATACTACACGGTGTCTACGCATCCAATCCGTACCTAATATGACCTCTTCATGCATCAATGACATGACTAAGAAGTCCACAAGCAACACACGAGTCCCTAAAAGAAGGGGACAACTACGTATCTTGTTACGTCTAGGAATAGATGCGCAATAAGCCTTAAATTTATACTATATTTATCCTAACTCCTAGCGAACCCGCAGTGTACGGGACGTTTGTAGTAGGGATAATATTCCGAGGTCGAACTCGAAGACTAAGGTGAAATCGAATCAACAAGTGAGCATATGATAGTGTAGAACTAGTCTAGGAAAAGAGAAAGAAATAAAGAAACGAAAATCTCGATGTTTTTGATTTGGCTTTTAGATGATCAATCAAGATCACAATTTATGCAAAGTAATAGATCAAACTAACAATTCAAGCTAACAAAACAAACAAGTAACACAAACTCAAATATATGATCAAAGAGAGAGAAATGGATTCTAGAGGTCAAGATTTCCGGTTATGGCATTGGATTCAAGGTTCTAAAGATTTATAGGACAAGGCTGCGGTGTTGGGAAAGGGCGTTTCACTAATGGAAGCAATTACCGGGTAGGTCTCTCACTTCACTAATCCCGCATCAAACTCCTATTACCGGGTAGGTCTCAAGGGGTTAAAATAGGGAATTCTACACAAACCGGACTCTACTTAAGGGGGCAACCCTCTCCTTACCGGGTAAGTCTCGGAATAGGGAAGTCTCAAGCAATAATCCTAGCACACTCAATCCAATAGCGGCTTGTGAGGCTCACTACTACCTAGAATTCATCATCTTAGGTATCTAAGATCGGAAATCATCGGGTAGATCTCTTCCCTCACTTAGGTTGATAGCATTAGGTGATCCTAAGCTAAATTAAGCTTAATAAACACTAGGATTTCAACAACCTAACACCCTAACATACAGATTCATCAATTAGAGAGCAACAGAGAGGAAAATCGGGTGGATCATGTAGAGATCGGCCGATTTAACTGAAGAACAGCCCGATTTTTCCTTCTGTTGTGGGTTTCGTGCATACAAATCATCCTAAACTAGCATATAAGTCCATCCTATCATCACCCTAGCCATAACCATCAATCCATCACTCCAGAATCACAATAAACTAGCCAATAATATACATATCAAGATCCAAAATCATCATACAAGCATACATGGTTCTCATAGATGGATGATGAAAGATAAGCAAGTAAAAACAATAAATCTCAGCTGAATCTAAGTTTTAGTAAGACTTACAACCCTTCAAATGAAGTTCCAAAACGTTCCTAACAATCCTTGCTATAGTTCTTCAATCAAAGACTCCAAAAATCACTCAAAATCTCACTATCACTCTATGTTTGGTGTTCTTCTTCTTCCTTCAATTTGAGAGAGTTTTTCTTCTCCTCCAAGTCTATCTCCAATGGAATCAGCTGTCAATGAGAGAAGGTGGGAGAGGAGAGATCCTCAGCAACAGCTTGCAAGACCACTTATATTCTCCACCAAGAGCAAGGCCGGATCAAGAGATCGTGGGACACGTGGCTTAAGCTGTCAAAGGCAGGAAAATCGACCCAGTCAAATAAATCGGCCGATTTTCCTGGTAGTTGGTCCGATTTTCTTCAACAGAAGTATGCTATGATCGTCTAGCCATGAGTTGCTCCATTGCTTGCACCAATAGTGGTCTTTGTGTCCTTTGTTGCTCCAATTATGCTCCTTCAAAGCTTTGGATGTGTACCACCATGAGGCTTGACCCTCGAATGTATCGATTAATGTCCAATAGATCCTCGAATTACCTACAAAACCGATAAAAGGTCGTGTAGACGTCTTTTCTAGAAATATGCATGAATTGAGCGAAAACGTCATGAACCAATGTCAAACCGTGCATGAATAACGGGAAAAACTATCTAATTAAGTGCCTAAACTAACGTCATAAATCACGTTATCAAAATACCCCATACTTAAGATTTGCTCGTCCCCGAGCAAGATCCAACTATAGACTAAGAGATGACATGATTTATGTATGCATAAAAACAACAAAATCTTTTTGGAATTGTGCTTCTAGCATTGGATCACCTTCATAGTCATGTTCATAGCAATGGACAAGCAATGATGCATGAAATAAATGAAGGCGTGGAAAGACAATTATACTTAACTAGAAGTCATGCATGAGAGGTGAAAATGAAGAAGTCAAGATGATCATGAGCATGTCCAATCTAGATCACTATGCCTTACACACATGCAATTAGGTCACAAGGACTTAGGAAAGAAGAGGCCAAGAAACGTGATGATAAGGTGGGAATTTTCTAAGGCCATGTGGTGCAAATCCGGGAAAGGAACTAAACAACCACAACTTTTACATTTATACTTCATCCACCAAAGTGTATTTTTCTCCTTCTTTTCTTCTCTTTTCACTTATTTTTGAGACAATGGCATTGGTGTACAAAAGCCGAAACCTTGGTGATTAGCCGTCCTCGGGTTTTTTCTATTTTTCGAGGTACATCCACACCGGGCACACATACCAAAGCTCGTTAGGACTATCGGTTTATTTGACTTTGGCAAGGCACCAACACCCGATTATGTGAAGTGTGCCGAGTTACTTGTCATTTAAACCAACGTCCCCAAACCTATATTTTAGTCTACACTTTCACATCAAATTCAGCATTTCATTCACAACATTCTTTCATCAACGACTTCACCCCACACTTGCTTTTCACACGCATCAACACACTAGCATGCTCCTAGTCCCGGATGGGTCAAAAGAGGTAAAATTTTTCATCAATTGAGGTGCTCAAACAACATGATCAAGATGAGAAGTAGAGAAAGATGAATTGCCTCAATCACTCCTAAATGATGTGCAAGAACTAGCATGTAATTTCGACTTTCAATCCTCAATTCAATCAAGGCAAACATTCATGATCACAATTAATTCATGGGATTCAAGATAAGTACTTCAAGTCCACATATGCATACATCAATTTAACACATAAGGCCATCCATAGCCAATTCACAAGACAATCTCATCATAAGGGTCATTCCCAAGTTTAGAAGCACTAAAATTTTTAAAATTTTCTGATTTTTTTTTTTGGATTTTTCGAAATATGTATGTACAATGCAAGACATAATGAAACATGTGACAATATTAAACTATCCTAGATTCTAATCATGCAAGTGATCATGAAAACCCCACCCCATACTTAGAAACACATTGTCCCCAATGTGGAAACTAATTAAAGAAGTGAAAGAGGGTCCTCACAATGTAAAATTGGTGATGCTTTGGTATTTCGGTTCACATCGAATGATGATGGTGGATGATCGATCAAGGATGGTAGAGAGCTCTTGATGTTCATTATGGTGTCGGAACCCGCGCTTGGCACCGCAAGCCGTCCAAGCTCCACGTCCGCTCCACCCATGCTTGATTGGAGATCATCACTTTCCTTGACAGAAGGAAAAATCGGCCCAACAACCCAGGAAAATCGGCCGATCTGCTGAAGAACAGGCCGATTTTTCTGGGTGATTTCCTCCTCGTCCATGTGCTTGGATCTTGTACCTTCAATAGTTCCATGAGGTTTTCACATGACCTCCAACATCTCATCACATATGACAATCAATAAGATCTAGCACCCAAAAACACAAAAGAAAAACAAAGCACACCAAGAGTGAGATCAAGCAAAAGCAAGAAAAACAAAAGGGAAAAATATGTACCAATGGGTTGCCTCCCATTAAGCGCTTCTTTAAGGTCATTAGCTTGACCAGATTCAGGAACGTTTCATTCAAGGTAAAGTGGAGCAATCACTTCCACCGGGACTTCCGGGATGTACTTCTTCAAACGGTGCCCATTCACCTTAAAGTTACCGCAATGATCTCCTCCTATCTCTACCGCTCCATGAGGAAAGACCTTCTTCACAACATAGGGACCCGTCCATCTTGATTTGAGCTTTCCGGGGAAAAGCCGCAGCCTCGAGTTGAAGAGAAGCACTAAGTCGCCCTCATTCAACTCCTTTGGGATGAGGCGCTTGTCATGCCAACGCTTGGTCCTCTCCTTGTAAATCCGGGCATTCTCATAAGCATCCAACCGGATCTCCTCAAGGGCGTTCATGTCTAGCAACCTCTTCTCACCGGCCTCCTTGAGATCGAAATTCAACCACCTTATAGCCCAATATGCTCTATGCTCTATCTCTACCGGAAGGTGGCAAGACTTGCCATAAACTAGCTTGTAGGGGGTGGTGCCAATTGGTGTCTTGAAAGCGGTTCTATAAGCCCACAAAGCATCATCGAGCTTCATAGCCCAATCTTTCCTCGTCCTAGAGACCGTCTTCTCAAGTATCCCTTTTATCTCCCGGTTGGAGATCTCCACTTGGCCACTAGTTTGTGGATGGTAAGGTGTTGCCACCTTATGAGTCACCCCATACTTAGCCAAAAGTGCCCCAAAGTTCCTATTAGTGAAGTGCTTACCTCCATCACTTATGATCACCCTTGGTGTTCCAAACCTAGGGAAGATCACTCGGTTGAAGAACCGCACCACCACCTTGGCGTCATTTGTGGGAGAAGTGATTGCCTCCACCCATCTTGAAACGTAGTCTACCACCAATAGGATGTAGAGGTTGCCACATGAAGAAGGGAATGGTCCCATGAAGTCCACACCCCATACATCAAATATCTCCACCTTTTGTATGTTGTTCAAGGGCATCTCATTCCTCCTTGAGATGTTGCCCGTCCTTTGGCAAGCATCACAAGCTACCACAAAGCTTTGTACATCCTTGAACAAACTTGGCCAAAAGAAACCCGATTGCAACACCTTAGCACATGTCTTGTGTGAGCTAGCATGCCCTCCACATGGCAAGGAATGACAATGGCGGATCACACTCTCCACTTCATCCTCCGGTATGCATCTTCTAAACACTCCATCCGGCCCTCTCTTGAACAAAAGTGGTTCACTCCAATAGTAGTGCCTCACATCTTTGAAGAATTTCTTTCTTTGGGCATATGTCAAACCGGGAGGCACTTCCTCACACACAAGATAGTTCACAATGTCGGCATACCAAGGCTCACTTCCTCTAGACACTTGGAACAAGTACTCCTCCACCATTTGCAATTGCTCATCCCGGAATGAGTCATCAATCGGGATGTCATCTCTCTCAAGCTCTAATGGTGGGAGTCTACTAAGGTGATCCGCCACTGAATTTTCGGACCCCTTCTTGTCTCGGATCTCCAAATCAAATTCTTGAAGAAGAAGGATCCACCGAATCAACCTAGGCTTGGCATCCTTCTTGGTAAGGAGATAACGGATCGCAGCATGATCCGTATACACTATAACCTTCGCTCCAACAAGATATGAGCGGAACTTCTCAAATGCATACACAACCGCTAGCAACTCTTTCTCGGTTGTGGCATAGTTAAGTTGGGCATCATCTAGCGTCTTGCTAGCATAATAAATGGCATGAGTGCGCCCATCTTTCCTTTGCCCCAAAACAGCCCCAACGGCTACATCGCTTGCATCAGACATGATCTCAAACGGTAGGCTCCAATCTGGAGGTTGCATGATAGGTGCGGAGATCAAAGCGTTCTTCAACCTACAAAAAGCCTCAAGGCAATCTTTGGAGAAAACAAACTCAACATCTTTCATTAGTAGGTTAGTAAGAGGCTTAGAAATTTTAGAGAAATCTTGAATAAACCTCCGGTAAAAACCGGCATGCCCTAAAAAGCTCCTTACCCCCTTCATCGAGGTAGGTGGTGGCAACTTCTCTATCGTTTCAATCTTAGCCCTATCAACCTCAATGCCACGGTTGGACACCAAGTGTCCCAACACAATACCTTCACTTACCATGAAGTGGCATTTTTCCCAATTCAAGACAAGATTTGTCTCCTCACATCTTTTCAATACTAATGACAAGTTAGCTAAAAAATCATCAAAGGAAGAACCATAACCAGAAAAATCATCCATAAACACTTCCATGATATTTTCAATGTATTCCGAAAAGATAGCCATCATACACCTTTGGAAGGTGGCGGGTGCATTACACAACCCAAATGGCATTCTCCTATATGCAAAGGTTCCCCATGGACATGTAAATGTGGTTTTTTCTTGGTCATCGGGGTGGATAGGGATTTGGAAGAATCCACTATAGCCATCTAGATAACAAAAATGGGAACCACATGTACGGGACTAACCCACTTACTATCCGAAATAGGGTAGATTATTCCCGCATCTAGCAACTTTATGATCTCCTTTTTAACTACCTCTTTCATTATAGGATTCAATCTTCTTTGATGTTCAATAGAGGGTTTATGGTTATCTTCCATCATTATCTTATGCATGCACAAAGAGGGCTTAATGCCAACAAGGTCATCAATGGTGTATCCTATTGCCTTTCTATGCAGTTTTAATTCATTCAACAATCTATTAAGCTCATCATCATTCAAAGATGCATTCACAATCACCGGATAAGTAGAATTTGAACCAAGGAAAGCATACTTTAAATGAGAAGGAAGAGGTTTAAGATCAACTTGAGGAGGACCTTTTTTGGTTGGAGATGATCCATACAATGTAGGTTGAGATGGTTGCAAAGCCATGGAAGCCTCCCTTAAGTCCCTTGATGATTGCTCACAATCAATTGGTTGGTGTTGAAAAGACTCAGGAAAATCGGCCCAACCAGAAAAATCGGCCGATTTTCCTAAGGGTAGGTCGATCTGAGTTTCTGTTTTTGCAGAATTTGATGAAACTTCAAGATAAGTAGAAAAATCGGCCGATCTGGTCCCCCCAGTCCGATTTTTCTGCCTGCTTCTCTCTTCTTCTAGTTCTTCAAATCCAACACTTGGTAGCTCGTCCAATGCATTCAAGGCCTTGATTACTTCATTGCTACTCTCCTCAACTCCTTCCTCCATCAAACTTGAGCTAAGAACCTTCTCAAGTGGATCCTTGAGCAAGATTGAGCTCACAACCTCTCTAGACTCCTCTTCTTCAACTATGTTGAATACATCTTCATCAAGGCTTGGCCCTTTCATCATTGTGGACAGCTTGAACTTGATGTTCTCTTCTCCAATGTTGAAGGAGAGAGTCCCATTCTTGCAATCTACTAGACATCCGGAAGTAGCTAGGAAAGGTCTCCCCAAGATGATAGGAACCGGATAGTCCGCCGGGATTTCCAAAACAACGAAGTCTATGGGCACATAGAACTTCCCTAGTTGCACCGGAATGTCTTCCAATATTCCAACCGGATGAGTGATTGAGCGGTCCGCCATGTAAAGGGTCATCTTGACCGACTTTGGCTCTCCTAGCCCAACCTTGTTGCAAAGTGCAAGCGGAATGATGCTTACACTTGCCCCAAGATCACATAGGGCATCATACTTTACTTCTCCTACTCCGATTGGCACACAAAAGGATCCCGGATCTCTTAGCTTAGGAGGCATCTCCTCCTTCATTGTTTGAATCAACTCCGAGGATCTCTTTGTCATCCTTATCTCCCCATACTCCTCCAACTTCCTTTTGTTGGAGAGTATCTCCTTTAAAAACTTGCCATATGCCGGCATACCTAAGATAGCATCCATGAACGGAATGTTAATATGCAATTTAGACATAAGTTCAAGGAATTTACCAAAGTGATTGTCCAAGCGAGCTCTTGCTTGTGATTGTGGGAACGGTAGTGGTGGCTTGTATGGAGGCGGTGCCACATATGTTGGCTCAACATCCTTGATCTTGCCTCCATCTTCTTGCAATGGGACTTCTTCATTCACCACTTGCTTCCCTTTGTCATTTCCCTTAGGTAAGGGATCCTTCATGCTTAACCCACTCCTTGTTGTAATAGCCAACACTTGGCCTCTTGGGTTATTTTCGTTTCTTCCGGGAAGCTTTCCCGGATCTCTATGGGCTTCACCCGCCTTTTGGAACACTTGTGCTTCCAACACCTTTTGAGCCTTGGAAATGGAAGTCACCGTGCTCTCAAGTCCACTCAACCTTCCAAGCAATTGCTCAAACATCATTTCGGTTCTATCCTTTGGAGGTTGAGGAAATCCAAGTGGAGGTTCTTGTGAAGCTTTTGGTGGTGGAGTTGTGCTTGTGGAAGCGGGAGGGTTCAAGGCTCCATCCGGGTTAGAATAAGAGAACCCGGGATGGTTGTGGTTAGGCCGGTAATTGTTGAATTGCCGGTTGTTGTTGAAGTTCCTTGGGCCTTGATAGTTGTTGTAGTTTCCCCTTCCCATGTAGTTCACATCTTCCTCCTTGGAAGATAAGTTAGCTTGTGGAAGCACTTGGGAGTTGCATGGTTCTTCAAAGTTGTAGCACACAACTCCCTTAAAGACTTTAGCTCGTTGTTGATGGCGTCAAGCTTGAAATTGTTCATGGTGACCTCACTCACCTCATATGCTCCCGCCTTTCTCCCTTCACTCTTCCTATGGGAGTATTTCTCAATCACTAGAGCTTGTTTTTCCACCAACTCTCAAGCTTCATCCACATGCTTTTCCATGAAAGTCCCACCGGAAAGAGATTGGAGCTTGAATTGGCTATCTTCATCAAGTCTCTTGAAGTAGATTTCCAATAGCTCAGTTTTAGGTATACCATGGTGTGGACAATCTAGGAGAAGATCTTTGAACCTCTCCCAAGACTTGAACAAACTCTCTCTATCCTTCATCACGAAGGCATTGATCTTCCCTCTTAACTCGGTAGTCTTGGAAGGTGGGAAGAACATAGTCAAAAACTCGGTTGTCATCTCCTCCCAAGTACCAACTCGCCCTTGTGGAATAGATTGATACCAAGCTAAGGCCTTATCCTTAAGAGAGAAGGAGAAAGCCCTAAGCTTATGGTTGTTGCTCTCTAATCTAGGCGGTCTAAGAGTCTCCATCAAAATCTCATAGTTCATCAAGTGTTGATGAGGAGACTCTCCTTCCATCCCTCCAAATTGATTATGCCGGATCATTTGTAGAACTTGAGGGCGGAGCTCGTAGTTGTGGGCTGCGGGATCTCCTAAGTTCACACCCGGACGGTGTGCTCTTTGTGCCGGATCCATACGTCTCCCTAAAGTTTGTGGTTCTTCAATAGCAATGGGCACAACCCTAACATTCGCCGCCGGCTGCGGTTGTGGTGGTGGAGGAGGTGGAGGTTGTTGACGATTAAGCTCTCCTTGTACAAGGGCTTGCCTAATTTCATCAATCTCCCTCCTAGTTGCTTCTTGCCTCTCATTGGCAAGTCTCCTTTTTTCCTCCAAGAGCTCATCTCTTAGCCTTATTTGCTCTAAAGCCTCATCCAATTCAGCTTGGAGATCTCTTCCGGCCATCTCTTTTCCCTTTTTAATGCTCTTGGATCTAGATCTAAGGGTTTTCTCCGGTTCGGGATCGAATGGAGCTAAATCCTTGCCACGAGATCTTCGCATATACCTAAAGAGTAAGAGATGTCTTGAAAAGCAAAGACACAAACCAAAGAGAGATCAAAAGCAACAAGAAAGATCTACACTATAAACAATCACAAATAGACTCAATCTAGACCTATTCCCCGGTAACGGCGCCAAAAACTTGTTACGTCTAGGAATAGATGCGCAATAAGCCTTAAATTTATACTCGTTATATTTATCCTAACTCCTAGCGAACCCGCAGTGTACGGGACGTTTGTAGTAGGGATAGTATTCCGAGGTCGAACTCGAAGACTAAGGTGAAATCGAATCAACAAGTGAGCATATGATAGTGTAGAACTAGTCTAGGAAAAGAGAAAGAAATAAAGAAACGAAAATCTCGATGTTTTTGATTTGGTTTTTAGATGATCAATCAAGATCACAATTTATGCAAAGTAATAGATCAAACTAACAATTCAAGCTAACAAAACAAACAAGTAACACAAACTCAAATATATGATCAAAGAGAGAGAAATGGATTCTAGAGGTCAAGATTTCCGGTTATGGCATTGGATTCAAGGTTCTAAAGATTTTTAGGAAAAGGCTGCGGTGTTGGGAAAGGGCGTTTCACTAATGGAAGCAATTACCGGGTAGGTCTCTCACTTCACTAATCCCGCATCAAACTCCTATTACCGGGTAGGTCTCAAGGGGTTAAAATAGGGAATTCTACACAAACCGGACTCTACTTAAGGGGGCAACCCTCTCCTTACCGGGTAAGTCTCGGAATAGGGAAGTCTCAAGCAATAATCCTAGCACACTCAATCCAATAGCGGCTTGTGAGGCTCACTACTACCTAGAATTCATCATCTTAGGTATCTAAGATCGGAAATCATCGGGTAGATCTCTTCCCTCACTTAGGTTGATAGCATTAGGTGATCCTAAGCTAAATTAAGCTTAATAAACACTAGGATTTCAACAACCTAACACCCTAACATACAGATTCATCAATTAGAGAGCAACAGAGAGGAAAATCGGGTGGATCATGTAGAGATCGGCCGATTTAACTGAAGAATAGCCCGATTTTTCCTTCGATTGTGGGTTTCGTGCATACAAATCATCCTAAACTAGCATATAAGTCCATCCTATCATCACCCTAGCCATAACCATCAATCCATCACTCCAGAATCACAATAAACTAGCCAATAATATGCATATCAAGATCCAAAATCATCATACAAGCATACATGGTTCTCATAGATGGATGATGAAAGATAAGCAAGTAAAAACAATAAATCTCAGCTGAATCTAAGTTTTAGTAAGACTTACAACCCTTCAAATGAAGTTCCAAAACGTTCCTAACAATCCTTGCTATAGTTCTTCAATCAAAGACTCCAAAAATCACTCAAAATCTCACTATCACTCTATGTTTGGTGTTCTTCTTCTTCCTTCAATTTGAGAGAGTTTTTCTTCTCCTCCAAGTCTATCTCCAATGGAATCAGCTTTCAATGAGAGAAGGTGGGAGAGGAGAGATCCTCAGTAACAGCTTGCAAGACCACTTATATTCTCCACCAAGAGCAAGGCCGGATTAAGAGATCGTGGGGCACGTGGCTTAAGCTGTCAAAGGCAGGAAAATCGACCCAGTCAAATAAATCGGCCGATTTTCCTGGTAGTTGGTCCGATTTTCTTCAACAGAAGTATGCTATGATCGTCTAGCCATGAGTTGCTCCATTGCTTGCACCAATAGTGGTCTTTGTGTCCTTTGTTGCTCCAATTATGCTCCTTCAAAGCTTTGGATGTGTACCACCATGAGGCTTGACCCTCGAATGTATCGATTAATGTCCAATAGATCCCCGAATTACCTACAAAACCGATAAAAGGTCGTGTAGACGTCTTTTCTAGAAATATGCATGAATTGAGCGAAAACGTCATGAACCAATGTCAAACCGTGCATGAATAATGGGAATAACTATCTAATTAAGTGCCTAAACTAACGTCATAAATCACGTTATCATATCTCACGGGTACCTCTGACCCTACTACCATCAGGTAACCCTATAGTAAAGGGTATCCCCTCTATAGTAGTTAAACTCAGACACTCAATACATACATCAGAAATAAAGAAATGCGTAGCACCCGTATCAAACGAAACACTAACAGGTAAACCATGAAGCATAATGGTACCTGTAGTAGCCAATGTAGGCGGTTCCTCTATACTCCTCAACTCAAAGACTCTACCTTGAGCTCCTCTGGTGCTAGTGGTACTCCCACCATGACCTCTATCTCTACTCGGCCCAAGAGCAGATCTTTGAGTAGAAGGACGATTTGGGACTCTCTATTGTCCCTGTGTTTGTTGTTGAGGTGTCCTCTGACCACCTCCCGTCACACTGGCAGGAGAAGAACCCTATTGTGATGCAACTCCACCCTACCTACAGAAGGCAGCTCTATGACCTGGTCTACCATAGGTGAAGCAAGTCACAACTGGCCTCGTACACTCTGGTCTCAAATGTCCAAGATCACCACAATTGTAACACTGTGGTCCCTTCTCTACAATCAATACATATGAGGGGTAACTTTGACGTCTTTGGCTCCGCCCGGAACCAGAAGCTCCTCCAACACCATTGGTCTTCCTAGTGCACTACTTCTTCTCAGACCGTCCCATCTGAGAAGCCCTCCTCTGACTGGCTCTCTCGCGCTCATAAGTAGAAGCTCGGTCTTGGTAATCTGTCAAGGACTCACAATGGAATTCCGCCATGTATGAACGTATACTCTCCCTCAGCCGACGGGAGAACAAGTACACATGTCGGTCCTCAGAAGGTGCAGTTGGACCCAAAAAAACAACTCTGTCTGGAAGCGGCTGATGGCATCTACAATCAGCACATCCTCAAAGCCGGCCTCCACAAAATCCTGCAGCTTATCCCTCCTCAATGAGGCAGGGCAGAACTGCTCTCTAATCATCCTCCTCATCTGCTCGTAGCTAGTGGCTCTGGCTCGTACAATCCTCCACCACTGATGAGCAAGGTCACGGAATAGAGTCTGAACTAACTCTATCCGTCTATCCTCAAGGCATCTGATAGACTCTAAAGCTGAGTCCACATGCCCGATCCAGACCTCCGTCTCTAACCCTACCTTTCTAGAGAAAGGTGGTACTCCAACTGATAAAATGCCTTCAACCAGGTATCTAGTCGAGGCCCTCTAGACTCCTTTTGCCGGCATAACTGGCACCTGAGTGGCTCCCTAAGACATCTCTGAAGATCCCTCATGCATTGGTAGATCTGGGGCCCGTCTACAGTAGAGGTGGTCTACCTCTACCCCGGTCTACAGTAGAAGCAGCTCTAGTTCGAGTCATTTACGGGGTATGCACACCTAACTTATAAGGCTATATATAGACCATATATATATATATATATATATATATATATATATATAACACATACACATAATCCATAATACATTTCTATACTGCAGAGATTCATGGCAGAGGTGACGACTCTTGTACACTCTATCCCAAAACAACACTTTTAAAACCAAAAACTTTTGAAAACGTCAAACCCCTTACGGGTTATGTTTATTTTATCTATCAAATCTCATTGCAGGTAGAAAGTGTCATTGTTGTCAACCTAAGGCTCTGATACCAACTTTGTAACATCCCGAATCCGCAGGACTCCGAATGCCACATTGGGCTAGGGTCTCACAGTGGATCCTGCCCCTAGCCTGACAACAAGTTCACTGGACCTCATAACATGACACTGACAGATAGAAAACAAATACATAAACTGTATAAAACTGTACAACCAAAAAGGTAAACAAGATCATAGCCGAGTATCAAACATAACCCTCACACATGAGGTATACAAAACATCATCCTCATGCAGGTGAGAGACATAAACAATCCCAAAAGTCATAACCCCCTAATGTACAAGAGTCCTCAGCCTGTCACCTTTCCAAATCACTCAGCAGCTCGCCTATCCTACAAGGCATCTACAACATGGTATGAAACCATCAACTAACCATACATATACAAGGTAATGCATAAGCACAAGCACAATCATGAAAGATAAACACATCAACATGCTATCACACATTTACCCATTTTATTATCTTTATAGAATAGTCATTCACTCAAATCGTATATATATAGATAAATGAAACTATGTGACACGAGGAACGTATCATCCTTGCCTCTGGGCCTTCTAGCCATCTGGAAGTAGTATCGGTCACACAACCCGTGTACCCTATGGGAGTGGATTGCGCCCTTCCTGTATACCAGGTGGCCTGACGTCAAAGAACCTCCCAGACTCCACGTCGGGATGAAAGGGAAAGGTTATCACAACCACGCATACGGGGCAATAAATAAAACATAGGTCGGTAATAATCGACATCACATGCTATCATATCAAGTATATAACACACACACACCACTCTTGCAAACACTCAATATAAGGATGGTATTGGTAGCTAAGTAAGTCCTACAGACTTACCTCAACCTCGTACAAAACTCAACCACGATCAACCTCCAATCCTGAGAGGGACACTGCCTAATATCAAGGCATAGAGATGTATCAGTCTCCTATCAATCAAAGGGGTCACACCTAGACCCAAGGGATCCATAGGATCATCCTCAACCTCATCCTCATAACTCACAAATCTTCAAAAGCCGTATAAGGCATAACATGATCATAACATCATCATATACTCTCATCTATACCTAGCATGATACTACACACTCACACTAGGAAAGGAAGAGGCAATGCCATCCATAGGCAAGCCTAGTCGCAAGACACACCTGCAGAACCAAGAACAAAGCTAAGAAGAGGACATTCCATCCAAAGAAGGAAGGAGAAGAAGATGAATGTGAGGGAGAAGATGAAGCTGTAAATGAGGTAACCCTCATCAGGAGAGAGAGAAGGAAGCTTATAAAGGAAGGAAAGGGGTAAAGCATGGGTCAAGAGTAAACAAAGACGGCTGCAGCATACCCTAAGCCGCAGGTGCGGCCCAGACAAACCGCAGGGGCGGCCTCTGGCTCACGTAGGGGCGGATCAGGCATAATTTGGGTCCTCATCACTCACTCTCAGCAACTCAGCAACTAAGGCTCTTACATCAAAAATCTCGACCCCCCTTCGGATTTTGGAAAATCTCGACCGAGATTTAGGTCGAAATTGATCCCTACATTGGTAATCTCAAATGAACCCAAAAAAATCCCGGCCGAGAAAATGGCTTGTGAACCGAGTTTTTAGGCTCTTTCGTGATTTCCTCCAACACTTCAAACTCAACCTTTTGGATCTTCCAAGGCTTCTAAAACTCTCACCTCAACGTCGTAATCCGCTTCTATTCGTTCCTCCATAGTGCTCATACTTAAGACTCGTTCAAGTGAATCCTTAAGTAAAATTAAGCTCACTACTTCTCTTGATTCTTCTTCATCATAAATGGTGAAAATATAGTCCCAAATAGCTGGTCCTTTGATCATAGCGGATAACGTGAAATCAATGTTCTCCTCACCAATGTTGAAGGAGAGTGTGGCGTTCTTGCAATCAACCATACATCCGGAAGTTGCAAGAAATGGTCTTCCAAGGATAATTAGAACATGATAATTTGTAAGAATATCTAACACCACAAAATCAATAAGAATGTAGAATTTACCAAGTTGTACGAGAATATCTTCAAGGATTCCCACCGGGTGCATTATTGACCTATCCGCCATGTATAATGTCATCTTGACGGGTCTTGGATCTCCAAGGCCAATTTTCTCACACAATGCAATGGTTATGATGCTCACACTTGCTCCGAGATCACACAAGGTGATGTGATCCTCACCGGAAAAGAAATCATCGTCAATATGCCGGAACCAATCGTTTTGCCACCAACCGTCCAAGTCAAAGCTCATCCAGCACCTATCGAAATCAGTACTTATGTGTTGGAAATCATGCCTAAAACTGAGCCAAAACCTATTGAAACCAAACCGAAAATGCTTGCTCCGAGCATGCCCAATACAAGCCAATTTTCACTCTCTCCGGCTAAGTTTTCAAGTTTGCGCACTCTCAGTAAAACGCCTATAACGGAGGCAATTCTTGGAATTAAAATACCCATAAAGTATTACTTTGAAAGGTATTTTCAATATCTACAACTTTCTAGTTTACACAAAGTCGAGATTCCAAGAGAAAGAGGGTGAAAATGACCCTACATTGCAGCAACTACGGTACTTGTATGGATTGTTGGGCAAGATCATGCATGGAGGCATGAAAGATGGTTATACAAAACATATGCACGTCCAACCAATACATATTTCATGAAGCATACCATCCTCATAATATTCATATATTATGCATGAATTTATGTATTAATCATGTGAAAGTAGGTGGAGAAAAGTAGGTGGAAAAGTAGGTGGAGAAAGTAGGTGGTGAAAGTCCCTTTGTTTAATTTCAAAACTCTTGAGCTTGTAACCTTTAATTGTTGGGAGTTGGGTGCTGAATTTTTAGCCTATATAAGGCCTCTCCCACACCATTTTACAGCAAGACGAATTTGAGTGATTTTCAATCAAAAGTTGTGTTTTTACTTTGAAAAAAAACAAACCTAGAGACTAACGTGAGAGGCCAATGTTTCGAAACCCACAAGGTGAGAGGCCGAGTAGTGTCCTTACGGTGAGAGGATAGGAGGACAAAGGAGATCCAATCCCGACATGAGATTCCGAGGGAAAAGATCTCGAGCCAAGGAGATCCAAGGTGCGAGGCTGGACGATCATTACATGGCATATCCCAATCAAAAAAATCAAAAAAAAAGTGGACGGAAGGAACAACACCGGTGGATCCTCGCGTTCAACCAACGAAGAGTGCATCACAAGGCCTCATAAGTCACATCTCCAACGCCAATAGGAACGCAAAAGGATCCCAAATTCCTTAGCTTTGGTGGCATCTCTTCTTTCATAGTTTGGATAAGTTCGGATGACCTTTTAGTCATCCTCACTTCTCCAACATCTTCTAATTTACTCTTGTTAGAGAGGATTTCCTTCAAGAACTTCCCATAAGCGGGCATCCCAAAATGCTTGTCTAAGCGCGTTATATCTTTCATTGTGGGAATAGAAGTTGTGGCTTGTACGCTGGAGGAGGTACATAAACTAGTTCTTTTTCCTTCTCCTTCTCAATTGGTTGTTGATCATCCTCAACCATAACTTGCTTTCCCTTATCAACAGTCATGGGCAATGACTCATTAGTCTTCAATCTGCTTCTAGTAGTAATAGACATTACTTTCCCTTTAGGATTATTCTCATTCTTTCCAGGAAGCTTTCCTGGATTTCTAGGGACTTCTCCTACTTTGCTAAACACTTGATTTTTCAAGGCTTTTTGAGCATTAGAAATAAAAGTAACGGTGCCTCCGTGCGATCCTTAGGAGGTTGATTAAATACTGGTGGAGCTTCTTGAGCTTTTGGTGGTGGAGCTTGACTCGTAGATGTGGGTGGATTTAGTTCGCCATCCGGATTTGAATAAGAGAATTCGGGATGATTATGATTAGGGCGCCAATTATTCCCTCCATGAAAATTTTTGTTGTTGTTGTTGTTGTAGTTCCTTTGCCCTTGATAATTTCCTCTACCCATGTAGTTAACATCTTGCTCCTTAGGCGACAATCTAGCTTGTGTCGGTGCTTGCGTTTGAGTTTTCAACAACTCCTTCAAAGCTTTAACCTCATTGTTAAGAATATCAAGTGGAACACTATTAGTAGTAGTAGGACTTACCTCATAGACTCTAAGTGTCCGGAGTCTCTCATCAACTCTTCTATGGGAATACTTCTCAATGACTAACGCTTGCTTCTCCACAAATTCTCATGCTTCATCAACCGACTTCTCTATCAAAGTCCCTCCAAATAAGAATTGAAGCTTGAATTGAGTTTCCTCATCCAAACCCTTAAATATATCTCCAAAAGCTCGATCTTTGGAATGCCATGATGAGGACAATCTAGCAAAAGGTCCTTGAACCTTTCCCATGATTTGAACAAGCTTTCCTTATCCTTCATCACAAAAGCGTTATTTTTACCTCTAAATTCAGTAGTCTTCTATGGTGGAAAAAATTTGGTGAGGAATTCAGTAGTCATCTCCTCCCAAGTGCTAATTCTCCCAAAAGGTAATTATTGATACCAAGCAAGAGCCTTCTCCTTTAAAGAAAAGGAAAATCCCCTCAACTTGTGATTGTTGTTCTCTAGTCTTGGAGGCCTCAATGTCTCCATAAGTATCTCATAATTCTGCAAGTGCTGGTGTAGAGACTCTCCCTCTAATCCTCCAAATTGATTCTGACGGATCATTTGAAGAACTTGAGGACGAAGCTCATAATCATGTGTTGTTGGATGTCCAAGGTTTACGCCCGGACGGCGTACTCGCTGAGCTGGATCCATCCTCTTCCTAAGTGTTTGTGGCTCTCCCACAAACGGATCAATTCTAACATTCCTCACCGGATGGTGAGGTACAACTATTGGTGCGATGAATGGTGGTACCTCTACTTGAGCATTGTCTCTTCTTACAAGGAGCAATTGCCTCATATTAGCTTGCATCTCATCAAGTTCTGCTCTAATCACATTTTCTCTTTCCCGTGCTGCTGCTCTCTTTACTGCCAAGGCTTCATATCTAAGCCTTACTTGCTCTAAAGCATCTTCTAACTCGGCTTGAAGGTCTCTTTCAGCCAAAGCCATCTTAGCTTCTCTTAATCTTCTTTTGTAAGTTTTCGCCGGTTCAGGATTGTATGAAACTACTTCTTTGCCGACACGAGTTCTTCGCATCAACCTAAAAAGAAAGGGAATTCCTACAAGAACAACTGAAAGCAAAAAGATCAATAGTAAAGACACATATCTATCCTAGACAGCCAAAATATCGGCTTGGTCTAAACCAAAGTCCCCGGCAACGATGTCAAAAACTTGTTCGCTCTCAAAAATATGTGAATAATGAACGAAAATAAGCTTTAAATTTATACATGAAATAAAAGGCAAGCAAATAAGCGAACACGTAGTGTACGAATCAATGGCAGCAAAAACAAATATTTCAAGATCAATCACAAAGACTATGGTGAAATCAAGTAGTAATGTATCAAATCTAGATTTAATCTTACAAATATCAAAGCAAAGAACAAAAGCAATGAATGCATGATAATCCATAAAGAATACAGATTCTAGAGATCAAAATATCCGGTTGTGGTTTTCGATTCAAGACTTTTGAAGATCTATGGACAAATCTGGGATTGCTAAGGAAAGATGTTTCTAAGGTGGGAAAGATCATGGAGGAGCTCTCACTATCCACTATCCCAAACCAAAGCTCCTATCACCGGGTAAGTCTCAAGGATATAAGGAAAGGAACTATAACTCAAACAACAACTCAACCTAAGGGAATAGAACTAACCTTTACCGGGTAAGTCTAAGGCTAACTCACAAAGGCAAGAGGAAGGCACACTCAAACCTAATAAAGGATAAACCTCTATTACCTATAACTCATCATCTTTGACAACTAAGAAAGGGAATCACCGGGTAAGTCTCTTCCCAAGCTTATATCTAAGCTTGAAAGGCTCAACAAGGCTAGAATTTGGACAATCTATAACCTAAGCTTAAGGTTATAACATGAACGGATAAACTAGGAAAATCTTGGATTGTTGCTCAAATCTCAGCCGAGATTCCTGAGAATAGGCCGAGATTCGGTAACTGTGTAGATTAAAATCGACCTTTAGGATCCAATCTAACTAAAAGGTTCATTCTATCATCATCTATACCACAACCATTAATCAAACACCCTATAATCGCAAAGGTTTTAGCCAACAACACACATATTTAAATCTACAAAGATATATGAAATAAAAAAACTCATAAAACCAAAATAATCAAGAGAAGGGCAAGAAATACTTAGCAAAGGGTCTTCGATAATCAAAACGTAGCAAAGCAATAACAAAGTTCCAACCTTGTGTTCGAAAGCAATGAGATCTAAAAACTAAGTATCTCTCTCCAAGAATCTTCACAAATCTCTCAATCCTCAATGTGTTTGAACACTCTCGCCGGACTCCCTTTCTTGTTGCAGCCATGCTTCCACTTTGTAATAAAATCCAGGGTTTGAAGACTCCGGGCCATGGACCGTTTTTCACAAATCTCGGGTGAGTCCGATAATAATCTCGGCCAAGATTTCTCTGGGTTGACCGAGATTATTCTTTGTTACGTTCTTCCCTTAGCTCTTTGCTTGCATTCCTTTTGTATCTTCTTTTTGATGATCCTTTGCTCTCCTTTTATGCTCCAATGTGCTGCATTGTGATCTCCCTTTGATACCCTGCCCTTCTAAGCTCTCTTTGATCCAAAATCCATCATAATTCCTACAATTCCAACAAAACTATGTGTAGATATCCTTTCTAACAAAGTAGGCAAATATAAGCTCAAATAGATTGAATATATGTCTTTGCGTGCAAAACAAAAAGAAAATCTATCTATATGCATGTCTATACTAAGGTCATAATTCATGTCATCAGTAGGTCAGAATGGGCAAATTGTATCCGGGGGATCAAATCTTGCAACTCGAAACTTCCTTCAAGGCATTGTCACTTTGCACCTTCCTTCATAAAATATGCTTCTTTATGTATCATTACACTTGAACTTTGTAGCGCTTGATATCTCTTTCAGTAATAAGCTTCTTTTTTTTTTGCTTCACTTTATAACCAAATCACTATTTATTTGATGCAACACATTTGGCGGCAACTTTTTTTTCATCCTCTTCACCAAACATAGAAATGTCTGCAATAATGACAATATGCATCCAAACCCGTGCATTAACTTCTTGGATTTAATTTCACTTTATAAACATGACTGTGAGACTTTTTTTAGGGGGACCAAATAAGGGATAATAAAAAGGCAACAAGTGGATAATAGAAGGGAAACATATATATAAAGGGGTAAATGTAACATAAGTTTATCAAATAGGGCCTCAATCATTTAAATATCAATGCAAATATAATCAAATGAACGTGTAATTTTGAAAGAGATTCAATAACAAGTTCTAGAAGAACTAAGCATGTTGGATATCACTCATAAATTAAGAAAAAAAAAAAAAGAACACATGAAAGTGCATGTTCAAAGGTTAGAGCGCTCACAAATGTTATGTTTGGGCAAACTAATAATAAATAATCATTCAAAAACGCGAATTAAATAAAAAATAATTAAATAAATAACTAGAGATAAAATCAAAACGAAAGGTGCGAAGGGCCTCAATAAGTTTAGTCGACCTTACTGTAGGGTTACGAACGATCACCTCCCTCAATAAGTTTAGTCGACCTTACTGTAGGGTTACGAACGATCACCTCATAAAATCACGTAAAAGATAAAAGAGGAAGGGAGAAGAAAGTTTGGATCTTCATGTAATTCCAAGCGAGAAAATATAGAGAATAAGTATAAGTGGATAAAACTTCGTACAATTATCACGGGAAAAGATAATTGTTTAGCATCAATTATTTTTACCCAATTAATCGTCGTGCTTTAGTCCGGCCCAATTTCCTCAGAGTCACAGTTCCATGCATCTGCAAACCAAATAAAAGAAAAAGGAAAATAGAAAATGTCTGCAGAAAAGCCATCAAACAGCCCTAAAATTATACAGTACAGAGGGACGATAGGCTGCCAAAATCAAAGTGAAATGGAGTTCAAATTGATGCAGCGATTCAATTTGATCTTCCCTACTGAATAGTTTGCTATCAACCCCGCTTAATAATTCCAGTTTTTCTGGGAGAAAATAGAATTATTAAGCTTCAGCTTCTTCTCCAGCCTTGAAAATGGTTCTCAGGGTACTTATGGTGAGACGAAAAATTTGGTCTTCACTTTGCCTTCTTAACCTTAACAATTGTAATAGCAATCCGAATATCCTCTTCAGGTTCATCTACGTTATACATTTGTGATTTGCGTTTTTGCAGGTTGCTGAGAAGCCGAGCATCGCCCTCTCGATTGCGACGGCTCTCTCAAAGGGTCATGTAAGTTTTCCTGCCAACCTAGTTCGTTATTCTTGCCTTCAGTTTTTGTATATTGGGCACAAATTCAGCCAATTTTTTGAACATTTGTCAGAATTTTTCTATCAATATTTGGGACTGGTTTTGGTGAATACTTTACATGAACTAGATTGATTCAAGATTTATAGGCTTAACTCCAATAACCGAGGTTCATATGCCTGATAAATTATCAGTAAAAAAGACTGCCTACTGGCTACAAATTGTTCGTCATAAGTCATTCAATCATCCAGATGAGCTACACCTCTCCCATCTTTACTACATATATTGACTTCCCCATCTGGACATTTATGAAACACTGGATCATGATCCATACAGCCAATATTATAATTAACTTATCTGTTAACCAGTAGGTTTTCATGGAAACATGTTTGAAAACATAGAATGCATTTTACTCTTCCAATAATGGATCACACCTCACAACCAAAGGGTGATGTGGATTCAAATGATATTATTAACTTTAGGGACAACCTTGTTGAACACAATACTTTAAGCAAATGTAATCCCTCTCTGTGTTGCTCTTAGCCCAATTGTAACTTAACAGTGGTTTCCACATTTGTTGGCTCAAGAGGGAAAAATGCAAACCATGATCCTATAGAGTTCTCATCAACAGCCCTGACAAGGCTTCTGCTTGAGGCACCTTGTGTTTGTGCCATATTAACCACCTTACAAGGGACCCCACCCTACCTCCTAATGTTCTTCCTTGAGCCTCTTTGCACCCTCTTTTTAACCTTGCTTCAAATCTACATTCTTCACCACCTCTGTTTTAGTGATAGAAGTTCCTTGGTTGCAGTATGGAAAAGTTCCCTTCATTCACTCTTTCGTTTTTTCGTCTCTAATCTATCATGTTCTTGCTTGAGCTCTTTGCCCGTTTTAGTGATAAAATTTCCTTGGTTGCAGTAAGAAAAAGTTTCCTTCATTCACTCTTTTGTTTCTTCATCTCGAAATCTATCATGTTCTTGCCTGAACATTTTTTTTTTCCTTCCGTATGGTGTTAGACTGTTGGAAGACGGCTAAACAATACAAAATATTTGTGAATCTTAAAAATTGTAAAGAATTATGTATTTACAACATAGATATGTAAATTTAAATTGATGTAAAATAGTTTTGCTCAAATAAAAAACATATATAAAGTGTTTTAAAAATAAAAAACTTAACTTTAAAGTATATTTTATAAAATTTATCAATTTAAAAGTGAACCGATTTGTATGATAAAAATTTAATAACAATTTGAACATAAAAATGTCAAGATAATGTAATATTTTTCTTAAAAAAATTTTTCCACACAAACTTAAAAACAAAATTACAATCAATACTTTTCTGAAAATAAAACGTAACTTGAAATCTGAATCTTCTCGGTTCAAGCATTAAAGTATTTTTTTCGATATGTTACAGGGCTTGAAATCTCCTCAAACTTATGACTTGACATAAGTCATGCTTGTTCTTGTTAATTTATTAAAATATTCTCATCCATCAATAAATCTTATTTGACTTCTTATTAAGAACAATCAATTGTTGGCGATATCAGGATATTTAATATATGTTAGAATTTATTAGAAGCTTTCATGGATAATGCATGGGAGAATGTTCAAGTAAAATGCTGGTCTTGTACTCTTGTTATGTATACATCGTTGACGAAGAATAATCATATTGTTCTAAATTATACTCTTATAAAAGGTGTAATTATGTTCTTATAAAAATGTACAGTCTTATTGGCAAATTTAAAACCATATTGACCCAAAAAATCAAATTTGATAGCACTAACTTTTTGATTATCTATTGACATATCTATTGACATAATAAGGATATATAACTACAGGGCCATAACGATAATAAATATATTGTACAAAAAAATATCTCAAGATTTGATGCTACGACCTAATGATTTGTAAAATGCTCCCTTATTGCTAAGCTACTTGCAATTTTTTGTTTCCATTTTCATCAATGATTATTATAAAAATATATTGGATGAGTTGAGTAAGTGGACTCTTTTTGCCTGTAGGAGTATCAATTAGGCCCCTATGGTAGTTTGTGGGTTTCGAACCTGACTGGCTGACACCCTCCCACCCTATTACCTGTTGGACTAATTGAATCTTACTATTCTATCTTTTTTCTTTCAAAGT
This sequence comes from Fagopyrum esculentum, assembly GCA_033239045.1. Classification (NCBI taxonomy): domain Eukaryota; kingdom Viridiplantae; phylum Streptophyta; class Magnoliopsida; order Caryophyllales; family Polygonaceae; genus Fagopyrum; species Fagopyrum esculentum. The sequence goes on along the minus strand of BSUD01000001.1, from coordinate 134,468,961 downwards.
TATACTTGAATCTCAATCGTAATACCCAATTTCCAATTTCAATTGTAACACCCAATTTCAATCTAGTTACCCAATTTACAAATACCCATGGTTACTAATACCCAAGTGACAACAACGGTGAAAAATTGCTCGAAAGGCCACTCGAAAATCCTAGATCTCCTGCAATGGTTGTTTGAGTCGAAGTTTATTCAAAATCCTAGATCTACATCTATACAAGATCCATTTTTAAAAATGTCCCAAATAATTAACATTTGATATGACATCATTTGCTAACAAAATGCAAACATGGACCAATTCAACAATTGAAACAAAATTGGAACTGGCGGCGCACCAATTTGCTATTAAAATGCAACCAATTCAGCAATCTTGTGACTTGTCCCAACCGGTCTTCTTTGAACCCTGCTTCCACGGTGGACGACTCGTCGACTTTGGGTACTGATTTTGCTTTTGCCTACATTCATCGCAGCAGGGCATGGGACGGAACGGGACGGGATTGAGGTCGCCCCGCGTCCCGTCCCGCAAATTATAAGCGGGACGGGATTTACAACTTTTTTTCTCCGTCCGGCGTGGGCTGTCACACGTGGGATGGGACGGACCTTATCCCACAAGAAATATGCACTGATTATATTCAACATTTGTACATGTTTTCTCTCTTGTTTAAAGACACAAATGATTAAAAAAAAACTCGATACCGATTCAAGAGGCCTACATTAGTAGTTAGCACATTCAAAACAAATACAAGTTATACGGTTTACACCCATGTGTCTTACTGATTCACATTCCAAAAACCTAACATTACACTACGCTATTGATAGTTTACAAAAGATAACATTCTTTTATATGTTAGAATTTATATATATTATTTATTTATATTATATTTTTAAAAATATAAAAATATTATTTATCTATATATGCGGGACGGGACAAGATTAACCGGGATGAAAAGTTTTTGTCCCGCATCCCGTCCCGCAAATTTTTCACGGGACGGAACCGGATACAATTTCTTTTTCAAATCCCGCCGGAACTGGGACAGGATCGGGATTAACCAGGATTTATGCCCACCCCTAGCGAAAGGTCTCCAACAACGGGAAATTCCGCCTTTCTTTACTGAATGAGAGAATTGGGGTAGAGAGAACTGGAGTGTATCTACTTCACTATGGTAGTTTTTAGCAATTAGGTTTCAATTGAAGAAGAGTGAGGGTGAGATAATTAAGGAGGAGAGAGACATTTTTTATTTTTTATTTTTATAATGAAGTTAGTGGGGTGAGGGGCTTAGTTTGTTTTCAATAAACAGAAAAAGCCCTATTTAACCAATTCTTTCAAATATATTTATGACTATAATTAATGAGTTTAGTAGATGTTGAAAAACCCAACTTTATATAGATAGATAGAGATAGATGTAGATTGACATCTCACATGTCTATTAACGTAATAAGGATATATAACTATAGGGCCATATCGATGACAAATATTGTGCAAAAAAATAATCGCAACATTTTAAGCTACGACAAAATGAATTGTAAAATACTTCTCTTTTTTTTTGGTGGGATGTAAAATACTTCTCTTCCACTAAGCTACATGCAATTCTTTGTTTTCATTTTCATCAATGACTATTATATAAATATATTTTTGACTATTATTATTGAATGTAATAAAGATGGAAAAACCCAACTTTATATAGATAAGATATAAATGGATATAAATATAGATACTTATTTGTAGTTATTCCTTAGTTTCTTTGTTTTCCCAGATTTCCCTTTTCTTATATTTTTTGGCGCTTTCCCATTTTGTCCACTTTCTTCATGTTTCATCTCATCATCTGAATTTCTGGGAGTTTGTTTTCTTGTTTCTATATTATAGAATAGGGGAGATACTGCTTGCAATTCTGCAGATCTGGAATTTGAGCTGTTATATCACAAAATAGGAGATTCTCCTGAAATTCTTGTGTGCAAGATTCTTGCATTAAGTGGTAACCTAGTAATGTGATCCTTATTTTAGCGGGTTCCATCAATTGGTATCCTTCGTTTCACCACCAAAACAACTTCCCACCATACCCACTTGCCTGCACTCTGTCCAACATCTTTCTTGACGTTAGGGCACAACAACTAACATCTACTGTTTTTCATTTGGGGGAGCTTTTCCCTGTGCTGAGATCTGAATCATCCGGGTCTTTGGAGCATTACACATATACACCATTCAGTGACCAATCAACAACAGTTATAGCCCTTGTGGGGAATCAAACAAGCAAACCCATGGGCAAAACTAATCTAATCTGGTTATCTGACCCGACAAATCCGATTGCCGGTAAGGAAAATTTCGATAAGGAAAAATCATCCGAAACAGTTCGTTTCAATTCAATTAAAATCCCCTCCGAGGGGTTTTCCCGGATTGGATAATTGGTTAGCTTGTTAGCTAACTAGCCAAGTTTCCTACCTATTTGTACCTTCTATTTTGGTTTATGGCCTGTAACTTTGTCATAATCTGTGAAAACCTAAAGAGTATGAAACCTAAACTTGTGGAGCAAAGGAGTTTGGGGAGATGGTGAATTATAACGTCCTCAACTAAAAATGAAGTACGTACCTTTATCTACCGTAGCACACCTGTGGGTGGAAACTCTAGTGACTGCATGAGTTGAAAATTAGATCAATAAACTTCCCCCTTTAATTTAGTTATTCAATAAAATACATCTCCTAGGTGATGAATCAGAAGCTAAGCTTTTAGAATACTTCACGCTTCTGGTGTCGGTGAAGTCTATAATGGCCACCCAAGTTTGTGTGTCATTTCTAGCAAAAAATTTCAAGTCCATCCCAACGCTCCCCATCCTTCTATCAGGATTAGGGCTTGCATAAACATGAGGAAGGAGTGAGGGACATGGGCTTTGACCCCTTTAATCAAATTCAACAGTTATGAATTGCACATGGTTAACCACTTCTTTTTTGGATTCACAAGGTCTTCAGCACAATTTTTTTTTATATATACTGATCACATTAACTGGTTCATACGTATATTATAACAAGTATAATTCAATCTTTTTTTATTAAAATGACATACATATAATATCTTGTTTTAGGTTAGATTGTTCAAATTAGATTGTAACTTTGAAATTTTAGTAGGTACAATTTTTTTGAAGAATTTGCTTTGACCTATTCGTCAATCAGAACCCAACGGTTCTGGTTCAGGTTTTGGCATTTTAACTCCTATTCTGAAAGGACTCTACCGATTGACAGGTCTAATACCATCAAATTCCAAATTACTTAGCTAAGTTTTTCTTAGTTGTTGACATTTCACGGCTTTATGTTTCTACATTCATATGATTGGGTATAGCTTTTTTCTGCATTATTGGCAGCTCAATCTACGACCAGCCTCTCTTTCCAGGTTAACATTCCTGTGATATAAGAGTGAAAGGGTTGTTAACTAGTGAATGATCATGTTACAATAATTCAGCATTGCTGATATTCCTATCTATAGTGTAGTTGTGTTGCGAGTTAGAGAGATCAATCTCATCTATATCATCAACCAATTGATTTGCTTTGAGTGTGGGAGATATGCTTGTTCAAATTAGATTGTAACTTTGAAATTTTAGTAGGTACAATTTTTTTGAGGAATTTGCTTTGACCTATTCGTCAATCAGAACCCAATGGTTCTGGGTCAGGGTTTGGCATTTTAACTCCTATTCTGAAAGGACAATACCCAATTGACAGGTCTAATACCATAAAATTCCAAGTTACTTAGCTAAGTTTTTCTTAGTTGTTGACATTTCACGTCTTTATGTTTCTACATTCATATGATTGGGTATAGCTTTTTTCTGCATTATTGGCAGCTCAATCTACGACCAGCCTCTCTTTCCAGGTTAACATTCCTATGATATAAGAGTGAAAGGGTTGTTAAGTAGTGAATGATCATGTTACAGTAATTCAGCATTGCTGATATTCCTATCTATAGTGTAGTTGTGTTGCTCGTTAGAGATATGCTTAATGTCAGTATTTGTAAGAGTTTTGAATATTTTTAGTGTCAACGTTGACTCCACTTGGGCTACCGAGTAATTTACACATAGTTGGTGTTAGTGACAGGGATTGAAGGAGAATCAAAGATCAATAACTCAATCTGATTTATTCCTAATTGCTTGATTAAATTGGAATGAGATCAAAAACACTTTCATGTTTAGATATTTATGTAAAGTAACTGATACTCTGTATGTGTAAAGCATTTGACTGCAATTTGCTTTCTGAGTATTTCTAAACTGTGGAACCATACTGCAGATGTCCACAAGGAGGGGCAGTACCGAAGTCCATGAATTTGATGGACAGTTTTTGGGTACTCACGCCCATTTCAAAGTAACTGCAGTTATAGGACATGTTTTCAGGTTAGCTGTGACTTGGTTTATTGGGTTCCCCGACCCTAAATCCTCAATACTTCGTTGGTTACTTGCAATTTTTTTTACCCTATCTTGTTTTGCACAGATGATACATGCAACTCATGCCATTTAAAGACCTGTGGATTTTTCTAGGATAGACCACATTGACTATTTTAGTTGGCTGTGCTGGTTATTTGCCTTGTTCTTTTTCCCTGTTAGCATACTATATATTTTTTCACAGGAAATTTCACGCCTTAAGTTGAAAAGTTATGTTCCATTTTGAAAATATGACTCCCTTTATCATTTTTAGTGTAGACTTTCCACCGACCTATCAAAATTGGAACACCACAGATCCAGTAGATCTTTTTGAAGCTCCAACTCTCAAGATGGAATCCAATCCAAAGGTACAAAGTGTTTGCAAATTGACTGACAACATCCTTGTTTACAGGGGAATATAAATACAGAGTCAAAAGAAAGAATAGTTTACGTTAATGACTTCATTATGGTTCATACATCTGATGTAACCTACTTTACCAAATGTCCAGGCGCACATCCGCAAACATTTAAGCCAGGAAGCACGTGGTTGTAGCCACCTGGTGTTATGGCTAGATTGTGACCGTGAAGGGGAAAATATTTGTTTTGAAGGTACATTTAAACCTATACGAAATCCATGGACATACATGTTACTAGAGATGCAAATGAGATGATCAATGAGCATAATGAATGCAAAAGGCATTGTTTTCCTTGATAATGCATCAATGATGGCAAGTAATTGTATTTTACTGTATTACCAACTTATTAAATTGATCCCTCTTGTAGTAATCGAGTGTGCTGGCTTTCACCGAACGGAGGATACAAGGAATATATATCGAGCACGATTTTCTTCTGTCGCGAATAAAGATATTGTGACAGCCATGGAGAATCTCGTTCGTCCAAACAAGAATGAAGCTTTGGCTGTTGATGCTCGACAAGAGATAGATTTGAAAGTTGGAGTTGCTTTTACCCGATTTCAAACTTCTTTCTTTCAAGGGAAATATGGGAATTTGGATTCTAGAGTTATCTCGTGAGTTTGAATCTTTTGTCCAATATCTTGGCTTTCCCGTATTCCATGATGCATCCTCAATGGCATTTGCCTATGGTTTCTTGTTCTATTGCCATTACTGCTTTTCGCATCATTTTGAGGCTCACTATTCTCTAAATTCTCACAATCGATTATTGGGTTGTTGCCAGTCGTTCAAGAAATAAGTAGGTTACACCCTATTGACATACTAACTCTGCAGTTATAAGGTTACTTTCTGAAAATTTAATTATACCTTGTCCATGGCTTGTAGAACATGTAGTAAAAAAAGAAAATCAAAGAGATTGGTGGGTCTTGTGATTTAGTATTACACTGATGGCGGGTTATCCTCTGAATTATAGAATCATGCCATGCTAGTAATTCTTATACTCGGGTGCTGTAAGTGCAAAATGACATGTGAAAATGCTTTGATAGTTGATGCCACATTATTCAAGTGGATGCTAATCCCGCAGTTCAGTCTGTTTGTACATCACAAAACTTGGAACTTTTTGTACATATAGCAAATGTACAATGTTTCTGTACTTGTATTGCATTTCTTCATGTGGATGTATCTTGTTTATCATACATATTGTGGGTAGCAGATAATAAGTGTCTCTTCCCATTTTCAGTTATGGACCCTGTCAAACTCCTACCCTCGGCTTCTGTGTACAGCGCCATTTACATATTAATACTTTCAAGCCGGAAAGATTTTGGGTCTTGCATCCTTATGTTCTACACAAAGGCTATGAACTAAAGTTGGATTGGGGGCGTGATAAACTGTTTGATTTTGATGTAAGGCCTTTCTTTGAATTTTACCTGTAATAAATTCACTATAATTTAATTTTTTGATCTATTACTGTTCTGCTTTAAATCCAAATTTAAAGGCAATGCATTCAAATTTTTTTCTTTTCTTTTTGATACTCTGGATACAGGTCGCTTCTATGTTTCAAAAGATGGTATCAGAGGATGGCGTAGTTGAAGTAAACGATGTATCTGAGAAGCAAGAGCACAAGGGTCGCCCCTCTGGTTTAAATACAGTGAATCTCTTAAAGGTTTCAAGCTTTTGTCACATAATACGTTTTCATCTGATCATGTTATGCACATATTTATGTCCAAAATTCATTGAATGACTTAGTGATCATGTTGTCAGGCTTTTTGACCCTTTTTTGCAGTTCACATAATTTACATCAATTTTATGTCTTTTGTCAAAGGTGCTAAAGTCTAAGATTTGACTTTGACTGAGTGTAGTATTGTATGAACGACTGGGTGAATTTGAGTATGAAATCTCATGTTTTTATACCTTCAATGCATTTTCAAGACCATTTACATTACTCATATTCTACCACATATGGTTCCTTGATAGTGTATTATATTTTCCATTTCTGGGAAGAGTTGCTATGGTTCTGGGTTTAAAAATCCGCTGTCTCTTGTAATTTTTTCCCTTCTCTCTCTTTTGCTTTCTGCATAATTACTTAAGAGTGAAGAAGTTTTCTATTATGATCATGGGCATACTTAGATGTGGCACAATGCCAATTTCAGGCTACTTGATAATACACATGAAGTTATGCAAATCACTAAATATGTTGCTTTTTCTTGAAAATTGGTGGATACAACTAATTGATGTTTTATTTTCTCAGGTTGCTTCCAGTTCCTTGGGTTTTGGGCCACATATGGCTATGCAGATAGCTGAACGGTTGTATACACAAGGCTACATCAGGTTTTACTGCTGCATCTTTGTTCTGGCATATCCAAATTATACTGTATATGTTACATGTTTTATGGAGGATACTGTTCTAGTGTAAACTGTAAAGTGAAAGGTCCAGCCAGCATGAGATCAAGACAGGCGAATGTTTGTGGAATAAGATATTGGGGAGCTGATTAATTGCTATATGTAAATTAATGCCTATCTGGACTTACAATCTCAAAGTAGAGTGTTTCCATAGGGCGAGGCTCAGTTTAATTACTTTAATACAGCTTTGTGACATCCGTGGAGCCAAGTTTGATTTGGTTTATACTTCTTTTATTCCCTTTTTTCTTGTTATGTTATTTGGAAGTTGGACCATAGATTTTGAGCTCTTTGTGTATCCTATAATCTTTTAGGAGTGGCTTGAGGTTGATTATCATGATACAGGGCAAGTGTTTGTGAGGCTGATTTTCGAAGTGCACTTGTTGTGTTTTTTAATAGTTTGTAGTTTTTTATACTTATGTTCTAGAAGTATGTTTATTAAATATCAGTGGCCCTTTGCCCTATAAAAGCTTGTTGTTGGCCTATATAGGTAGACATATCTTTGTCTGGTTGTGTGTGTGTCTGTATTTTTTCCTAACTAAAAGAAGCATATTATCATAGTTTGCACTTATCCAAATATTAGTACTCCTGCTCTGCAAATGCTACAGTTCAGTACTTGATTCCTCTAACACTTAAAAAGATGCTCAGTATGGAAGGATTGTAGAAAAAAGCACGAGGTGCAAAAACCAAATAGTTCAATCACCCAGGCCAAAAGCAGCAAGAGTCGGAAAATTCCCAGCAATTATCCTTTAGGTGTGCACTTGAATAAACTCGAAGTGGTGAAATCACCCATCAATCAATGACCCATGTGAATCAATGAGACCCTGAATCAGGCAAGCCAAGTAGGTTTGCTGGACAATTTTCCTAAGGGACATTGTCATTTAGGTTCATGCTAGCATACCTTGAGTATAAGGGGCCTCGAGCATCAAACAAAAGCTTAGACACCCCCTAGGATACCAGACCTATTTTGGGGACATATTCAGGCTTGAACCTGTGACCTTCCCTTAATGATCCAATTTAACTACCTTATAAAACATCATCACTCTACACACTTGAAGTTTGACCTGAGGGAGTTTTCACACTTTTACCTAAAAGAAAGGCACAAGCCTGGACATTCCTTTTCTAAACATTATACAAAAGATTACAATTTTTATTTTTTATCACATCATATTGATAAATACCCCCCAAGTCCCCAACCTATCTCCTTTAGTGGCTAAGTGTCTTATGTCCAGGTCTAAATTTCCCACATTTTGGTTTGTGTCCTTGCGGTGAGTGTGTTGATCCAGTTCACATCTAAAGATCGTTTAGGTTAAATATTTTTCTTTTGGATTTCTTTCAGTTATCCACGGACAGAGAGCACAGCTTATCCTGCTTCTTTTGATTTCCGGAGTGCACTTGAAATGCAGAAGAGTAACCCTTTTTGGGGTAGTTATGTGCAACAACTGTTGGCTGGTGGTCATCTTAAACCACACCAAGGAACAGATGCTGGTGACCATCCTCCCATCACCCCAATCGGCTCTGCAACTGAGGAGATGTTGGGTTATGATGCTTGGAAGTTGTATCAATATGTCTGTCAGCATTTTATCGCATCGGTATCACCTGACTGCAAATATATTAGGTATTGCTTAGTTTCTCCATGTATCGTATACACTTATTGAACTTTTCATTGAATATAAGTGCCTTACAATAGTGTGCCTTAGCGAATTATGTCTTTGTTCTTAATTTCTAATTTCAGGAAAAAGGTTGAGTTTTCAGTTGGAGGAGAATCTTTCTATTGTACAGGGCAACATGTCATTTCCAAAGGATTCACAGCGATAATGCCTTGGTTGGCAATAAGCGAGAAAAGTCTTCCAGAATTAACAAAAGGGGAGAGAATACACCTTTCAAAAATCGAGTTATATGAGGTTTTTTTCCTGAAAAGTCATTCTTATGTTGCACTTCTGGAGTTCATCCTAATATGTCTTGAAATTTTATTCATGAAGTTTATATGCTGAATACTACAGGGAAAAACTTCACCTCCAGATTACCTGAGCGAGAGTGAACTTATCTCTCTGATGGAAAAACATGGAATAGGTACAGATGCATCCATCCCGGTTCATATCAACAACATTTGTGAGCGGAACTATGTTCAGGTTTGTTTTTGTGCGTTATTAGGCCTCAGTTATACAACCAAATGAATTTATCGTGATTTTGTGCTTGATTTATGATCTATTACTAATTAATTTCATAAAATTTGCACAGGTGCAATCTGGAAGGAGGTTAGTTCCTACAGCTTTAGGTATCACCCTTTTCAGGGGTTACCAGGTTATTGACCCAGACCTGTGTTTACCTGATATACGGAGTTTCATTGAACATCAGATCACTCTTATTGCCAAGGGTCAGGTGGATCATTCATTAGTTGTGAAACATGTCATCCAACAGTTCAAGCAGAAATTTATGTATTTTGTTAAGCAGGTGAATACTTTACTTGACATCTTCTTGCCTGATTAAGTACAGTGATTTCAGATTTCCAAATGCATTTGTATAGAGTAACATGACTTTCGGTCCACTATGCTTGTGATGGCAATACCAACCTTTTCCCTAGTTTTATTTATTAAGTCAGATACAGTTACTAAATTTCTAGGCCAAGCTTTTAAATTGACTATACACTCGAGTAGTCGAGTCTTGAGCAGCTGTCTTACTATCACTCGAGCAATATGGGTAAGGTGCAGATATTCTTGCTGTCAAATAGTTGTGCTTTGAAGAGAAGAATAAGTGTCATGTCGTTTTTCACTGATGGCTGTTTCATTGTGGCATATGAAGTGTTCAGTTCTACAGTTTAGTACCGATCATCTTTACATACTTTCAAAATGAAGTGTCATTTAAGGGTAACTTGTGCATATCAGTGAGTGCATCATAAAGTTCATGCTTATAGGTCAATCAATATAGGGCTGTGATATATAATGATGAATAAAGTTAATATGCTATGTTATTCTTTCATGTTTGATTTATGCCATCAAGGTGATTTTTAGTATTGACATCTTTGGATCTCTTTTGGTGTAGATTGAAAACATGGACGCTCTATTCGAAGCACAATTCTCTCCTCTTTCAGATACAGGGCGTGCACTCAGCAAATGTGGCAAATGTTTGCGTTACATGAAGTACATAAACATGCAGCCCCAGCGTCTATACTGTGGCACATGTGAGGAGGTTCACTATCTACCACAACAGGGTTCAATCAAGGTAAGTTATAAGCTTATCCCTACCTCTGTACCTTTTTTGGTTCTCTCGGTCCAATTCGTAAGTGATTGATTATTGATGATACTGGATTGATAATATATGCGGAAATGAGAGAAACCAAACTAATCCCGGCAGTTTGCACTTTAGCAAATACACACACACTAGAATCTAGACTACACTAAAGAGGGTGATGATTTATATAATATGCTACTGCCCGGGTCAATTCTCTCTAGAGTAGTAACCAAAATGATTTTAATTCTTCAATGTGCAGCTTTACAAGGAACTCGTTTGCCCATTGGACAACTTTGAGCTCTTGCTATGCTCCATGCCTGGTCCAGAAGGTAAATCATTCCCACTATGTCCTTACTGCTTCAACAACCCACCATTTGAGGGAGTAGATGCTCTGTTCGGAGCATCCAAGACCAATACGGGCAAACTGGGAAAAGGGGCTGGGATGCCGTGTTTCCTCTGCCCACACCCAACATGTCGACACTCGTTAATAGCCCAAGGAGTATGTGCTTGCCCAGAATGCAGTGGAACCCTAGTGCTGGATCCTGTGAGCGCTCCCAAGTGGAGGCTTGACTGCAACATGTGTAATTGCCTTGTCTTTCTACCTCAAGGCGCGCATCGTATCTCAACGACCCGTGAATTCTGCCCCGAGTGTGAATCCACAATTATAGAGGTAGATTTCAATAAGAACAACACACCTCTTGAAAATGGTGCTACCTTACATAAGGGTTGTATCCTTTGTGATGAGTTGCTTCATTCGCTGGTGGAAATGAAGCATGGACGGTCTTTTCGGAGTTTCGGAGGGAGGGGAAGGAGAGGGGGAAGAGGAAGAGGAAGGGGAAAGAGAGGGGGAAGGGGAAGAGGGAGAGGAAGGGGTGGCAAGACAGATTTTGACATGAAGATGAGCTTTAGAGATTTCTGATTTCTTAGTACTATAGACAAGTTATGTACTTGAGTACTTGTGTTGTTCTAAATTGTGCTTTTTCTTAACACAAACCAAGGTACCTGTTTTCTTCTTTTTAACGTTGATGTATTCTTGCAGATAAAACGTATGTTGTTTTTGATAAGCACCCATAAATGAAGGTTAAATTTTATGATTTAGAATTCAAACACTGTTTATGACTGTATGTATAGTTAACGAATGTTTGACATAGAGAATTACACTAACTAATAGAATTACACTAGTGATTAGTGTTTAATTCTAGTGTAAATTATTTGTGTTTATGACTGTTTGTATAGTTGACGAATGTTTGGCTAGTGATTAGTATTTCAGTAGTGCTTTCAGAAAACTCAATTGAGCGTGATTTCTCCTCAAACAGTAGTATTTATGGAAAGGAATTAGCCCCAAACGTTAGCCCTAAATTTGTCAAAAGGACACCTCAACTGTCCCGGGCCTTCCGCCCAAGAAGACTCAAACTGTCCCGGCCACCTCATTTGTGTCGTTGGTAGTGAATTTTGAGTGTTGACAGTGAATTTTTGCGTGGGGAAGGATCAGAGGATTGGGAATCGGATCAAGAGGTGGTCCAACCAAACACTCAGTTAGGGTTCTAAACTCAATTTTGTTAGATGGTTGACATCAAACTTACAATATATGCTATATTTTATTTGATCCACTAGTAAAATACAAACTTTATGCCATTACTATTAGTACAACAGGAAGGAAGCAAAAACCCTAAACAAACACCCTGGCCGTAGTAGCAGCACCATTGGTATCCTTAGGCCCACCGCAGTCAACCTCTCTCAGTACCGTTTGGATGCCTTTCCCTCCACCATTAGCTCGGGGGTCGACTCCGTGCTCCGGCCCCTTGATGTAAGCTCTGTTCTCCCTCTCCTTGGCAAAGTCCACCCCAAACCTCTTCTGCACATCTGCAAACAAAGATAGTATATAAACCCCGCAATATATTGGTCCACCGAAATTTATCATACCTTGAAGGAGGTGGTCGTAAGCCTGGCCGTCGCGAGTGAGTGACATCATGATCTGAGGGATGCCGAGCGGAACTGCGTCACCACGATCAACCTGCCAAAAATGGTACGTCTTACCATAAGTCTGGGCAACCTTAGCAAGATCCTGACGCTCGATGGGCCCCGGGATTCCGGGCATGAAGAGAACCCCACTCTTCACCTCAAACTCATGAGAGTGCCACATCTGCTTCTCCTCATCCGGAAGCCCTCTGAAGAGGGCCTCCGAGATGATGTATTCTAGCCCGATGAGTCGAGCTTTCTTCTCCGGCGAGTCGTAGATAAGGCACTGCCTCATCTCCTCGTTCTGGTGCCCGCAGTAGTGGTGCGCCTCCACTTGCCTCGTCATGTCGTGTCCGTAGAAATGAAAACTGCATGCAATTCACGAGATTTATAATCGTGTCAAAGTCAAATACAGACTGACCATAAACGGACCATAAAACGGAGACTTACGCGCACAAGTGTTGATGGATTTTGTTGAGGGGACCAAAGTGTTGGAGGGTGGAAGCTGCGGTTTCGACCACGGAAGTGGCCATCTTTTTGGGCTCACCGGGGACTTGAGGAGGCTCAGTGTTCGACATGTTTTGTTTGATTTTTCTACGTTACTACAACGTTGTTCTTCCAGTGGATCGAGTATATATGTGTTATTTAACAGATAAGAATGAGAGTGGAAAAGTGATCAAGTGCATGCAAAGGAACACGTGGAGAAGAGTACGATGAACGTGGCAAACAAGTAGAGAAGTGTGATATTGTCAAAAGGGTTTGTTTAGTTGATGACTTGAAGTAGTTCTACTTCAATACACACTTGTCGCTTCGACCCTTCTCTTCGCTTCGCTTAGTAAGACTTACTACAAATACTTTTTTTTTCCCCCTAACTTGGCTGTCTATTTACCGCAGCTACTGTAATCTGTAATACTTTACGAATTTGAGCTAATCGTGTATGTGTCCAAAGTCGATATTTATATTAACTTGGAGCAAAGTTTTAATAGATGATTAAGTAAATTATAAGAAATAGTTAATATGGTATTAGAGTAGGTTCGATCCGGGTTCGATTTCTTGATTTCGGGGATTAGTTAAAAGAGAATGAGACGTGAAACCTGATAAAGAAAAAAATGCGTAAGTGTTAACTAGTTTAGGTAGTTAACACTTGAGGAGAAGTGTTGAGATGTTGGAAAAAATATCCCACATTAACAATACAAGATTGTGAAATCCGTGTACTTGTATGTATGGTTCACTAGACATCATTTAGTCCTGAAACAAATATAACAATTCACCTCAGAATTAGCTAAATTTTAAGATATCACAAACTATGATGCACGGACACGGACACGGACACGGGAAACGGATACGGCGGGAAACGGGGAAGCGGCAATCCTAAAAACATAGGAAACGGGAACACGGCGAGGAAGACAAATAATATATCATTTTAAAGCTTTTTGTATAAATAATTCATTTATCATAATGAATAACATACATATTAAAAATTCAATGACATATGACTATATGAGTAGATGTCTAGATGAATACATTATCGTAAGACGTAAGTTCATGACAACAAACTAACCCAAACTGAAACATAATCAAATAGTTCCAAAATCAAATACAATCTTAGAAACAAACATTTTAAGTCTTACAAAACACAAAATTAAACATACTTAGTCTTATGTTTCATCAAAGAGGACGTTCTTCATCATTTGCATTCGATGAAACACTTCCGGTAGTAGTGACACGACTGCCTTGTTGCGAGCTTGAAGAAGCCATAAATTCTGCAATGGTAAAATTAACTCAATTAAGTGATCACCAACACTCAAATAGTGACTGCAGAGTGTAATATTACAATTTCCAAACATTCAAATAACCATACAAAGCAGTAAGTACTAAGTAGTAACTAAGCACTTAAGTTGTTAAGCAGTAAGCAAAAGCACTTAAAGTTGTTAAGCATAAGCAACTAAGCACTTAAGTTTCACTTAAGCTGTTAAGCAAAAGCAAATGCTCAAAAATCAAAAATCAAAGCTCAAAACAATCGAGTGATTCAAGTTAATCAAATCTGCAACACAACAAGTATTTAACTATCAATAATTTTGTAAATTGAAGAGGAAGAAGATTAGAAGTAGAAGAGTAAAGTCAGTAAACAAGTGATTCAAGTTAAACAAATCAACAACACAACAAGTGATTCAAATTAAACAAATCAACAACACAACAAGTGATTCAAGTTAATCAGCAACACAACAAGTATTTACTATATTTCACCTAACAGGAAACTGGAAGCTGCTATGGCCGATGAGACGAAGACACTGCGAACACGGGAAATGAAGGCACTGCGACGAGACGAAGAATAGAGGGCCGATGGCCTGAAGACGAAGGCACTGCGACGAGACGACGACCTGAAGCTGCGACGAGACGACGACCTGAAGACTAGACGACGGCCTGAAGACTAGACGAAGGCACTGCGACGAGACGACGCTGTTGGGACGAGACGAAGAGATGAAGACGAAGAGATGAAGACGAAGAACAGAGGGCCGACGGTCGGTCCTGAGGAGTGAAGCTACGACTGTGACCTGCGACGGCGACGGCTGCGGTGCGGAGTGCTAGGGTTATTTGTTGCGAATCTTGCGACCTGCGAATGACGATTGACAAAATGAGAAGTCGCTCAGTTAGAAGACGCGTTTTTTTTAAGCGTTGACCGTGCCTTGACCGGACACGGTTCGTGTCCGGTCCGTGTCTGGCCCGTGTACGGTCCGTTTCCGGTCCGTTTCCCAGCCGTTTCCCTATGCCGTACCGTGTCTTGACCGTTTCTGCTCAAGTTTGACCGTTTCCCCCGCGTTTCCAGGAGTTTCCGTGTGTCCGGGTGTGTCCGACACGCGACACTCCGCCTCTTAGGCGTGTCCGTGCATCATAGATCACAAACACATTAGTTCACCCATTAATCTATTTATAATACTTTAAGAATAATAAATAGCAATTTATTTAGCTGTAATAATAATAATAATAATAATAATAATAATAATAATAATAATAATAATAATAATAATAATAATAATAATAATAATAATAATATTTTATACATAAATACAAACATGAAGTAATATGTTATTGTGATTGATTGACAACCCTACGTCAAACCATCTATTATGTTCACATTTCAGTCAATGAGAACAAACGTTAAGCAATCTATAAAACATTTATAAATAGGTTTCTTTTCACAATTCATATACATACCATATTTTAGGTATATTTAATTATATTAATCAACCATTTTTTTTTTGTTATAATCTATTTATATATTTTTATTTGATAATTTCCTCAAATAAAACTATTTTATGTCATTTTGATATTTATATTGTTAGTATGTAATTATTTATATTGTAAAAAAATCATAAATACTTGTACCGCTCAACTAGGTTGTTATTAGTCTCACACCATAAAGAGTATAAGTTAAATATAAGCATATTTTACAAATTAAAACATTTTTTTTACCCAAATACTATAATATTTGATAGCAAATTTGTAATATAAATTTAAAATTAAATAACTTTTACTTTATATGCATTTGTTAAAAACAAAAATAAAAAGCTAAACAATAAATTCCATGTAAAAAAAACATGTACCCATGCTACACACGTTCATGCATGCAAGTTAATCTATGAAAAATAACTAGTTTTGACCAATGGATTAATTTTTTGTGATCATCAACTTAAGCGAGTCTTACGTCCCGTTTAGTAAAGTAAGATTACAGTATAGGAAGATGGGAGGTTGGGTAGATGAAAACTAAGGAAATGAATTAATTGAAAGAGATGAATTTAAAAAAAAAAAAAAAA
>BSUD01000001.1:134425873-134452617 GCA_033239045.1 Fagopyrum esculentum | reverse complement strand
AATTAAAAAAAAAAAAAAAAAAAGGGTCGATAGATGTATGGGCGAAAATTTATAATTGTCACTCTAAGAGTTGTTAAGGTCTTCAACTACGCTTTTGGGGAGCATAGTTGGAGTTAAAAAAAAAATATCAACTACGCTGGTGGGGATCGTAGTTGGAGTTTCCAAAAAAATTTTAAAATTTTTTTAGGGAACTCCAACTACGCTCCCCAAAAGCTTACTTGATATTTTTATTTTTTTGGAACTCCAACTACGCTTCCCAACAGCGTAGTGGAGTACCTTATTAACTACGCACGCGAAGTGCGTAGTTATGGTCACAAATAGAGATTTTCGCCGCTACATTTAAAAATCATGTAAAAAATTAGTTGATAAATATGGTTTGATTTTTATTTACTATTATCACATTCATCATCATCACACTTGATCAAGACATATTAATGTTTTCTCTATTTTGATTGAGAGCTTTTTTTACTAGTGTGTAGAAGAAGAATCTTGCCCTTCCATATTCAATCTGTGTTAAGGATGATGACCATATTTGATAAATAAAACACAATTAACAGTTGGAAGTGCATCAAAGTTAAGCCTTTTATGAATGGAAATGAACAACGTTTCATCACTAGTGAAACCAACATACTTCAAACTACACATAATTATAACTTAAAATTAACCGGTTCGACTTTGGTGAAGTTCAAAAATAACTTTACGGTGAAATTTAATCAATCTAAACAGTTAACTAAATCAAAGGCTAAGATCTTGTCACTAATTGAGACTAGTGAATAGAAAACATAGTTTATAAAAATAATAATATTGATCCCATTAAAATAGAAAAACGATTTATAATAATAATAATAAATTTATATAGTATTTCTAAACCGACAAACGTCTCCTTCCTTGTTCTTCTACTAATTACATTTGATAACAACATTATTAATTAGTATAAAAAAAATGTACACTAGTTATATTTTTATTTTTATGTATCATTCGATATTTTTTATAAGACTGATTAAAGAACATGAAACTATGTTTACTTCCTAAGTTAAAAAAAATAACGAACATGCTTGAAAACCAGTTTGCCTTTTCAAACTATCTTTAAAATACTAATTAGATAGATGAGGTATAGTATGTATGTTACATATCTTTAAATAAAGAAAAAAAAAATATTGAATCAATATAAATACAATTAGATTAATCATAAATTCATCCAATTTTTTATAAATGCTAATATATGAAGGGAGAGTAAACACTAAATTAATTTGAATACACTAAATAAATTTGATTAATTTTTATGATATTGCCTTCCCTATTTGGTGGTATTAAAATTTTATTTTGTTATAAATTAGTTTTTATATTTGTTAACCTTAATCAATAAGCAGATCTTCGCCTTTAAATTTAATTAATGGTTTAGATCGATTGAACTTCACTATAAAAACTTCACCGGAGCCGAACAGAAAATCAACATTTATGGTCAATTCATGATCAATCAATCGAGTCAAGAATAAGGTAGACATGAAATTAAAATAGATACAATTAGATAACTAGGTATGAGTGCATGGAAAATATCACATAAAATATAAGTTTGAGCAAAAAAGTAGGCATAAATTAATCCAATATTTTTTTACTTGCTATATTAAGATATAGAAAAAAGATACAAACAGATTGATGGAGATAAACGCTTACCCTTTTAGAATTTTTTTACGGTAATAGAAACATCATTTCAATTTATCTTTCTCTTTTATCTCATTCTCACACGTCCCGGAGTGAGTAGATTGATGTGTTCGCATTCTCTAATAGTTTTTCAGAAAGTTTGTGATTTGATTAAAGAAAACAAAACAAAATAGTTTGAGGAGTTTTTAGAATTCAAAATATTACTTTAGTTTTGGATTGATACTTGTTGGTTATTTCGTTCCTTTTGATGGAGGTTGATCAACCTAGAAAATTGTATGAGGCTTGGAGAGGGAACAATGTACGTGGATCTCTAGACTTTCTTGATCAACCTAGAAGTCTATCAACCTGATATTGATTTGTTTTGATGTTTTCAGAAATTTTGTTGCGGTGGAAGATTTATATTTGGTCCTGATGTTGCGTCTTTATTTTTATCAACCTTCTTAGTTGCTTGTCCAGCGATCGCATTTTGTATAAACATTTGTTTGAAGACTAAATGGTATCCGGTTATGGTTGTGGCAGTACTTCTGACCGTCATGGTAAGTATGTCAGGTAGGGATCTGCAAATTGTCTAGATTTCAAAGAAGTAATTTGTAATTCGTTGTCTTGATCTTTGATGCAGGACTTATCATTTCTCTACATAACTTCTGGAAGAGATCCTGGAATTGTACCCAGGAACTCTAAACCGCCTGAACCAGATGCAATTGATTTAGCAACTCCGATTGAGTGGTACAATAGAATTCCACATCTGAGGTTACCCCGGACAAAAAACATGGTTGTAAATGGCTATATAGTGAAAGTCAAATTTTGTGAAACATGCTTGTTGTATAGACCTCCTCGAACTTCTCATTGCTCCATCTGCAACAATTGTGTGCAAAGATTTGATCATCATTGTCCCTGGATTGGTCAATGCATTGGAATTGTAAGTTAGCAAACCCTAAATTCATGTCCACCTATATATTGTGCATCTATATTCATGTTTTCCCCTTTTTGCAGCGTAACTATCGATTCTTTTGCATGTTCGTATCAACTACAACTATATTGTGCATCTATGTTCATGTTTTTTCATGGATCAACCTTCTTCATCAGAATCACAATATCTGGAAGGCAATGTCAAATGATATTGTTTCGGATGTACTTATTGTATATTGTTTTTTGGTTGTTTGGTTTATCGGAGGCTTGACGGGTTTCCATTGCTATCTCATTAGCTCAAATCAGGTATTCATCTCTTGACATGCTTGTAGTAAAATTATTATGATGTACGTTAATTGTTCTTGTATTTTTTGATCTGCAGACGACCTATGAGAACTTCAGGTATAGATACTGTAAAAAAGAGAATCCATTTGATAAGGGAGTCTTGAGAAACTTCAAAGAGGTTTTCTTCTCTAAAACCCCTTCTTCGCAAAACGACTTTCGAGCTCTGGTTGTAACAGACGAAGCTAAACCAACTCAACTTCCATCGGGACATCTTCTACATGCCATTATGAGCCCTAAAGGAAAAACTAATCAAGACATAGATTCTTCGATTGTTAGCGATAGTTCAGTTACCAAAATATCGCATAGTTTAAAGGATGGAGAAACTCACATTGAAGATCCCGTAGTAGATAAAAAGGACTCAAAATCTAACTACCCAGGTTCTATGTTTGATGCTCGACTTCATGTGCATGGAGATCGTCACAACATGTCTTCTTGAGATTGTTCTTCATCAAAATAACAAACATAACCCATCAACAACCAGAGAGGTATATATGATATATCTTCACACAAATCTTGCATCTTCTATTCATTAATGCACAACATTTTGATGTCCTACTTCTTACAATAGGCATGAAAAAGAAGAAACTTATATTGACATCGATACGATATGCATTTGGAGCTTGAAGAGAACCTTTTTTTATTTGGGTGCATTTGGTATAGCAAAATTGCGTAGTCAAAAATGTATGTTTAGATTGTTGATGTATACCTAAAGAGAGACGAGGCAAATACACTGACTTGTAGTTATGCTTTGAAAAGCTTCTAGAAATGGTAGTTCCTTTTGTCTTATATGGGACTCGATCATTAAGTATACCACTGAGTTACCATCAAGCCACCACATATCTACCCTTCTTTACTCTTGGAATGATTCTTGTAATAAGAAATCAATAGCGACCGTTAGATTCGGTTCATTCTTTAAGTTAGCAATTTGTAACATCATCCTTACTTGGAAGTCTTTTACTCTTATAAATGTCTTTGCATCTTCTGATGAACATCGATGATCAAATATCACAATTAAGCAAAAATTGGTCTTTTACTTGATGTTTAACCAACCACAAATTGAAGACATCATGTTGTATTATCTTGTGATGTTATCACTCAAGTGTTTACCAACTAGTTTTTAGTTTGGATGTTTACTACAAATAAAACCGAAGAGTCAACAAACAGAGTGATTTTATCCGGTCAAACGCAAAACTACGATTAGGTCAATGGAATTGTTCTCCGATTACGAGGTGAAAGGGAAAGGGGAGCATCGGGTGCAATCGCAATGCGAGAGCGAGCCCCAGTCGTAGTGCAACTGCACCCTCACGGTCGTAGTGCATGCTACAACTCCCCATCGAGGGTTATAAAACCTCGCGAGGGCGCTTCTCTCTTATCCACCGTAAAATTTTCTTCCTCCATTCTTAACGTTTTGTGAGGTTTTTAGAGAGTTTTCATGCAATTTTGAGAGATTTACCCAACAATCAATGGATCGGGAGTCGAATATTGTACATCCACAAATATCGGAAACAAGTCTTACGCGAAAATGCCGATTAACACTATTCGAGGTGCATTTTTAACGTTTTTCTCATATTTATATATTTTTCAATTAAAAACTAGTAGATTTTGGATTTAAATGAATTAGTTAGTTTAAAAAGAATCAAAATATGAAATATTTATTCTATTTAGAGTTAATCAGTCAGTTTAGCATTCTCCGAATATTGAGCTTCTGAGTTTATTTATGAAGAAGAGAACACGACTTGGGGTGTAATTAAATTGTGCCCTAAAGCGCGTACAGTACACGTGCATGGTGGTGCGTGTGATGGCGTGTGTTCTACGTGCGCCAGCGTAATCCTATAGTGAAAAATAACAATATAACGTTAAATTGTAAACAACAATTGTTTATATGTGTAAACAATCGGATTGCGTATAGAAATATTGAAAATAGTTGAAGACCGCATGTGCGATTGGTGATGACATCCTCCCGTCGAACAACAAGAGGTGGAGTGGTACCTATTAAGGAGCATTTAGCTCCTACTTTTCGATGTTGGTGTACCTATCAAGGAGCGAGAACCTTCTCTTGTTGACGTTGATGCATGCATATATATATATATATATATATATATATATATATATATATATATATATATATATATATATAGGAACATGCACCTATGGTTCACGTTGAGGTAAATGTTGAGGTTCCAACATCATCATCACACTATGAAGTGGACTATCATACAGAGGAGTCGGAGGATGATCCACATATGGCTGACAGTAGAAGTATGTAGTTGATGAGAAGGACCATATACTTAAGGAACAAATACTTGGGGAACAACAACCTCATCGTGATCCCTAGACAGGTGCTCCAGCTATCCCGCAGTTGTTGACATGTTACGCTGAGCACAAATCTAGCGTGATATGGGTATATAAGGTATAATTTTCTTGTTTTTATCAAAAGTCTAATATAAAAACCTTTTTCCTTAATATAATGTCAATACTTGATACTAACGTAGGACGATACCAAGATGGTCAAAGTCATGAATAGACTCAGTGAGATCAAGAAAATATGTGGCTGACATCGTGATTTGGATGAGCATACTCGTGGTTTAATTTGGTTAGACATAACGGTCTTACTGATTTAAAGAACCTTGATTTCCTTGAGGTCGATCATTCGTTGATCACAACATTTGTCGAAAGGTAACACCCCGACATGAACACATTTTATATGTTGTGAGAGAGATGAGTATAACGTTGTATGACGTCCGGGTTATGATGGGACTTGTTGTTGATAGAAATGCGTTACTTACTCTAGGTGACCAGCTTTGTAGATCGGAGTCGCTCGTCGACGCTTTTGGATTATCATCAAAGGACGCCCAACAACGCTGCGCCACATGTTTACGTCGATCGTTTGAGGAGTATTATCACTGTCATGTTGGGCTAGTCAAATGCCCCTCAAGACACCATTGTATCCATATATATGCTATTTTTCACCGCATCGGCGTTTGTACTTGATAAAACTACCAACAAGCTCAGATTGTGGATTATCCACATAGTGAGAGATCTTGAGAGCACGTCTACGTGTGCATTGGGCAGTGGACACTTTCATTTTTGTACAAAGCATTAGGGATTGTGTCTAGGAAGAGTGTGAAGATGATGGGAGGATGCACGTCTCTACTACATGTATGATTTCACATGACATTTTGTGTACTTATATGTTGATAACAAAATAATTTTATTTATATTCATACAATTATAGATATATGCGCACTTCCCATCATTGGGGTGTGCGGCCGTAGAGCATGCAGGCATGCATGAGCACACATGTTAGTCTTTGAGACTTTCCGCTCCGAAGACACCGACTGCCGGTCTACAAAGGGTCCAAACATTACGAGCACAGTTGGACGAGATGAGGGCCGAGGACTTGAAGCTCATGTCATATGATGATCGGGTCCTCGAATTCGGAGGTGAGCATGCGATATCATGTTATCAAGGAAAAATGAGGAGGCATACATGCTAGATCGGTTATTACGCTAGTTTGGATATGTGCATACTGTGATACAACCCCGGATCCCGCTCATCCAGGAGTTTCGTCTAGAGAGTGGACGTCCATACATACTTGTTTATCACAACGTATATGATGGTTGGGCCGACCGCCATCTAGAGGAGACTAGGATATTGTTTGATGGGTTGGTCTAGCTTCGTCCCCATGACTTGTCGAGAATGCGTACATGCCATGATATACACGTTGCTCGGGGACATCCATAATATATGGTGTCGTTGTTTGCAGTGGAACCACCCATTGACCGCCCTTCATGTAACACCCCAAATTCGCGGGATTCGGGCGCTACAGGCTAGGATCTCACAATGGATAATGACCCTAGCTTGACAACAAGTTCAATGGATCTTACAACAAGACACAAATAAATATAAAACCAAACCTTTAGACCATGTGCAATAGAGAGTCCCGAAGCTACTAATTTTTTCCTACCACGTTAGCAAGAATCCTGTCACATCAGCTAAGTAGTCTCATATCAATTTTTTACTTATTTTCACCCACAACAGAGAGCCTGGGGACTCTTATTTTTTACTTTCTTATTATTTTTAATAAAATAATAAATTGTATATTTATATATCATTTATTATTAAATAATATTACTAATACTATTATAAATAAACATTTGCCATAAAATTTAAAATGTAAATATATTTTTAAATTAACAAAAGAAAACACCAATTAAATCCGCCTTTAGTTGGTGATGCATGTTCGTAAACGTTAAAGATTTATTACGTAAACTCTTAACGTCCGTTTAAAGAGGCTAATATTGTTTTTTTTCCTCCAAACATATACAAAATGGGTATCATTGGATATATAAAATTAAAACCTATTCAAAAATTTTTTTACTTAGTAATAAATCGGGAATTAATTTTTAAGTTTAATTAAAACTACACGCCACATGTCACATTCTCACTGGCCGGATTCCGGGCGCGCCATGTGGCGCTTACCTCTGTTGTGCATAAGCCAAAACAACGTCATTTTGGCCCTTTTGTTTCTAAAAAAACAAAAAAAAATAAAAATTGATAAGAGTCGACGCCTTTTTTGGCGTCGACCCCCGGGGCTCTTATGACCCTCTCTCCGCCATGTCATCGATTTGATGACATGGAGGGGGCTTAAGAGTCCCACGACCCTTCGTCGTGGAGGGTCTTATAAACTGAAATATCAACAACGTAAAACATACAAAACCACAACCGAGTATCAAAACACTAGCATCATGTACATGTGCATATCCCAAAAACTCATACACCACCTAAATGTACAGAAGTCATCGGCTGATCACCCCACCAGATCACTTTGCAGTCTTCCTAACCTACAAAGCATCTACAACACGGCATAAAACCGTTAGCTACAATTCATGAATATGAATAATGGTAATAGCACACATAATCACAACATAACATGCTCATGCTCACACAACCTAGCCTTTGTCCCCATCCATTACACAGGTTTGGAATTAGTGTCAATCATCACCACCTGGTGGAATGGTCGTAGAGAACCTCCTAACTGCCCCATTTTGAGCTGGACAAGTTATCACCCGCCCTTTATCATACACTTGGGTCAGTTAATACATATATGGTCGTCCTAGTCCGATTAGGTTATTAGTGCAACATTAATATGCACACACACCACTATCACAATCACTCAAATCCATAAACGCCAGCTAAGTAAACCCAAAGGACTTACCTGTCACAAGGTAGTCCTAACCAGTGGTCACGGTTTACCCTCGAGGAAACGATCAGCGCCAGATTGACGATCCGAAAGAAGATTCGGAATCGACACAGGATACGCTCGGAAACTATCAGATTCACCGGAATCAGAGCGACGGAATCGACCTAGTAGCATATATGCTCGGCCAAATCATTACTTGCTTGGATACGCAGAAAATCGGTAACAAAATGAAGAGAATGAAGAGAGGAATCCAAAAACTCGAACGGATTAGAAATGGAGAGTAGAACTGAGTTTGAAGGTTGAGAGAAATCAGAGCTTTACGAGGAAACGTGAAAGGAAAATGAATTAATAAATGATTTTCCGCTATTTATAGCGAAGACGATAATTATCCTTAAGCGAAGTCGATAATTATCGACTAAATGAGGGAAATAGGGCTCCTAAAATTTTACTTTTGTAAAGTGGGCTCCTAGTATAATTTAGGCATGCAAAAAAAATAATAGGTGTATTTGTGAGCTGTAAAGAAAAGATGGATGGGCTGCCAAAAAAAAATAAATTTTAAATGACTTTTGGTATTATTTGCAGAGGAGAAAGAGAAAACATTCATTCTCTTTATAAAGAGAGAGAAAACAGATCTAGAAAGGAACGAAAGAGAGGAAGGAGAAATGGAGGATGAAACGGAGATCCGCCGGAGTTTCAACGGCAGGGAGCACTGTTTAGCCGCCAGGACATTTGGCCACCAAGCCGACACCGAAGGGTGAGCGAGAGATCTAGGGTTTCCTTCGAGCGGGAGAAGGGCAAGCGAGAAATCTAGGGTTTCGCCGTCAAGGTTGACACGAGGAGGGGCTACGCCACTGGTTTCCGGCGCCGGCGCCGCTGTCTAATCGTCGTTCCGTCACCAACCCTCCTCTCTCTCACCGTTGTATGATCCGTCTTTGCCGGGAACCAAATCTATATTTTTTGGGTAAGCTATTTTTACTAGATTTTTGGTATGCATTTGATTGTTTTAGTAAGTAGTAGTGGGTATGTGTTTGATTTTGTGTGTGCAGTTTGAGTATGTATTATGAAAGAGATTGATTACTTAATGTTTGCATTTTTTGGGTATTGTTTTAAATTGAGTCTATGTGTGTGCATTTTGGGTATGCATCATTGAAGATATGCTTTTGTTGTTTGGGGTATGTGTTTGTTATTGAAGATAGGTTTTTTTTGGGTATTGATTATTGAGCATATGTGTGTGTAGTTTGGGTATGCATTTTTGAGTATATGTGTGTGCAGTTTTGGGTATTTGTTTATTAAGTGATTGATATGCATTTTTTTGGGTATTCATTTTTTGGTATTGCTTATTGAGGGATTGATATGTATTTTTTGGGTATTGCTTATTAAGTATGTGTGTGCAGTTTGGGTATGCATTTTTGAGTATATGTGTGTGCAGTTTTGAATATTGCTTATTGAGTGATTGATATGCATACTTTTGGGTATGCATTTTTTTGGGTATGTATTTTTTGGGTATGCATTTTTGGTATTGCTTATTGAATGATTATTGATATTATTTTTTTGTATCGCTTATTGAGTATATGCGTGTGCAGTTTGGGTATGCAGTTTTGGATATTGTTTACCCAAAAACAAACATTGCTGCTTACCCAAAAATAGAACAGGGGATTGCTTTCAGATTTCGGTGAAGGGAAGAAGAAAGGACCTGCGTTTGGAAGAGCTATGGAAGAAGAAAGGACCTGCATTTGAAGGAAAGAAGAAGGGACATGAGTTTATAAATAGAGAAGAAAAAGGGTTGCATTTATTTGGCACAAATTCCTTGTAAAATGTCCATCAATATTGCCATCAATCAAATCAATGACTATCACTTTTTTGTACTTTTTCTGATTTCATCTAGTATATAGGAGCCCATTTTCTAAATGAATAATTGGGAGACCCTAAATCCAAACTTTATATTGTAAAAGGCCTACATTGCAAATTCAGCCATAATTATCCTTCACCGATCCGAAGGCGGGTTGAATCTCCTTCTCCAAACTTCTCGAAATTGAAATAATAAATCTGGAATATTGTGTGAATAATTATTCCGTAACTGTCTCGAAAAACGAGTATTCCTAAGTCGTCTTTCTTAGCCGCTAAGAAACGAAATAGCGACTCTTTTGGCCGTTTTGTCTTCCCATGTTATTTCATATCTAGGAAATCTCTGATGTCATGATCATTTCCCTCAACTTCCTTTTTATTATTTAAAGCTCCCAAATGCTCCAAATAACACCGGAGGGTAAAAATAATTACCCGGAGGAAAAAGTGAAAAAAATTCTCCAAAATTATGTCAGGAACATAGCGGTGGGACTCATACTCATCACTTACGCACTCTTCGCGAGTTATGTGTCAATTACTATTATTGATTAAGTTAATCAACATTAGTTAGAATTTAAAAATCCTAACTCTTACATCACACACCCCTTAAGAAAAGGCAAACCCAAATCCTCTCGGTCCCATATGCCGAGGTATAAACACTCACTCACGCGGAGACATAACATCTCCAATAATCCTAAACTCATCCCAAAGGCACGGAGGTAGAACATCTCGGGCAAATCTAAACCCATTACAAAGGCACGGAGGTAAAACATCTCCGGCAAACCATAATAATAACTCAAAAGCATGGAGGAAGAACATCTCCAGCAACTATAACCACAACAATAGCATGGAGGAAGAACATCTCCGGCAACTACAATCACAACAATAACATGAAGGAAGAACATCTTCAACAATAATAATCACAACAATAGTATGGAGGAAGAACATCTCCAACAACTATAATCACAACAATAACATGGAGGAAGAACATCTCCTACAAAATCACAATATCGCAACTCAAATCATGGAGCTAAAATCATCTCCAACTATCTTAATCTCGCTCTATAGCAGGAGGTAGAGCCATCTCCAGCTAGACTACAATCACATCTCAATAGCATGGAGGTAGAACAATCTCCCGCTATAATCACGATTTGTGCTAGCACAACAAGATCTACTAAGGTCTCACATCATAATCAAGCACAACAATAATAACACATATCAAATCACATAATTATATAAGCACATAAGTCCCTCAAGAACTACTAAAACTCTTTCTTATCAATCCCGTAAATGCAGTTATTCCTGCATAAAGCTCTGGGTAGTTCCACCGGATACTACCCTCCATCCCCATATGTCCTCATTCACCAATCATCAAAATCACTGAATCCTCGTCATCGGAATGTCCTTCGAGCGTAAGCGTCTAATATCTACTCTAGGACCGCTATTGGATGCTCAACAAACATGTGGTCCGGTTCAACCACTAAATCCTTCTAACTGATAATGTGCCTCGGATCTGGTGTATACTCCTCCAGCTGAGACACATGAAAACGGGGTAATAGACTAGATCTGGTGTATACTCCTCCAGCTAACTCCTCGAGTTGCTTCTTCATTTCTAACAGCGCCATACAATATGATCCTTTCAAAGTCGGTCTCATCCCCGACTCTAACTCAACGCCAAAATCCACGCTCTTCAGTGGCAATAGACTGGATGGCTTATCAAACACATCCACCAACTCGCATACAACAAAATGTCCTCTAACGTCACACCCGAAGGTGTCACAATCTTGTCCAATCAGCCTCGCTACTCGGACAATGCTGATAACAGTACATGTCTTTTCAAGATTCCTACCTCAAGAAAACGTCTCAATCTAACCTATCGCAATAGTGACCAACACGGTCCGCCTACCAACATCAAAACGACACTACGCCGGTCTATCTAATCCATACTCAAAATGACTTCCTCACACACTAACGGCATGACAAAGAAGTCTACAAGCAAATCACAAGTCCCTAAATGAATGGGAAAAATACGTATCTCGCGGGTACCTCTGACCCTACTACCATCGGGTAACCCTATAATAAAGGGTATCCCCTCTATCATATCTAACACCAAACGCTCAACACATAACACAAAAATTAATAAGTGCATAGTACTCGTATCACAGAATCTCTAATAGGTAAACCATTAATCTGAATGGTTCCTGCAACAACTGGCGATATCGGCTCTTTATCTCCAACGCTCACAAATGAATTTCTTATGTATTCACGATACTATTCACACGTCTATTATCACGACTTCGTCTTGATACCGGATCCCACGAAGGAAGATATCATATAAAGCAATAACCCGTTTGTTTTTGTATCGAACCTCGTCACTATTAGAAGCTCCACTCCTAATATTAGTATACTTTAATCTCTCCCACTTCTGTGGCTTATTAGACCGAACAACTCTTCCAATCAAGTTCACCTCAGCTCAAACCGTCGATCCCTAGGATGACAGATCAACTTCAATGATGTCTCTACATTTTCATACCAATACTCTCTAGTAATTATAAATCTTCAATCATACATCTAGCGTCGGTGTTCCTGGCTTCTCTTGAGCCTTAACAACCTTATCCATCCTCTCTGGTGTAACTAACACCGAAATCACTTTTTACAACACCTTAGCGGATCTGGTGATGCCGAAGGATATGGAACACATCTTTCCTTCTTTGCCACTTTTGTTACACGCTAGACGTCTTCTCAAGCTCGTTGCTTCATCAAGGCGTAACTTGAATCCACCACTTGAGTAATGTGTGATCTAATTAGGGCAACCATCTCGTTCCCCACTACAACTCTCACATTATCGTCAATCTCGGGAATTACATTCTCAATGTCATCCTCAACTCTATCTTCTGTCTTCAGCGGATCAGCAATGGGGATTCAACCCCGACCTCTCGCTACTGGAGGTCTACTAACTCGTCCATGACCTAAGATTACCGGAGATAGAGGTGGTCTACCTCTTCTCCGTCCTATAGCAGATGTGGCTCTAGTCTAAGACATCTGCAATATAAACATATCTAACCGTATAAAGCTATATAATACCATATGTATGTATGTATGTATGTATGTATGTATGTATGTATGTATGTATGTATGTATGTATGTATGTATGTATGTATGTATGTATGTATGTATGTATGTATGTATGTATGTATGTATGTATGTATGTATGTATGTATGTATGTATGTATGTATGTATGTATGTATGTATGTATGTGTGTGTGTATGTATGTATGTATGTATGTATGTATGTATGTATGTATGTATGTATGTGTGTATATATATATATATATATATTTATATATAATGCTAAGATCCTCAGAAGGGGTGATGACTTCCCGTACATTTTATCCCAAATCAACTGTATAGACATTTCAAAACCAAATTCCTTTTGCAAAGTTAGACCCATTTCGGGTTTTGTTTATTTATCTATTCGAACTTTATTGTAAATTGCAAGTGTCATTGTTGTCAACCTAAGGCTTTGATCCCAACTTTGTAACACCCAATATCTGCGGGACTCGGGGCGATACGGGCTAGGATCTCACAATGGATCCTGACCTTAGCCTGACAACAAGTTCACTGGATCTTACAATAAGGCACAAGATCAATATTGTAACACCCCTAAATTTTATTTGGATTCACGAGGTGGGTTAAATCCAAACCCAACCTTGTTCCTCCCCCGTATCCCAGTAGATTTGGTGTTGAGCAAGGATCCGCATTTTATGGTGAACAAGGTCAATATTGTAACACCCGTAAATTTTATTTCCGATAAATTCCGAGGCAAACCGGACCCCAACGTTCAACATGACCCAATCGGGGGCCATTTTGAGACCGGATGGACTTTAGAGGTTTCTTATAATCGATTTCTTCGTTATAGGGAGCAACTCGAGTGTTTGGACGCGAGTAAGGGTGTATGGTTTCCATACGAACACCATGCCATCGTAGGCCTTTCTATGTACAGGGGTACAATCCAAATCGGGCTAGTGGTGGAGTCATATCATCTTGATAGGTAACACGTCAATTTGGAAGGGTTCAAGAGATTCCTCTCGAATCCATCCGACATATAGTGAGTAGAAGAACTACGTTTTTACGACATTACAAGTTGCAGTTTGATGATGAGGAGCATATATGCATGGGATCTACGACATACCGAACAAGCCATTTGTGCCCGATTGCGTGAGACATCGTTCGTTATAGCTCCTTGACAAGTTTTCGAGGACTACATGGCATGGTACATTGCTCATGGTCATCCGTACCTCCTGAAGTCCTCTTGGAAATAAGTTGGTGATAAAAATACCAACTCTTTTGCGGTTCAACGATCTCAACGCCACACTCTTATCGGCTCACGGCTAGCCCGACTACAAAGGAGCGGAGGAAACCCGACGGTACAGGACATCGAACAGCTATACAACATGTTCTTGTCCTAGGTGCCCGTAGAAAGTGTGACCCCATCGTGGAGAATGACCCAATCACGACAAAGGGGTTCAACGAGCTTTCGCTATTAGCGCGATTTATGCGATTTTTTATTTTCCGAATTATAATATCATTTTCAAACGAGTTGTGTTATTTTAATTTCTTTATTTTATTAGTTACAAGTTATATTATTCATCCTAAAATTTAGTGGTAAAGGGGAAATTTGGGAGGGTAATAAGAATATTTTATAAAAAAATTGTAATTCTAAAAATAAAAAATAATATCATACTTAGTATAGAATGAAAAAAACTAGATAAAATATAGTATAAATTATAACATACTAGTTTTTTACTCAAATTTTGTTTATCGGAACGACTTGAACCAAAACCGTATCATTTTCAAAAGAACGGAAGTATTCCGTACTATAAAGTTCCTAACAATAATAAATATAAAATTGTTTTGTTAAAAATAGTAATCAATAATTACTTTGATTGATTAAGATGAAAGTTTGATGGTTTGATTTGATTGAAAGGAGTTAAGGGCCCGTTTGGTTTGAACTCCGGAATCGGAAACGGAATGGAAATGAATCTAGTCCATATGTATACCCTTATTCATGAAAGTTGTTGGAATCATTCCTTGTGATTTGAAGTAATTGAAGTTGAATTTGATTACTTTTGATACCCTATAGGGTAACAAAAGATGGGGAGACAAGTGCATTTTGCATGTAAACACAAGGAATGATTCCATAGAATTTCATGAATATGGATATACGTATGGACTAAATTCGTTTCCATTCCGTTTCCGTTTCCGGAGTTGAAACCAAACGGGCCCTAAGTGTTAATGAGTGATATAAATGGGTGGATATACGAAGCCCCTTCCAATTATGTTTCAAAGTACCTTTGATTCCTCAACATCTAATTGGTTGTTAAGGTCTCTACATTGATCTTCATGGTGTTGCTTCAAATATTTTAAGTTGACCTCCTACTTATTACGATCGCTATAATTTTTTAAGGACGCTTAAATT
Source organism: Fagopyrum esculentum (assembly GCA_033239045.1). Lineage (NCBI taxonomy): Eukaryota > Viridiplantae > Streptophyta > Magnoliopsida > Caryophyllales > Polygonaceae > Fagopyrum > Fagopyrum esculentum. Next base: position 134,437,177 of record BSUD01000001.1, on the reverse strand, counting down.
CCGAATTTTTTACCTTCACTCAGTGGCTGTCAATGACGTTAATAACTTCCATTCTAGAGCCAATGTACGTAATGAGCTTGTTGACTATTTCTATTTCGACGCCAGAAAAAGGTATATTGGTTGGTTTAAAATTCCCGATATTTATATTAGCATCGGTTAGCAATGGAAAAATGTATACTAACTAAACATCAAGACAGCAAATGGGGTGGTGGCGCAGTTGGTTAGCGCGTAGGTCTCATAGCTTAGAGTGATCCTGAGGTCGAGAGTTCGAGCCTCTCTCACCCCAACCTTTTTTTACGTGCTGACTCACTAGCTTTATAGATCGATCATGTCCAATTGCTCTTTCTACAATACTAAGCCAGATTCCATGCCCACTTAACTTGATATGACGATCTTCATGAAACGACGAAACATTAACGCTACTAAAAATCAAAGATTCGTGCACCAATTTGTCTGGTAGAAAACATCGCCATGTATATCATCTTATCGGGAATTCCCGATAGCGTCGCGAATCTGTTAATGGACAAAGAAAATTGGTGGCATGTAAGGAGCATAAGCATCTATCCATGGTGCCCATCTAATTATTCTAATTCTAACTGTATAAAGAGACCACGGTAGCTATAACTGCTTTTGAACCATAAAAGCTCGAGCTCTACAATGGCGGATAACTCGAATATGCAAATTGAGCAATGCAGAGAAATCATCAAATGTCATAAACTTCCTGTGCCAAACTTGACAGAGGAGGATCTGTGGAGCAAGCTGCATAATGGAGTACTTGTCGATGGTAACAAGGTAATCAATCACTTGAATTTTATGCTGATTACTTTCAGCTCGTTTATGTTTCCGGTTTTGCTGCAGTACTTTTGGCTTGATAAGAAGGCTCGTATCTGCGTTGAGTTGTACGCCAAAGCACTTACCATCACTTGGGGCACGAACGCAGAACACTGGACCTATGTATTCGAGAAGATACTGTAAGTGTAGCTTTAAGATTGATCTACTGTAACTTGGCTTTGATCAATTTGATCACACTTGTGTTGATAAATTGCAGAAACTCTGAAGATTGGGCAGAGACCGGAGAGATTGTGAGCGTCTCTTGGCTAGATGTCCAGGGCGAGTTTGACATGAGGAAGCTGACACCCATGACTGAATACGAAATCTTCTTTGACATTGAAATGAAAGCTTGTGCAAAAGGATGGGAATACCCTGTCGTCTTTGAGCATAACAGCCCCTTCACATTGATGAGCAGGTTCGAGATCAAGTTAGACCACTTGATCGGAAAAGGCCCGGCTTTGTTATCGGTTGGCAGGTTCATGCTTCCACCTGTGCAAGTTGGAGCTGCCTCTGCATTCTTTAGGATGTATGAACATCGCGAGCATTTGAAGACTGGACTAATTATGCGCGGAGTCATCATCAAAGCTGCAAAGTAAACTCAAGTATTTTGTAGAAATCTATCTGTATAACAAGATATGGACTACTATTGAATGGAATAATTACTCCTCATGAATGTTCAAAACCATTGGAAATCACTACTATTGTGTTTCACCAAAGTGTGTCCTTCAATGTAAAAAACCCGAGATAAGCTGATGCTCGTTTAGCCACAACCTATGGGAAGCTTCATCTAAGAAGGAAATGAAACCTTTTTTTTATATGTTAATCTCCACATTGTCGATAAGCCTTGCCTTCCCGAACAAGGCAGCAACACAGAACACAACTGGTGCTTTGATCTCCTCCACTGGTCCAAGGCTTTCTTGATCTACAATCTGCTCAGATGAGGCACATGAAAATAATTAATGATTAATATCAAAACCAATTGTGATGCATATAATAGATCCAACATACAAACTCGCTGAAAGTAACACATTCCAAGTTGATTTTTCAACCTGGAGGTCCATGACTACTGAATTTGCAACTATTTTACTTTCACAGTCTTAATAAGGTTAGCTATGGCGTTAGGTTTCTAGAGCAGGAGAAGTTAAACACAGACATAGAAGAAGTCAAAACCTCCGCATAATCTAATTTCCCACCAGCTTCCAGTATTGACTGAATGACTAGATCTCGAAGCTCTTTGCAATTGATTTGTCCCTTTTCAGCAGCAGATTTGGCTTTAAACAATGACTTATTAATTGATAATGCCTGGAAATAGATAAAATGTGCAGAAACATACATCAGATTAAGAAGTTTACAAAGGATTAAAACATGATTGCAGTAAAAAACGCAGGTTCCAACCTTTTGCCTCTCCTCGGATGAAAGGTATACGTTACGAGAGCTCATTGCAAGGCCATCATCTTCACGCACGATTTCAGCCCCTATTACTTGGACTGCAAAGTCCAAATCCCGGACCTGGTAACAATCCATTCAATTCAACTAATATGCCATTAATCAATATACAAGCAGCAATCAAGGAGCCTATTTTATAAACCTAAAAGTTCAGATTCAATTGACTTCACAAAATAAGGATTCATGTCAATATAACAACATAGACTTCCACAAATAAGAAAATGATCTCAATATACTGTGAAGCTCTAAATTTCTCAAAGACAACCTGAACCGAAAAAAAAGAACCTTACCATGCGCTTAATAATCCGCCATTGCTGATAATCCTTCTTGCCGAGAAAGGCAACATCAGGCTCCACAATGTTAAACAGCTTACAAACAACAGTGGCAACTCCTCTAAAGAAGAGTGGCCTGCTATTTCCACACAAACCCTTTTCCAACTTCTCAACTCTAACCCAAGTTTCATGAGCAGCTCCTCCTATTCCTCTTCTGTTCTCCAAAGAGGAAACAATTTTCCCCCCTTCACCTATCTCATTTTCCTCACTGCAAACACCAATGCTCTTGTGATCTCCATAGTCATACAGATCCGTAGGATTAAAAACCACATCCACTCCACCAGGAACAGACAAGAGCTTGTCAACATCACCATTAAAATCAGATGGATAAGTGGAAATATCTTCAGAAGTTGAAAATTGACCTGGGTTCACATAGATTGAGACCACAACGACCTGGGCAAGTTGACGGGCTTGTTGAATTAGAGAAAGATGGCCCCTATGGAGATAACCCATTGTGGGAACAAACCCTATTGTCTTACCCTGCGCTCTTGCCGCCCTTGACCATTTCCTCATCTCATCTTTGTCTCTGATTATCATTGGCCTTGCTACCTCCCCCATAGTTGTCGTAGCGGTTGTGCAAATTTGGATGTTTAGGTCTTGAGATTTGGTGAAAATTAGGGAGAAGATTTGGAGGATGAAAGGTTGGAAATAGGAATGTAGGTGAGACCAAAAGGCAGCAGGAAAAGAACGTCCTGATGTCTTTTTATTGTGGATTGATTTAAGGCGGGCTACAAATTGGGGTAAAGCACAATTCTAACCCTACTACCATTGAAGCAGTCAAAGCAGTATGCAAAATCACATTCCACTCTACAATAAGATATAGCTGCTTTGTAACTCAAAACACGCTAGCGAAACTTAAAGAGACAAGTAAAATTAACTTCAAGATAATCAAATTTTGGGACTCATCCCTCAACCAGTCTCACGATCAAGCATATCAAATACAAAAGGAGGTTTGCTACCTTCGTAATGGACCAAGCTTCCAAGTGGACTTCGCTGGCCCAACGTAGTTGGTAGACGTCGCCGTCAGAGGTTGTACTGCACGGTACCTTCCTGATTTCAGCAGTGAGAACTTCCTGATTTCAGCAGTGAGAACTTCCTGATTCCTACACATTCATCCAAGTTATCGAAACTAAATACCCAAATTCAGCCCCAACCGCTAAGAATCGTAAAAGTTCAACAGAAATTCAATAAAGTCGTTGTTTACTATCGATCGCTCTTCCACCAACCGCCGGAATCATGAAACAAATCTCCACTAAGAAGGCTGAGATAGAGGTTGCAACCTAAATAGGATAGATTTCAGTCGGTAGGGGCATAGGCTCGTCGGATTCGCATTCCCTAGGCAAAGTGGAATCAGATACTCTCCTAATATAATCTTCCTAATCTTTTCATAACAAGTGAATCTCAACCATTCAAAAACAATGAACGAACAAGATGCATTATGTTGATATTAATCCCTATTTTGTCGTATAAGCCTTATTAGGCATCCTCTTCTTCTACAATCCTCCGACATGGCCGTAGTCCGGCAGTCGTCCTATACAACTTCACTTCCTCAAGAACAATCATCGTAGACTTCTAAAAGCCCTCTCCATCCTTGTTGCCATATCCCTCCTCGTTTGATCGAATTTGGATGCCGTCCATCCTCCTTACCAACGCTGGAAGCATGGTTTTTTGCCTCACAATCTTCCGAACATGTCTGCCCTTCATCAACTATTGATTTGCAGGTAATTGATTTTTCATTCTTCCTTTAATGCCTCCAGTTATTCAAGTGTGGTAGTATTGGGGCTCAATCACTTCAAATTTTAGTAACCTCCATACGTGGGTGAGAAACATTTAGAAAGGTTAGGCCAAATTTTCCTTTAGATAGCTTGATGTCCAGCCGAGCTTTTCCAAAAGATGCATTAGATGATCTATTGATCTGTATGAGGATGAGACAAGTATCTATCCGTACTTTAATTCCCTTTGTAATACTGCATAAACTCAAAATAATTTTTTTTTTGTTTGAAAAGAATTAGCTAGTAGGGCACATTTTGTCCACGCAGGCTATTTAGCGCATCTGTTTTTACTACGTAATGCCCATTTGTCCGAACACCATTTGTCCGAACGGACAAATGGGCAGTACGTAGTAAAATTATTAAAGTTGTCCGTGACGGACAAATGGTGCACTATGTAATATGATTATTTTGTTGATTAAAGTTCTAAAATTTGGTTTGTTTGAAAGAAATTTGTAATCCTTTGAATAACAAAAATTTGATTTGATTGTCTTTTGTTAACAGAAAGTTTAAATCTTTCAATAACGTTATTTTGATTTGATCGTATTTATGATTGAAGTTCAACGTCAGGTTTAAAAACATAACATTGATCTTGAAACTTTGATTCCTTTGTAATTGTAATGTTTGTAAGTAACTTTGGTTTCTTTGTTGAAAGAAAGTGTTAAGCCTTTGCATAAAATATCTTTGATTTGATCGTCTTTTGTAAAAGAAAGTTTTAATCCTTTCAATAACATAACTTTGATTTGATCGTAGATATATATGATAGGAAGTTACGTTTATTTCTTGAAACTTTATATGTTCGATATCAAATGTTAAAACTTTGAATGATAGTAACGTTTTATTTATTGAACATTTATATGTTCGTTACGAAATCTATAAATTTTGAACGAAAGTAACGTTTATTTCTTGAAACTTTATATGTTCGTTATGAAATCGTAAAACTTTGAACAAAAGTAACGTTTATTTCTTGAAACTTTATATGGCTTTCAATAACGTAATTTTGTTTGAAATGAATTTATAATCCTCTCAATAACGTTAAGTTAATATTTTTATCTCATTATGTTCGTTACAACTCGTTATGTTCATTCAAAGATCTGACTAAATTAAAATTTGACGAAAATGTTACTAAAGTAAAATAAACTCATTAATTTAATAAAGGTATATAATACGTAGTACACATTATTGGTTGATTTAAAAGATAAAAATATATGTTGTAAATCTACAGTTTTAATGTATGAGCTGTCCGTGACGGACAAAGAATAACTGTCTGTCACGGACAAACACCATGTTGTCCGTCACGGATAGACAACATCCGTCCATGACGGACAGATCTAAAATGTCCTATAAGGGGATCCACGCTCATTTTCTTTCCCTTCTTCCTCTTCCCTTCTTCGCCGCCATGAACATCAACAAATCATTTTTCGCTCGATCTCTCTCTCTCTTGACATTTCTCCTAATTTTCAAAAAATAAATGTTACTTTCGTGAAAGAGGAAGCCGAGACAATAACCCCTAAACAAAGATTCAAGCATTGCAATAACAGTCGTGAAAGAGGAAGCCGAGATAATAACCCCTAAACAACTTGGATGCCAAAGTTAGCATCGATCCAATAGAGCATTATAGTTTATTATAATAAAAATTGTATTACCTATTATGTGATGTTTGTTATAAGGAAAAATTCCTTACGATATGAATGAACGAAAATTAAACCAGAAGGTTGAGAATGATCTAAGCAGTGCAACCTTGCTATAACAATCGTGAGAGAGTACATGGGACACTATCCCCGAGGTTGCTCTAATGCCAATTACTATCGATCTAAGCGAACATTATGGTTATATATATGTAGAAAATTAATATCAATCCAAAAGAGCATTATGGTTGATTATATTAAAAATTGTATTACATATTATGTGATGTTTGGTGTGAGGACAAATTCCTCGTGATGTGAATGAATGAAATTAAACCCAAAAGTTAATGATAAGTTCCTTATAATAGTCAATTAAATAAGGGCAAATTTGCTAACTAGGCTTTATTAAGAAATAGGAATACAAAGTAGGCTTTTTCATATTTTCAATCAACAAAATATACCCCAAATCCATATTTACCGTTCAAGGAGGAGAATATTACCATAATAATCAGGTAAATCCCCAAATTCTCTCTCTTTTCTGTTACAAGCAAAGAAACCAAATCTGGTTTCTTCTCCTCCTCTCTCGATCTCGATTCCGATCTCAAAATCCACTCTTCTCCTCTTCTCGATCTCGATTTCAGAATCCAATATTCTCCTCCTTCGATCTCGCCCTTCTCGCAAGCTTCTCTGGTATCACAATTACTTTCTCTCTTATCTCTCACAATCGACATCGATCGAGTAATCTTCTCTCGTATCAATCAAACAAACACCAGAAACGAATACAACGCAATCGATTTGGGATCCAAGACTTCAAATACCAGAATTCGCTTCGATCTAACAGGTATCTCTTTAACAATATTCTACTCTCTCTCTCTCGACATCTTCTTCAGTATTATTCTGGTATTTTGTTCACCATTGTGACATTTTAATCAGATTCTTGTATTTCTGGTATAAGGTATTGACAGATTTGATTTTGTTTTAAATTATGTTTCTAGTATGTTTCTGGTATGAATGAGTGTGTTACGATTCTGGTATGATCATTGTTGCTAGTTTGTTTTCTTAATTCTGATATGAAAAAATGAGTTCTGGTATCATTAATTCTTTGGTATTTGTCGAGATGTTCATAATTATGGTATACTTGAACGTCTGGTATACAAGATCTTCTGGTATTTATGTTCTTGTGCATAATTCTGGTTTACTTCAACGTCTGGTATACTTGAAATTCTGGTATTTGTGGTGTTGTGCATAATTCTGGTATGAATTAATGAGTTCTGGTATAATCTCCTTTGTAGTATGATAATTATCTTTATGGTATCATTAATTCTGGTATCAATCAATGAGTTCTGGTATACTCTCTTTTGTAGTATAATAAATGTTTTTCTGGTATCATTAATACTCTAGTATTTGTGTGTTATGAATAATTCTGGTATTTGTGTGTTATGAATAATTCTGGTATGAATTAATGAGTTCTGGTATAATTTCTGGTATACTTTAACTTCTGGTATACTTTAACTTCTGGTATTTGTGGTGTTGTGCATAATTCTGGTATACTTTAATTTCTGGTATTTGTGATGTTGTGCATAATTTGGTATACTTTTAACTTCTGGTATCCTTATACTAGTTTTTTTTCTGGTATATACAGAACTTGTTAGCCATGGCTGAGTTACAAATTGTAGTTTATTGTGGAGGAGAGTGGAAATCTGTGGGAAATGAATGGACATATTTAGGGGATAAAGTAGTGTGCAAACCCATAACTGTGGGAGATCCAGTTAGCATACCAGAAATTAGGATGTTGATTGCCAAACGTTTTCAAGTAGATGAGACACTGAACAAATTGGAACTTACATACAAGAATACATTAAATAAAGCGTTGCAACCGTTTGATATTGAGACAGTAGAAGATTTCGAGGATTTTGTTGAAGTTAATCAAATGACTCAACCATGCTGGAGTGTGCCATTGTGTGTGAGATTAAAGTCTACAACTATTATACCAGAAATTGAAGAAATTAATGAATATCATCCACACACTGCCATTGTTCCTGCTCCTAGTGTGACTGAAATAGAAACAGAGAATAGCTATGCAATCACTGAAGTTGAACCTGAAGAAACTCAATGGGGTCTTAAGCTTGGACAAAAGTTCAAGGATAAAAACGCAGTGAAAAGTGCATTGTGTTTGAATGCTGTTGCCGAATGTACACAATACAGAATAACAAAGTCTATCAAGCTTGCTATTCTTGCGCGATGTCTGGATAAAGATTGTAAGTGGCGTGTGCGGTTCTCAAAAATCAAGAAATCGAAAGTGTTTACACTAACAAAGTATACCAGAGAGCACACTTGTTCATTCCATACCAGAAGAAATTATCGCAGAAAGGTCTCATATCCTGTCATTGCTGAAATAGTTGCAAAAATGTAAGTCCATTCCTTATTATCACATATAATATTCAATTCTATATTTTTTTTCTTCCATTCTGGTATGTAATACATTCAAATCATATTGTTTATGTTATTCAGGTATGCTAATACACATAAACTCCCCGAGCCTAAGACAATTATTGGAATTTTGAGAAACGAGCATTGCTTAGAAGCTAGCTACTGGAAATGCTGGATGGCACAAGAGGCTGTCAAGGACAATATAAGAGGAACAAATGAAGAGAACTACAAGGGTGTGCCAGTGTACTTACATCGATTGCAAGAGGCAAATCCGAACACTATTGTAGCACTGCAATTGGATGATGAAAAGAAATTCAAGTATGTCTTCTTTGCTTTGGGACAATCAATCAAAGGATATTCAGTAATGAGAAAGGTATTATCCTTCTTCTGGTATGTAATAAAGTTATGCCTCTGGTATTATAAATTATGCATGAATGATATAGATTCTGGTAGTTATGTTGTGTTTCTGGTAAGCAGTAGAATTATCGTTCTGGAATGCTCTTTTCTGGTTTGTATAACCAGTGTCTGGTATTGTTAGATTCTGGTAAGCAGTAGAATTATCTTTCTGGTATGATCTTTTCTGGTTTGTATAACCAGTGTCTGGTATTGTTAGATTCTGGTAGTTATGTTGTGTTTCTGGTAAGCAGTAGAACTATCTTTCTGGTATGATCTTTTCTGGTATAGTATTATATATATTTGAACAATTAAGTGTCTGATATGACTATTATCAATTTCTGGTATACCAGAAAACTAATTGATTTTTGGTTGTTGTTGTTTAAGGTCATATCAGTTGACGGAACATTTTTAAAAGGACGATATGGTGGGGTGCTATTGCTTGCAACAGCACAAGATGCAAACCAACAAATATACCCCCTAGCATTTGCAATTGTTGACCGTGAATGTGATGACTCGTATGATTTCTTCTTCTATCATATACACAAGTTTGTCCCTGATACCGAGGAACAACTATTTATATCGGACAGACACATGTCAATCAAGAATGGTATTGCTAAGCACTACACAAAAGCATCTCATGGAGTTTGCATGTACCACTTGAAAGGGAACATCAAGAAAAAATCAACCAAGAATATAGTTCAACAAATGTTCGTGGATGCGGCTAGGTGCTACAGAAAGGATAAGTGTCTTCAACTGTTTGAAAATATAAAGATGGTATGCTTATTCTGGTTTTTATTATTTTCTGGTATGCAATCACATTATGCTTCTGGTATTTCAATCCTGGTGGTTTATTTTATTTCTGGTATTGTCCTTTATCTCTCATTTATAGTGTTTCTGGTATGAATGTTTCTGGTATGAACGCAGGTTAGGTTTGTCGTATGAAAATTATAGTTTCCGGTATTAAATTTAATCTCTAGTATGAATTCTGGTATGCTTTTTGTGATTGTTTCTGGTATCATACATGATATGTTTCTGGTATTCAACAATATTATTGATGATCAATGATTATGGTATTACCTTTTTCTGGTATTGAAACATGTTAGATGTATGGTATGTTTTTTCTGGTATTGTATATAAGTTCATGTGTACCTGCTAATGTTTGTAGGAGAAGGTAGTAGTTGCACAGCTATTGGAAGAAATTGGATTTGCTGCTTGGTCCCGAGCTTTTTGCAACGCAAAACGTTACAACATTATGACAAGCAACAATGCAGAATGTATAAATAGTGTACTGTGTGATGCAAGAGATTATCCAGTGCTTGCCCTCATTGATGTTATCAGACAGACAGTGGGTAGATGGTTTGCAACGCGAAGGCAAAGTGCTGAATCATGTACAGAAATGACAACACCAAACGTTGATGCACTGATACAAGCTAAATATGGAGAGGCAACAAAGTATGGATGTTATGTGCTTGATGCGAAAAGGCTGTTGTTTGAGATACAATGGAACCAGGAAAGGGAAGTTGTGTGTTTAGTGGATAGGAGTTGCACTTGCAAGGAATTTGATATTGAGGAAATACCATGTGTTCATGCAATAGCTGCAACAAAGATGGTGAAAATGAATCCGGCTTCTCTGGTAAGTAAATATTACAGCACTGAATATTGGAACACTGCATATGAGGAGACAATATACCCAATTGTAGATCATGAGCATTGTGAGATTCCAAGTTGCATTACATCTATTGAATGCAACCCTCCAATAAAGAGGAAGAGAACAGGAAGATTGCCTAAAGCTAGGATACGGGGATCAATGGAAGGAAGCAAGAAGAAGAAATGCAGCTGCTGTGGCAGGATAGGCCATAACAAAAAAACTTGCCGAAATCAACCAATGGAGAAAGAATGAAGACACATACCAGAAATAATAATTTTGCTTATTTGTCATTATCCGATATGTAGAAAACAGTTACTATATAACTATATGTTTGTTTTATGTGTAAATGTCCACTTACCAGAATCAAAACAATAGGTAATAACAAAAACTAAATAAAAAAACTCATACCAGAATTAAATAAAAGTATACCATTACGCTATTTACATGAATACCAGAAAGCATAGGAAAGAAAATCACAAATTGAATGTTTCTGGTAAACAAATAATCATACCAGAATCAAATATATGAAACAAACTACCAGAAACACATACCAGAAACACATACCAGAAATACAAAAGCAATATATCATACCAGAAAATCACAAAATAAACGTTTCTGGTAAACAATTACTCATACCAGAGGCACATATGTGAAAAACAATCATACCAGAAGCATAAAAAATAACAAAGAAATACCAGATATAATCATACCAGAGGGATTTAATGAAATACCAGAATCCAAAATAGCATCATAAACACTTCTGGTAAAGAAACTATATTAACATAAACACTTCTGGTAAATAGCAACATAAAAACTTCTGGTAAATT
>BSUD01000001.1:134389673-134425747 GCA_033239045.1 Fagopyrum esculentum | reverse complement strand
TTGTTGACCGTGAATGTGATGACTCGTATGATTTCTTCTTCTATCATATACACAAGTTTGTCCCTGATACCGAGGAACAACTATTTATATCGGACAGACACATGTCAATCAAGAATGGTATTGCTAAGCACTACACAAAAGCATCTCATGGAGTTTGCATGTACCACTTGAAAGGGAACATCAAGAAAAAATCAACCAAGAATATAGTTCAACAAATGTTCGTGGATGCGGCTAGGTGCTACAGAAAGGATAAGTGTCTTCAACTGTTTGAAAATATAAAGATGGTATGCTTATTCTGGTTTTTATTATTTTCTGGTATGCAATCACATTATGCTTCTGGTATTTCAATCCTGGTGGTTTATTTTATTTCTGGTATTGTCCTTTATCTCTCATTTATAGTGTTTCTGGTATGAATGTTTCTGGTATGAACGCAGGTTAGGTTTGTCGTATGAAAATTATAGTTTCCGGTATTAAATTTAATCTCTAGTATGAATTCTGGTATGCTTTTTGTGATTATTCTGGTATCATACATGATTGTTTCTGGTATCATACATGATATGTTTCTGGTATTCAACAATATTATTGATGATCAATGATTATGGTATTACCTTTTTCTGGTATTGAAACATGTTAGATGTATGGTATGTTTTTTCTGGTATTGTATATAAGTTCATGTGTACCTGCTAATGTTTGTAGGAGAAGGTAGTAGTTGCACAGCTATTGGAAGAAATTGGATTTGCTGCTTGGTCCCGAGCTTTTTGCAACGCAAAACGTTACAACATTATGACAAGCAACAATGCAGAATGTATAAATAGTGTACTGTGTGATGCAAGAGATTATCCAGTGCTTGCCCTCATTGATGTTATCAGACAGACAGTGGGTAGATGGTTTGCAACGCGAAGACAAAGTGCTGAATCATGTACAGAAATGACAACACCAAACGTTGATGCACTGATACAAGCTAAATATGGAGAGGCAACAAAGTATGGATGCTATGTGCTTGATGCGAAAAGGCTGTTGTTTGAGATACAATGGAACCAGGAAAGGGAAGTTGTGTGTTTAGTGGATAGGAGTTGCACTTGCAAGGAATTTGATATTGAGGAAATACCATGTGTTCATGCAATAGCTGCAACAAAGATGGTGAAAATGAATCCGGCTTCTCTGGTAAGTAAATATTACAGCACTGAATATTGGAACACTGCATATGAGGAGACAATATACCCAATTGTAGATCATGAGCATTGTGAGATTCCAAGTTGCATTACATCTATTGAATGCAACCCTCCAATAAAGAGGAAGAGAACAGGAAGATTGCCTAAAGCTAGGATACGGGGATCAATGGAAGGAAGCAAGAAGAAGAAATGCAGCTGCTGTGGCAGGATAGGCCATAACAAAAAAACTTGCCGAAATCAACCAATGGAGAAAGAATGAAGACACATACCAGAAATAATAATTTTGCTTATTTGTCATTATCAGATATGTAGAAAACAGTTACTATATAACTATATGTTTGTTTTATGTGTAAATGTCCACTTACCAGAATCAAAACAATAGGTAATAACAAAAACTAAATAAAAAAACTCATACCAGAATTAAATAAAAGTATACCATTACGCTATTTACATGAATACCAGAAAGCATAGGAAAGAAAATCACAAATTGAATGTTTCTGGTAAACAAATAATCATACCAGAATCAAATATATGAAACAAACTACCAGAAACACATACCAGAAACACATACCAGAAATACAAAAGCAATATATCATACCAGAAAATCACAAAATAAACGTTTCTGGTAAACAATTACTCATACCAGAGGCACATATGTGAAAAACAATCATACCAGAAGCATAAAAAATAACAAAGAAATACCAGATATAATCATACCAGAGGGATTTAATGAAATACCAGAATCCAAAATAGCATCATAAACACTTCTGGTAAAGAAACTATATTAACATAAACACTTCTGGTAAATAGCAACATAAAAACTTCTGGTAAATTATATTACAAAAGAGTTAATATATTACAACAGAGTTAGTCAATACCAAAGTACAAGTTTAGCAAGAGTCAAATACATCATTTTGGACAGATTAAGTTTCAAAGGGACTCGTGGGGTTTCACCCACTCCCTATGGTACAAAATAGAACAGAATTGTTCCCTGAAAGCTGGAACCCATTCTTGACATATATTTGACAAATCAGTTCGTCCAGACGACAAATACTGAATGTGCTTGATTGTGAATACACCACAGCTTCCACTGCAATTGTAGACAACAGATTATATAAGTTTTTTTCCAAAACATCATACTAATGAACATACCAGAACCATATGACTAGTATTGTAAAAATCACCTTGGATTGTTCTGTGGAACTTCTTTGGCTGTCTTTCGAACATAATCCAATGGCTTATCAAGATTGTCCCCAAACCTCCCAAATTCTCCATTAATTTTCAGAATATAAGGAAACATAACAAGGAATGGGGTGAGCAAAGCTTTCAAGTCCCCATCAGACATACAGTCCACAATTGAGTCATATACAACAACACACCATTTAAGTAAATCAATCTGTAGTGCTATCCAGTGTTTACCACAGGTGTTGATGGCAGTGTATATTGTATCGACATCAAAGAAGCTCTTGCTAAAAAAGGGAGGATCAATTCCAAGTACATAACATGCAATTTCTTCGCCGTAATTAAAAGTCCCTGTTTCTTTCAACTCTAGGAATTGTTTATAACGCACATTGTTGAAGTAGTCAACGAAGGGTATAGGAACAATGGTAACACGGGCATAAACCTCTGGATACTCAATTACAGCTTTTCGGAGGTAGGTAATCATTTCATCCAGTTGCTGTAAAGTAGGGAAAAAAACTAATAATTCAATACCAGAGCAAATATGAGAATAATACCAGAAAAACATAAAAAGTTCATACCAGAATTCAAGACATGATAACCATCAGGCAAGATACAAGTACATGAAAACACATCATACCAGAAACAAAAAAAATAAACAAATACCAGAAGGCTCAAGTAATAAATCATCTAAGGAAGTCAAATGATAGTTTATGGCAAAATGAAAGAATTACATACCATAAAACTAATGAAATACATAATACCAGGAAAAAGAAGCAAAAATACAATCATACCAGACTCTTATACAAGTAGCTAATACCAGAAAGCAGTACAACACAGCATACCAGAAATTGTAAAAACAAAATGTACAAACAACATCTTACCAGAAACACATCAGTAGCTAGTTTCAGAAAGACATACCAGAAAACATAATACCAGAAATTATTAACTTAAACAAAAGTAAGGTTAGTGTTAACTTACACAATCCCACAACCAGCCAGTTTTTTGGAGTAAGAGCTTGAAGTGTTCTTTATTTGCCGAATGTTGAAATCCAGTAATAAATTCTTTTTTAGTCTTCGGGTTAAGGTACCAAGTATAAAAAGCATCTCTATCCTTCTTGCTCAAGAAACTGTGCTTGGGGGGCTTGAGGATTTTTACTGGGACAACATACGGTGATACAACAAGGTCGCTGGGTTTCTTTTCACGTAAACCCATTCTCCTCGGTCCTCTGGTTTTAACTTTCCCTTTCCCTTTCACATCTACCTCTGGTAGTGGTTTCTGTACCAGAACAACAACATAACACAAACAGTAAGAAATATGCACAGAAACAACACACATGAAGAATAGTAGTGTATTATACCTCTTCCACAGCTTCTTCCTTTGGCTG
Organism: Fagopyrum esculentum; assembly: GCA_033239045.1. Classification (NCBI taxonomy): domain Eukaryota; kingdom Viridiplantae; phylum Streptophyta; class Magnoliopsida; order Caryophyllales; family Polygonaceae; genus Fagopyrum; species Fagopyrum esculentum. The sequence continues at coordinate 134,422,009 of BSUD01000001.1, read as the reverse complement.
ATCAACTTCAGCTTCCTCCTTGGGCTGGGGCTCGGGCTGGGACTGAGGCTGGGGCATTGGCTTTTCTGTAGATACCGTCTCTTCAGAACTTGAAGAAACCCCAAGAACTTCTAACTTAGGAGCATCAGCTGGAGGTTGGGAGGCCGGCTTTTTAGAGACTTTGGTACCTTTAGAAGAACCGGCCATCCTTTGAACATTAGTGACGATCCTGAAACATTGACTCTCTATTCTGTGTTGTGCCATCGTTTGTGCCTTCTGCCTCATAACAACTTGGTTGATAGTGGCATCTTGTTGCTCAACCTTCTTGACCAACTCAGAAAGCAATTGATTTTGGGCTTGTAGTTGTTTCTTTAAGTCTTCAACCCAATCAGGCACACTATACATTAACATAATAAAAGATTAAAAATGCGATATCAAATAAGCATTTGAAACTAATAAATTATGGTATGTAAAATATCAACTACATTTTTGTGGTAGAAATAGTGGAGGTTGTGGGATCAGATACAGGTGGTGCAACCACAGCTTCTGTGTTGGAAGAGGTCGGATCAGGGACAGGTGGTTCAACCACAGCTTCAGAATTGGAGGTGGTGGGATCAGGCAGAGGTGGTGCAACCAAAGCATCTGTAGGGACAATGCTATCCATTTCTGGAGCAACAACAATCCCAACAGTGCTAGAGGGTGCAACAACAACAACTGGAGGTGTAGCCACTGCCAGCATGTCTTCTTCAGGGCTAAAACAATAGAACAAATTTTGTAAATATTAAGTATTCTGGTATGATAATATAAATACATATTCAACTTCAGTTTACCATGATACTTCCTCTACAATCTGTTCTCTCTTAGGCTTCTTAGACGCAGCCCTACATTAGGAAAAACAAACATTATTAAGTAAATCAATAACATACCAGAAACAAAAACCAAATAAAACATAACAATGTACACAGGAAACAAAGATTAAAAATATCATACCAGAAAACATATTAAATCTAATACAAGAATGTAAGGAAAAAAGTATACCAGAATTAACATAAAACAAAAACCAGAAACAAAAAGACATATACCAGAAAGTAACAAAGCATGTATACCAGAAAAATAAAACAGAAACTAATACCAGAAGTGATATTATAAGCATACCAGAAACTAACAGGCACAGACCAGAAAGCAAAAAAGCAGTCATACAATAAAACTAAAGAAACTAGTATAACAGAAACTAATGCAACATTATTAAAATATAGATTGAGTATGAAATGTATTGAGATACCTTTTCCTTCCCTCTTCAATTTTTCTTTTCTTTGGGACATCTTCTTTCTTAACAACCTTTTGTGGTCTTGGCAACCTCAAAATATGACGACGAGGAGGAGGAGGAGGAGGAGTAGCAAAGTCATCACTCTCGGATTCCTCCTTCTTTGGGACTTCCTTGATAGCCTTCACATTATGGCCTCCAGGCCTGGATACACGTACATCGTGGAACCCTACTTTGAAAAGATGACAAAGATAGCCAGCTGGGTCCAAAACTTCATCCCCCCACCATTTGCAGTCATCCTCGGTTTCTGGGTCTTCTAGGTTGAGGGGGATAGTTTTGATGTCATCTTGAGCCACCGATGACGCTGTATCCTTTATTGTCTGGAAGCTGCATTTCATCTTCCCCTTTGTTGATGAAACCCACTTAAGACAAAGTGGGGTTGCTTCTTCATTAACACATGTGGCAAACAAAGATGCCAGTGTGGGGAGAGAGTCAAGGATGAAAACCTGCATAATATAGAAAGGAAAACAAATGAATAAACCATACCAGAAACTCAAACCAATAAATAATATAATACTAATAAAATAATATCATACCAGAAAATGAAACCACACAAATGCATATCAGAAAACCAGAAATCAAGTAAACTCAATTATAAAACACAAACTAGAAAGATATACTAGAAATGCTATTGAAATAAAGCATACCATAAATCACAAACTTAATATTTCTGGTAGCTAATTGCTCATACCAGAAAGCAAGTAAACTCATACCAGAAAGTATAAAATTCAGAACATACCAGAAACAAAACAATACTTCACAGAACTCAATTATACAACATACACAATCATACCAGAGTCTAATATATTAAAACAAAATACAAGAATCAAAAACCAGAAACAAAAACCAGAAATGCTAATGCAATAAAGCATACCATAAAATCACAAAAGTATCATTTCTGGTAACTAATTACTTATACCAGAGGAAAATGAATGAATAACAAGCATACCAGAGACGTAAACCATAACAAAAATAACAAATATAAACATACCAGAGGCACATAAATGGAAAACCAGAAGCATACCTGGAATGCCAAAGGGAAACCAGAAAGGCAGTAATTTCCGGATGCCCTATACTTTGTTGGCTCACAATCCCTCAGGTTGTCAAGTGTCTTATTAAAGACAAGGCGCCCCCATGAATAAGAATTAAAGGCATCCATGTCCTTCAGAAGCGATAGAGGAAGATTGGAGACGAACTTCTTCTTGTCATTACCAAGCAAAACAAATTCAATAAACAACAACAGAGCCATCTTGAATTTCCTTTCATCATTTTTTTTCAGCTTTGAATATTTTTCCTCCAATTGATCCAATTTGCACTTGGGCATGCCGAACAACTCCTTCATGTCGACATTTTCTTCTTCGTTGTAAACATGGAACCGACACTCAAGGCCGGTAATTTCTGAAAACTCGCTTAAGCCAAACCTTATGAACAAAAATACACAACAAAAAAAGATAGAAACACATTAACAATAGAAAGTAAAATAGAGGTAACAAGCTGAACTGAAAAGGTTAAGTGTATAGTTAATATATACCTAAGCAAGGTTTTGTTGATTGCAAACCACATTGAGTGTTTGCGTTCAGTTTGAACCTCATGCAGAAGCATGAAGTGTATTAATTGGTTTGAAGGTTTGAGATTGGTACAGAGGGAGATGACAGATGAAAAAATAGAGTTTTTGAACATTTCTTGCCCATTGGCATCCAACCCTTCAAGTAAAAATTTAACCATGTTGACACGAGACAAGACAGTTATACGTGCTGCCTCGTATTGTGGGTTTTCATCAAATCTGTACATTAACTAGTAAAGGAAATAAGATTGTTAATACAAGAAAAACAGTCAAGAACAAACCAGAAACTCATATCAGCCATTCAACTTACATTGGACTCTTCATGTCCATAACTAACGCTTTCCTCAGCAGCCTGTGTAAACATACCAGAAAATAATGTCAATATATAAATCAACATGAAATACCAGAAAGTAATATAAAAACCTCATATGAACAAATACAAGAAAACATTAATAAATAAAACAAACACCAGAAACCCTAACTAGAACATCTAATACCAGAAACAAATAACATACCAGAATAACATACCAGAACTTCGAATACCAGAAAACATTAAACATCATATGAACAAATCACAGAAACTTACCAGAAACTTAAAATTACCAGAATAACATACCAGAACTTCTAATAAACACTTACCAGAAACATAAACTAAAGGAAAGACCAGAAAACTTGAAACCAATAACATACCAGAAAATGTAATAACATACAAACATACCAGAAAAGTCATGCAAATATAAAGACGAACCAAACATAGAACAAACCATATCAAAACAGATACCAGAAACGATGATTAAACTTACAAAACCTAATATGAACAATCACCAGAAACTATAATACCATAAAACCTGAAAGAGTATCAAAGCAATACTAACCATAGGTATATCGACTGGTTGAGGACCACCAGATACTACAATCTGAAGGCATGATTCATCATGAGAGACAGCAGAATCATCGCCTTCGTTTGGTGTGGCATCTTCAACAGGTAAAGGAGGCGTAGGAGTCAGAAGGTTGAAGGTAGGAGCATCACAAGAAGATTTGTTGGCAGCAACCTTTGATCGAGTCGACATTTTCAATTTCTTAGGGTTTACAAAATTCGAAACGATTTTGGAGTGTTTGGGGTAAAAACGATGGCCGGAAAGTGACGAATACTGAATCAGAGATGAAGAATATGGAGATTACGAGAGAGATGATGAATCACAGATTGATGAAGGTGAGGAGTCGAAGGGCGAAGGGAATGCGAGGCGAAGGGAATGCGAGGCGAGGGAAGGGCGAAATATGGTTTCTCTGGTAGTTTAGTGATTGAATGAACGGAACGGAGTTGAGTTTGGGTAAATGAATAAGGTTAATTAATTAGGTAAATTAAGTTCATTAAACAGTTAAAAAAATAGGGGTATAGTTTGTATCTCTATTTCTTAAAAAAGCCTAGTATATCAAAATTTGCCATTAAATAATAATTTTGTAAAAAAATTTTTTTTTATAAAATAAATAAAAGATACGTCAACTAATTTATGGAGTAAAATTGATTGTAGAAAAAAAAATATTAATTTTAAATTTAATAATTAAGTGTAATAAGGGTATTCTACACAATATGATCAAGTACTTGTTTGAAATTTACTTGAAAACAATATATGTATTTCAATTCAATGAAATATTTCTATAAGATGTTTTAATTAATATAAAAAATTTGATTTGTTTTTTTTAAAACTAATAAATGTGGTTTTAAAAAAAATAAAAAAAATCTCACCATCAATCAAAATATGACTAAATAGTTATGTCCGAAAATTTATCTATAAATTTGACAAACTTAGTTGTTTATTTGTTGTAAGATAAGTTCAATTATAATTATCGAAATAATCGTAATTGTAAGAATATCAAGTGTAATAAATATATTTGAGACCTCAACAAAATTAAAAAAATTCAAAATATATCGTTTGATAAATATAACTTAGTAACAAAAACTAATTCATATATAAAATTCATCAACAATATTGTAGTTTTATTAAATAGATCATGTTTATAGTCTACAATAACAATAGAAATAAAATTGTTAAAATAATAATCAAATTAGATTAAATATTAACTTTGAATTATATAACATCAAAAAAATAATTTTATTTTTTTAAGGATCTCGAATTTAATTGGGAATTGTTAAGATATTAATTAATTAAATGTTAGTGTGATGTGAAATAACGAACCGACGGCATGTGTAAAATTGACGAGGTGACTGCACGAAACTGCGTCAAATATTAGTTTTAAAGTATATAATGATATATTGATATTGATTTATTAAGGGAAAAAAGAAGCAACAATTTAGAGAAAAACATTAAAAATTACATAAATAAGAAGTACTTGTAAGAAATGATAGAGTGATATTGTGGCTATTGTTGAAAGAGAAATGAACCAAACATGTTCCTATAAAAGGTCGTCCTCTTAGCATGCCATTATATTGGTCTCACAGAGAGACAAACAGAGATCGAGTAGCCATGGGAAAGTCTCTGAGATGCATCACACTTTACACATTGTTGATGGCAATGTCGTTCCTCTGTACCACTACTGGCCATCACCAGAAAGATGGCCAAGCCAAGCATAGGTACACTCATTTTCGATCTCATCCATTCATCAAATGAATCACATATTTCTAGTTAAGCATTTGAAGCTACAATTTGCATCTCTAAGAAATTTCAACTTTTTCAGGGTTGAACATCACTGGCATACCCTCAAGAACTCATCAATGGCGGAAAGGTCAGCTAGCTCCACCATCCTGCAATCAACTCATACACATAAACAGAACTATTTTGAGTTTTCTTTTCACATCTGGGCAATCTGATATCCATGTGATTTCATTTAATGCTGTTTCTTCTCACCTAATTCCACTTTGCAGAGCTGAGGAAGAAGAATTGCAGACTCAAGACATATTAATGGCCGTACATAAGTAAGTGTTCGACCATCAAATCACTTCTTTAATTGCAAACACCATTCACATTCACTAATTTGCATTCATGCATTTACAAAATCATAATAATCGTTCATGTTTTTCTTTTATTCTAATCATATTAGACTGATGCATAATTTACTCATAGGGTCCTACAAAAATCTCACCAGTCTCGAAAGAGTGTTTGCTGTTTTTAGCCCTTAATCATACACATAAACAGAACTATTTTGGCAAGTGTATGAATTAAGCAGATTAAGATTACGAGAATTAAAAGAGAGGAATAATTCTTGGAATCTCGAATGAAGGAGAGTAAAGGGGTTAGATTATGAAGATTAAGAGAATTAGATTATGGAAATTTTATAATTCTATACAACTTCGATTACAAGGTTTATAAAGATTATTGAGGCTAAACACTCATTTCACTTATTTTAATATTCATTTCTTAAACAATTTCATTCCTTAATTCTTCATCTAAATAATCCTCATCTTCATCTACGTAATCTTACGTTACCAAACGAGCCCATTATCCGCTTAATCGTCGAATTCTATAACATCAATTAAGATTTGGCCCAGAAAATCATAAACTATAACAGAACACTCATACACAGTTAATATTTGTGTGTAAAGGTAGATCTGAATGAGAATGATGGAGAACTTACTTCCATTATCAGATAGGAAAGCAGATATAATTGCTGTATATGTAACTTTGTTTTTAACGATCAACCCAAGCAGATAAAAGGAAACAGACAATTCCTGATCACCAAAGGGGCCAAGCTGATGGTCCCTTACAATGTATATTAATTGCATGGACTGATATATTGGATTTGGCTCCACCGACACTCACATTCATGATTCATACAATACAGATATCATGGGTTTCTTGACATCCTAATATATAAGCTTACTTGTTTATTTCACCGCCCTCCAACATTTATGTCTTTCCTACTACTGCAACCCACTTCATCATATATATGCATCAGCATTCATAATTCATCAAGAAACCATTGATATTAAAGTTTACAGCATATAGCAAAGCAATAATTCCATTCCATTGTCCGTATGATCCGTATCCATTTGCCCATACTGCACATGCTATCACATGTCCCATAACATATTACTGTACAACGTTGGCCCAACTAGCTAAACAGTACTCTAATTATGTTCTTATAAAGGATGATAATGATAATGATAATGTAAGAATTTGATTTCAGGAGAAATCTAAGCAATACAGCCAGGAGGGATCTAGGATACTTCTCGTGTGGAACGGGCAATCCGATAGACGATTGTTGGAGGTGCGACGCCAACTGGCAAAAGAACAGGAAAAGACTTGCTGACTGTGCAATTGGGTTTGGTCGTAATGCGGTTGGAGGACGTGATGGTCGGTTCTATGTGGTGACTGACCCAGGTGACGATGACCCGGTATATCCTAGGCCTGGGACCCTCCGCCATGCTGTCATCCAAGACGAGCCGTTATGGATTGTGTTCAAGAGAGATATGGTCATCACTCTTAAACAAGAACTCATAATGAACAGCTTCAAGACAATTGATGGACGTGGAGTAAACGTTCATATTGCTAATGGAGCTTGCATTACAGTTCAGTTTATCACGAATGTGATCATCCATGGCCTTAACATCCATGATTGCAAGCCCACAGGGAATGCTATGGTGAGGAGCTCGCCAAATCATTATGGATGGAGAACCATGGCGGATGGAGATGGAATATCCATATTTGGATCTAGTCATATTTGGATTGATCATAACTCGCTTGCTAACTGCGCGGATGGGCTCATTGACGCCATCATAGGCTCAACCGCAATCACAATCTCAAACAACTACTTCACTCACCACAATGAGGTATAATTATAATTATAACAATAACCAATCTAGCTACATTATTTATCAGTCTAATTTGAAGACTGATCTTTTACTGAAATGTAAAAAAAAAACAGGTGATATTGTTGGGTCACAGTGATACCTATGCAAGAGATAGGTTAATGCAGGTAACCATTGCCTACAACCATTTCGGAGAGGGTCTTATCCAGAGGATGCCAAGGTGTAGACATGGTAATTTCCATGTGGTAAACAATGACTATACACACTGGGAAATGTATGCCATAGGTGGAAGTGCAAATCCAACTATAAACAGTCAAGGGAACAGATACCTTGCTCCTGATAACCCCTTTGCAAAGCAAGTGACTAAGAGGGTTGACACGATTCGTCGTTTTTGGAAGAGATGGAATTGGAGATCAGATGGAGATTTGTTGCTTAATGGAGCCTATTTCACACCATCAGGAAGAGGGGCAGGAGCCAGCTATGCCAGAGCATCCAGCTTAGCAGCCAAGCCGTCTACTTGGGTCGGGTCTTTGACCTCGGGTTCAGGTGCTCTTAACTGTCGCCGTGGACGTCTATGCTAGCTAAACTCCCCATACCCAAAAAAACACATTCCTTACTGTGGCAAATCCTATTAGCCTTCAATATCAAAATTTTCAAGGTAAATGTGAGTAAAGCAATATATTTTACCTTCACAATTTACATTGTACCCTCCTTTTGTCAAAACCAAGCATCTACTTCTAAATGCAAAATGTGTTGTTCACTTCATCTCATCATGGTTGTTTTTGTTAGAACAGTTTGATGAATTCGAGGCTTTGAGGCGTGGAATCACTATCTTGTAAGTGATATTTATGTTGTTGGGTTTCAAGCAAATCACTTCTAAGGATACAACAAAGTCAATGATCGATTCAGACAACAATCTGAAATCATCAACTTACCAAGGCAATTATTCGACAGAAAAACAGTTGGCGGACTGTGAACCAAAACAGTTAACCATCGATCAAGACCCCAAGTCCCAGTCTTTCATTAAATATAATATATATTTAATATACAATATTAAACTTATATCCCAAAACAATCATTAATCAATTAATAATAGGAGGTCCATATAAGGAAACTCTTTAATGCTCCTTAATCAATGTGGGTCAAATTTTCAAGTCTCAAAAAGACTAACACCAACAGTTTTTCTTACCGAGTTCAACTGTAAGCGCTGTTCATCTTATTCACCTGCACAATTCATCAAGAAACCTTCTTGCTAATCGATCACCTCCATGGGCACGGCTCTACAAAGCTTCACACCTCCTAGTTTTACCCCTACCCACTTCCCCTAAAAAGAGTTGTTCATACAGAAAGTAGAGGAAAACTAGATCTTATTGATGTGAACATGAGTATGAAATGTACCCATCAAACTGCAAAGAAATTTCCAAATCTTACTTCGAATAATAGCCTTGGAATTCACTGTGTTTTCTGCTCATGCAATTTCATCTAAATCTTTGAAGAATTATTGCCATTAACATTAGTGTAAGACACTTTACTAGGGAAAACATACAGCTATGAGCTATCAGTTAATCTGTCCACTGCCTTATATCAAGGACAAAGAAAAAAATCAAAACGGAGTACCTGTCCCGCTTCTTGCTTCAGTTGGGCTATACAAGGCAGATCTGTTCCTTGGCCTATTCTCCTCCAACTGTTTCACAACTTCATCCATCGTAGGCCTAACGGCAGGAACCGGAGCACAGCATCCCATTGCAAGTTTAAGTGCCTGAACCAATCCATCTTCCATTGGACTCCTTATCCCCTTTAAAACCTCAACATCAAAAACCTCCATAGTAGTTTCCTCTAGAACTGCAGCCTTCACCATTGAAGGTAAATCCAGGAAATCACGGCTTCTGCTATCTTTTCCAGGCTTCTTACCTATCAAAATCTCCAAAAGCAATATGCCAAATGCATAAACATCTGTCCTAGAATTACTTTTCTTCATATTTTGAAGCTCAGGAGCCTTGTAGCCATCTGCTTTCGCTTGTGTCAATATTTCATCGGCCACATCAGGGATCATCAGCTTGTCCAGTCCAAATTCAGTAAGCCTAGCTACAAAAAAGTCATCAACCAGAACATTTTTGGACCGTATGATCCCATGAGTTATTGGTGTCTCGAGTCCTGTATGAAGGTATGCAAGACCTCGGGCTATACACAGTGCAACTTTGTGACGTCTTGCCCATGTCAACACCGGCTTTCCTTCCTTGTTTTCTGGTTTTCATCAAGCAAAATTGTCACAAAATAATTATGACTACTTCAAAAGTTGCTTACTAACTAAACAAGGCAAACTATTCACCTATTTATCAAATAATAACATTTTGATTCATCAGTTATGGCTCTAACTACAAAATGACGTGGAGTCTAGTGAACCATTCATACAAGCACACGGGGTTCCATCCTAAAACCAATTGGCAATAAGAGGAGTAGCCCAAATGCTTATATGTAGTATCACCTAATTGTGTGTTATCGATGTGGGATACCTTTCCCTACATCTCAACAAGTTGCACGGCTACTTTTTTAATTTGTTCTTGACTATCAACCCTTCAATGATACAGAGAATTTCAACAACAGCAAAATTGGATTCAAAAATTTTCATGTCGAACACGCTATGCCATATGTCAAGACAAGAAGAGGTAGCAACTCTTACCATGCAGAAGCTCATCAAGTGTTCTGTGTGGAAAATGGTCACAAATGAGCAACTTCTCACCTCTGTTTCCTTGATAAAAAGCTCTTAATGGAACCAAATTCTCATGTCGAACACGACCCAACTGCTTTATCATAGGCAAACACAATTTCCTATCCTTGCAACTTCCTTCCCTCAACAATCTCAGTGCAATGCTTCCTCCATCTGCAAGCTTTGCTTTATAAGATGTTCCATAACAAGTTTTTTCAATAACCTGACCAGTAGCATTTAACACATCTTCTAATGTCAAGTGCTCCCCTCCCTCAAAGACAAGAAGCTTCCCTTCACCGCCTTCGGCCCCAACACCAAACTCATCATCTTCATAGCCTTCTTCAAGTGCCTCTTGAATTCCTCCCTTACTCTTCCTCTGATTCTGCAAAAACCCTATCAGCAATGAAGCTGCCACCACCACCAAAGTCATCAAACCAATAACAATCCCTGCAACCGCACCCGAGCTCAATCTATAACCACCACTGCAACTCCTCAAAGGGTACCCACATAAAGAAGGGTTGTTCCCCTCAAATGCCTCAACACCAAACTGACTTCCTTCCAGGTTTGGTAACAACCCACTGAAGTTATTGTAAGATAAGTCCAATTTCTCAAGCTTTAAATTAGTTATGCTCATGGAAACAGTACCATTAAGCATATTGTGACTAAGATCAAGCTCTTGAATATTTCTAAACCTAGTTATAAATTCAGGAAAACCCCCAGAAAACTTATTATCACCAAGATCAACAACCTTGAGATTATCACAAGTGGAATTGGGCAATGCAGGCTCAGGCAGAGACCCAGATAGAGAATTTCCATGGAGTCTGAGAGAAGTAAGGCGATCACAGAGATTCCAAATTGAGGGGAAGAGGGACCCACTTAGCAAATTGTGACCTAAATCAATATCAGAAAGTGAAGAGCTATACCCAAGCTCCAAAGGCACAGACCCAGCTAGAGAATTAAAACTCAAATAAAGGGAGTGAAGAGCAGAAAGCTCTCCAAGTTCTCTTGGAACAGACCCAGAAAGATTAGCAGATGGGAGCTGAAGAGAAAGAACATGGAGAGTTTGGTCTTTGTAAAGGGTAAGATTAGACCATTGAGGAGATGAAAGATCTTCACAAATGAGAAAAGAGCCGTTACCGAAAACCCATTTGAGACCCCTCCATTGGCAAAGAGGTGTGCTTGTGTTCCATGAAGATAGCATGAGGTTATCTGTATCATCATTTTGTAAAGCTGGCTTGATTTTGTACAAAAGAAGCTCAATGTCTGTTAGAGAAGACGGTGACTTTGGGGAGACTGCGTTGGTGGTGGAGATTGTGATCAAACAGAAGATTGAGAAGTGAAGAAGACAAAAGGGTCTCGAAACCGCCATTGGAAGAACTTGATTGAGGAAGAATAGGGACCGAGAGAAATTGATTTGGCCTAAAGCATAGGCAAAAGAGAAAGCTTCTTTAGAAAGAGAAAGTGAGGAGGGAGTCTTCACTCTTCAGTAGAGTATGAAAGCTAGAGTTTTTATTTCCTTCAACTCCTCTCTGTCTTTGCAAGACCTGACTTTAGGGATTTTATCGTAATAGAGAATGTGAGTTGGATAAAATAACATTACACGAACATTCTTTTAGCCGAACTACTCGAACTCGGCTCGAGATCGACTAGTCAAAAGCTCAGCTTGAGCTCGTTTACTTTCTAAACGGGCCGAACATGAACACGATTTAAAACTCGTATAAAATTTAGACCCGGTTAAAAGAACCGAGCTTGAACATGTCAATGCTCGACTCGTATTACGCTCGTCGTTTCTCGTAATTCTGAAAGAAAGGAGGGTCTAGAGGTAGAAATAAAAGGCGGTATTGTGGGAAATTATGGAGGTGTGCAGAGTGATTGAGACACACGCTCCCTCTGTGTGTCGAGTGACATTTTGCAGTCTCTCTTTCGATTCAGCAATAGTTGTCGTCCCTTCCATGTACCAAACATATTATTGTATAGATCCAAGAAGAAGAACAGTTAAATTCATTCAGTTCGGGCTTGGGGTTTGAGTTTAAGATGTGTCTGCATCTAAACTGTTATAATTTATAATAAAGCTTGGAAGTTAGTATATTCATTCACATTCAAATAGAATATTCGTGGGATTACCAATAATAAACTTTATTAAGGTAAACTAATAAAATAGAACGAAGAATGAGCACGCCCACTTTGATAATTCTTCTTATGGGACTTTACCGTTGAAAAAGAAGATGCCCTAGCCTGCGGGGTGGGGTCCACCACCAAAGTGTCGTCTTTTGTTGGGTTTAATAAACATTAAACGCAATGATTACTACATAGGTTTAGTGGAGAATGGAGATGAAGATATAGGTGATTTCAAGTCAAATTGAAGAAAGGGAACCACAACCACACTTGTCAACTTACAAGGATTCCGGTTTGGACAATTAATAAGTTACGTTTACGTAAGACTATATGTGTTTGCCATATTGCTTCTTAGACCATGCTCAAAGGTCTTAGGTTTCAGTCCTTGACGTCTTTTAGTGCAAACCTGATTTGACGGATTTGTAGTTTTTGTGAGTGGGGTCACAAGTCACAAATCATAAATTCACGGGTATAAGACCATGTATGTAGACATTGTAGAGGAGTGAATATGTTTATCTAACTTCAATTGTAATCTTTACGGTGTACAGACTATCATCTAGAGAGAGAGAGGTGTTTAACTATCATATTCCGTAATAATTCTACGTTCTCTAGAGGTAAAAATAATAACAAAATATATACTTGCTATATCAAGGATAAATAAAGAGGAAAGGTAATGTATGATATCCATGTGTGGAATGTGATCTAACATCCACGCAAGATTAGCAACCAATAAGATGGTCCAATCTTAGAGAACAACATTGCAAACTATTGTCTTGAAGGAGGCTTAGTAAGAGCATATGCCACTTGATCATCATTAGTCACATGGGTGCCTCGTAGCTTGTCAGTTTGAACTTGTTGTCGTATAAATGGTAGTCGAGAGAAAAATGCTTCACGCGTAATAATCAAGTGGATGGTGAGTTGTGGGAGGTGGTGTTAGACTCCTTAAGTGGTTTGGAAAACTGATATTGGGAGGGTATCCCCCAACAATGGGCCACGATTTACTACCCGATCCGAACGTAGATCGGTCAAGCCGATTGATGGCATAAAATATGACATAGTTTAGATGTGCACATATGTAGTTTTTCCCTTTCTTTTGAGTACAAGGACATGCATTCATAGCATCTATCGGGTATATTCACCTATTATCCTGGAATCGAGATCTACACAAACTTTGTTGTGATTTTAAGTGAATTGGAGCTGAAATGAAATGGAAAGGGGTCATTCACTGAGCATTGGTCGTGAGGAATTTATTGGGAAGCATTGGAACATCATTGGAAGAAGTATGAAGTGAAGCAAAGGTGAAAAACGTCGAAAAGGAAGAACCACGGTCAAGAAAAAAGTTCCACGGCCGGGGTTTTGATAATTAATTCAATTTCACACGTGAAAACAAAGGTCGAGAGTCGCCACGGGAGGAACCATGGTCGTGGTTTTGTGATGTCACCCGTGGTCTTCTTCGAAAAAGACCGTTATGTTAATTGTCACGTCAGCAAGAAAGGAAGGTGTAACACCCCAAATCCGCGGGACTCGGGGCGCTACGGGTTGGGACCTCACAATGGGTCCCGACCCTTAGCCTGACAACAATTTCACCGGATCTTTCAACATGGCACAAATAAAGGCAAACCAAAATTCCTTTTAATGCAAATGATAAGAAACCCGAAGGAAAACAACAAAAGACTTCAGCCGATAATCAACACCAAAGATCAAAACGCCATACACACGGCATACCAACATAATAAACGAAGAATAAAACACAACCCGACTCCAACCAAAACCCACTCCTAAAATGTACGGAACCCCGGCTGCCCACTCTTCTGGATCTCTCGGCCGCTTTCCTAACCTGCAAGGCAATCTACAACAATATCGGTATAAAACCGTTAGCTAGCATTCAAGGCATTAGAATCATGGTATTGGCACATACACACATAAGGCATCATAAACACACAACATGTTCCAAAACACACAATCCGGTTTATTATCTTTTTTTTTTAAGTTATTCCATTACTAATTTCCATTTAGTTGTGGCACGGAAATCACAAGGATCCGGCCCTTGTCCCCTTTCACCAAACAGGTTTGGGCCAGATGCGAATCAGCATCACCTGTTGGACTGGTCGCAAGGCACCTCCCGACCATCCCCATTTTGGGCCGGACATAGTGGTCACCGCCCGTTATCATACACTTGGGCCAAATATAAACATATAAAGTCGGTGGTCCTATTACCGGTTTAGATGTTATAACATAAGCAATAAACACACACATAAACAATAAACACACACCACCAAACACGCATTGAAACTAATACAGAGAATACGAGCTAAGTAAGTCCGAAGACTTACCTCGTCCCCAAAGCTAAACCGATCAACAAAAGCTCTCAACTTCCCGCAGGAAGATACTCAACTCCTGACCAAAACAAGGCACACGATCAATATCTATCCCTCATGCTAGTAGTCCTTAGACTTCTAGCCCAAATGACCTCTATAAGGTCATACAACTCACATGTTAGGATAACACGTTCCTAGTCTCGACAATCTCAACAAGATCATACAACCATAATCTCAATCCTCATAAGCTCACAAGATCAACCCAACACTCAACGCCCTACAATTCTCACAAGATAACATCAACACCTCGAGTCTTAAGACATTTCAAAAATCCTCAAACACTCACTTAAGGTCCAAAGCCACTACTTGGCATTTCCACTAAGTTATGCTAGATCCAACCTAGCATGATACTAATGCTAAACATAACTAGATCGAGGGAGAAGGTAACTCACATAACGTCAAAAGACGGATATCGAACTTGGACTCTTTAGGCCTTTATCGGGGCGCTTCCGGACCTAAAACCAAAGCTAAGCAAATTTAGCTAATACGCTAAATTTGAACGGAAGATTTAATATATATAAATCTAAGGAAGACTTGCTTTCAAAACCAAGGTTAAAACCGCTCAAACATTTTCGGAGGCAAATAATACGAACATAGAAACTTGGTCGTAAACCACATTTAAAACTTGGGGTGATAAATCTAAAATAAATCCTTGGGTCATACTCCGAATATTAAACAACAAAGGCCACCATTTATAATTTGTAAAAGTTGGGTCATAAACTGTTATAAATATGGCCCATATATGTAAATAATTTCTGCAGGGGGTATAAATGCAAACTTCTAAAAATCTGGGTCCAAATTGCAATTATAAAATATGGGGCACAAATTTCAATTCCAAGAAGTTGGGTCAAATATGTAAATACAAAAGGTGGGTTCCAACTCTGTAATTATACCAAATATATGGGGGCCCGATTTTAAATTAAAGAAAGGGTTGTCTTCAACCTTTACAATAGCGCAGAAGGAGGGAGGTAGTGGCGAGGCGGCGGCTAGGGCACAGCAAGACGCGCAGGGCTCCGGAGAGAGGGTTCGGCGGCGATAGGGTAGGAGAAGGCAAGCCAGGGCAGAGGGATTCTCCGGTGGGCTTAGACGGCGGCGCCGATGGCAGTGCGAGACACAAAGGCTTTCCGGCTCCGGTGGTTTAATAGAAGCGGCGAGGTAAGCAAGGGCGGCTTGATGGTATCCCTCCGGTGGCTGCAGAAGGGTGGCAAGGTTGCGGTTGCTGCAGGGCAGCAGCACGGCCTCCATCTCTGGAGACGACCGGTGGGGATCAACATGGATCTGGTGGGTGCTTTGTACGGTGAGGAAAGAAGAGCGGGGTTGAGCAGATCCCTATTTCGGCGACTCGACAGAGGAGGGATCAAGGCAGTGTGTTGCAGATTGCCCGGCGGTTGGGCTCACAGGCGAAGTCGGAGGGAGGAGCGAGGGTCTGAGGGCTGCACGGGTGAAGCAGGGCTTCTCTTCCAGTGGTGACTGGTGGGGAGGTGAGGGCTGCGCAGAGAAGCAGTTGATGCCTTGTTGCTTGTTGTTAGAAACAGAGGTGGAATGGAGTGTGAGAGACTAAGGGAGAAGGAGAGGCTTGTCCAGTCAAGGGAGCGGGGTCAGGGGTCGGGTAGGTGAGCGAGGGGTCGGACAGGTAGAGCTGCAGGCAGCTATGGACAGGCTGGCGAGTCTCTTCACTAGGAAGGGTAGTGGGAAAGGGGAAGACTAAAACAAAAAGAAAAAAAAATAAAAACGAGAAAAGAGAGTAAGAATGAATCCGATTCCAAAAGTGTTCGGAACGGGATTTTCGAACCGGAAGCTTTTTCCGAAAATAAAAAGACGGATTCATGTGAACGTATTAAAAATATAATTATACTCGGAAAAGGTATTTTACACCTTAAAATAATTTTAAATAAAATACTTGAGATAATAAAATATCAATAAAAGCCGAAAAGATAAAAACGCAAACGCGCCTAAAATTGGGGCGTTACATCAGATCCCCCTAAAAAACAAGTTTCGTCCCGAAACTTGCTACGCATCGAACTTCTCGGTCCTTAAGGCTGAGGTATGAACTCTCAAACTAAGAAGGCTTAAACCTTCTAATCTAAACACATTATCTACTCAAACTACCACCGCAACATATATAAGATCATAAAGCACATTCCCGCACAAGGCACAAACTAGACATAACATCACACATAGACATAACCAACTTAAGGGAAGAACTCAGTCTACCCGTCGATTCTATCGATACTACTAGCTCAACGTAAACTCAAACAGAGATACTATCCTCCGTCTTCTAGTTACTCATCGGTTCCTCGTCTGCCACTATATCATCATGACTGACGACATGTCTCGGGATCATGTAGGCACTCTCTCGATTGATACACATGAAACACTAGGTGGCAACGCCAACTTGTAAGCCACTTCTCAACTCGCGCAAGATCTCGAAAAGGTCGATATACCAGAACTCAACTCCCTTCTCAAGTCTTTCTCAATGCAGCATCAAAGAAGGTCGAACTTCCACTTTACACCGTTGGCTTTGGTTCTTGTCAAACCGAACTTGATGTTACATTTCCTCAATGCTTGTTGCAAGTTCCAAGTAATGAAGGAAGTACCTTACTTCCCACCGCTTCTACTAACCATACTAGTATGCTATTACTTTTACATCGCTCCTCGATACTCAGTCAAGACCTTGTCTTGAAGCATCACTTGTAAAACACCAGATCCATCATACCTCGAGGCAATGTCAAAACATTTGCCCAACGACTCTTTTCTTAACTCTTTAAAACTCTCTCGATACTTGTCCCGCTCTAAACTTCTTTGTCTTTCGAAGTAGTTTAGCCATAGGTGGTATTACTTGAAGAATCTCTTCACAAATCCAGTAATGACCAGCACATCCAAGAAAACTTGTAACTTCTTTCACATCCTTCGGGGGTCGCCGTCCCGAGACAACTTGTCATACAACTTCTCTCTTCTTTTAGAGTAGACCAAAACATCTTATCCGGACGTTAGTAAGCCCATAGGGAATCTCTACAACTCTTAGTGTCCATGGTTCATCGGGAATGTCGTATTTGCAATATCCACATCTCGAATTCTCAATTTGTGACAAATAGACCTTAATTCATTCTTAGAAGAGACTACCGACCCTTGCAACCGGTCGAGTAGATCATCTATCCTTGGTAAGGGATACTTGTTCTTCATTTTTATCTTGTCCAGCTCATGGTAATAGATGTACAAACGGAGATAACTGTCTCACTTTTTGCAAACTGGTGTTCTCCATAACAACTTCAAATCAAGAGTTTAAGATATATTCCAATATGAACTTCAAATCAAGAGTTCAAGATAACGTCTGGTGTTTTCTATGGCATTTCAGTATTTCTAATGAAATCTTATCACTAAGTTCTTGTAATTTCTCCTTCACTTGCTTCCGCCACTCATGTCTCTACACAAGTGTTATTCCATACAGTGTCTTAGACATCGGAATTAAATCAAGCTCGACCTTAGTGGGAAATTCCACATTCTGACGTATTGGAATCCGTGATATCTCAAGTTTAATCTTTTCTCTTCCCGTCACATATTGTAATAACCGACACAATCTTATATGATCACTTTACAAGTGGTCATGATACTAATGATCTATCCCGATCTGTTGGGGTGACGTCCTATAAACACGTGTATTGTTCCATCTTTAGCTACAATGTTTACTGTCCTCTTTCAGAGATCCTTCATCTCTTGAACTCGAGAGGCTTGATCGAGTCTTCTGACTCTCGTAGCCTTATTTAAGTATTCATTTAACTTAATCTCATTTTCCCTCTTTGATGACATGATTCTAAAAATCTTCTAAAGTTTCTCACTTATGTGCTACCATAAGGATCCAAACTACATGACTTAACCATGCTTCAAAACAATTGACCTTATCTTCTTTACTTCTATGACATCCCAACATGTGGGAACCATTCTTCGTATTATATATAAGATTGCACCATTCCTTCGAGTAGGTGTAGAACCTACTTCATTTTCTTATGTAGTCAATCCGACCGTAGAGACTCTAACCTCAATCTTTCATGTACTTCTTGTACATATCATATCGACATCAAACTTCAAAACTTCAATCTTCTCCTGCTCTTGTTGGTCACCTTATACATCCCTTGGTATTCCAAAAACAACTTCACAACCATACCGGTATGCCTTGTGAAGAACGCTAGGCTAATATCCCCCTACCAACATCACTGAAGTGTCCAGCTCATAACTCCACCAAGCACTAACTCCATAACTCTAAGCTTGTAACGTTGCCCTAATGTAGGTCCTCTCTTTCACGTCATAGCCACCATGTCTCTTCCATGTGAGTCTAGAAACTGGACTTATCTCTTGCCTGCGGTAACATATCATCCATTTCATACCTACATCCTCTATATACTCCCGTTTACGTACCACCTCCATGACACTTTACCTTCTTCTTGATTCACTACATCCCCTTTTTCCGTGGTCAAACTTTAAAACCTCTAATTCGTGTCGTTCTCCCATATGTCAATTCCATGACCTATAAAGGTCGCATAAGGTCATCCAAATCCCTTTGTATGCCCGTAATCTTTTTTTTTTTTTATTACTCATCCCCTATTTACTCACCAATAGACAACTCGCACATGTGCGTTCTTGGCTGTCACCAATTAACTTATAACTAACCTTCTCCCATGTCAATGACTTACCATTCTTCTTACCCTTCATGTTACCATTCTCCTGAAAGTTACCCTCCTCGAGGTACTCTACCTTAAACTCCGTTAGTTCCTTCTTCATTCCATGCTTTCTCTTCTTTATAAGGTAACTATATCTTCCTTACCTTGCAGTTTCATATAACTCCCTTTCATAGGCTTAACCATTCTTCCTTGATGTCTTTCAGGTGCCCTTCCCAAATATTATAGCCCTAGCTAGCATCCACTCGCGTTCCTCTTGGTTGATATCTTAAGTCTCTCGATCAAAGCTCTTCGTTTCGTCTTTCATCTTCTTGAGATCATCATTTATACACACTTCCTCCTCCTCGGCGTTGCTTAGTCTTATCATCAAAACAGATCAGGTCAACTCCACGTGAATTCCCACCATGCCCTTCTTCTCCAACTCTAGTAATGTTGACACTTCACTTATTGATACTTCATAAGCTTAACCTACGGTATCTTAAATCTTTTGTGATTGTTTCGTCCATGTCTCTCATCTCGACTCCCATGCCTAGGAGCGCCTAGGGGAAACTTTTACTTCTTAATGAAATACCACATTTAACCTTGTTGGAACATACCCGTCTTCGCCTCGATTCGCATCTTTAGTTGTCCACGCGTCTTCTTAAAGACTTAAGTTCGTTATCTCAATTGGTCTCGTCGTCGTACAATCACGGTTTCTTTATAACCACTTATACACCTTAACGTTGCTCTCTTTACTTGTAGTGCTTCCATCTCGAATTCTCTTAAGTTGACTCAAAGTTCCCTTCTATTTGTTCGTCCTTGCCGCTAATGTCCTCTTTATCCATCAAATGGTTTCTTTGACGTCCCCAAAAGGAGTCCGACGAATCGCCAAGGTGTTCGCCATAATGTGATGCTCAACTCGGTACTTGAGTATACTCCTCTTTATATGTAAACTATCCTAAGCCAAACGGCGTCGCCCTAAAGGTGATGCTATTTTTCCGTCGTCCTAACTATAAGGTTCCTTACTATATACTACTATATATAAGAGTCCGTATATAAGCCTATATATGTCCTATGTCCACATAACTACTAATATCACGCATTCAGCACTCCATTACAACAATACAAGGTCCAAAACATATAATCGTTCACATATAAAACTATACACATAAATCATGTCCATCATGCATAACTACAAACCTCATATTCATATCTATATAAACATATATATACATATTAAAATCCAATAAACTAAGCTGCCGAGATCCGCGGAAGGAGTGGTGGTCCGTACATTCTACCCCGACTCATGCATGTGATTTTGAAAACGAAAACTCAGAACCCGTGGGGTTCTGTTAATTCCTTATTCGGCCTTTAGAAGATTGCGAGTGCCATTGTTGTCAACCTAGGGCTCTGATACCACTTTTGTAACAGCCCAAATCCGCGGGACTCGGGGCGCTACGGGTTGGGACCTCACAATGGGTCCCGACCCTTAGCCTGACAACAATTTCACCGGATCTTTCAACATGGCACAAATAAAGGCAAACCAAAATTCCTTTTAATGCAAATGATAAGAAACCCGAAGGAAAACAACAAAAGACTTCAGCCGATAATCAACACCAAAGATCAAAACGCCATACACACGGCATACCAACATAATAAACGAAGAATAAAACACAACCCGACTCCAACCAAAACCCACTCCTAAAATGTACGGAACCCCGGCTGCCCACTCTTCTGGATCTCTCGGCCGCTTTCCTAACCTGCAAGGCAATCTACAACAATATCGGTATAAAACCGTTAGCTAGCATTCAAGGCATTAGAATCATGGTATTGGCACATACACACATAAGGCATCATAAACACACAATGTACACCAAATCACACAATCCGGTTTATTATCTTTTTATTATTAAGTCGTATCCCGTTCTAATTCAACTTCTTTTGTGACACGAGAATCCTCCGAAACTCGCCTCGGTCCATTCTTCCGGCAATGGAACGGTCGGATGCCTCCGACCGTCTAACCAGCACGGGCCAGTCGCCGAGATCCCCCTAGCTCTCACGGGGAGCCAGGCAGTGATGTCACCGCCCGTTATCATACACTTGGGCCAAATAATATAAAGGTCGGTAATCCTATTTCCGTTTTAGTTGTTATAAACAGTAACATAATAAACACACACCACCCAACACACAATAATGCTAATACAAAGAATACGAGCTAAGTAAGTCCGGAGACTTACCTCGTCCCAAAGATAATCCCGCTAACCACCGCTCTCAACTTCCCGTAGGAAGGCACTCAACGCGTGGTCACAACAAGTCACACAATCAACAACTCTCTCATAAGCTATAAGTCCTTAAACTTCTAGTCTCAATGATCTCGCAAGATCATAAACCACAACTATGCTAGGATAACAAACTCCTAGTCATCCCGATCTCACCAGATCATAACCATCACAACCCAGGCTAGGATACTCTCGTTCTAGTCTCCACAATCTCAACAAGATCATACAACCATAATCTCAATCCTCATAAGCTCACAATATCAACCAAACACTCAACGCCCTACAATTCTCACAAGATAACATCAACACCTCGAGTCTTAAGACATTTCAAAAATCCTCAAACACTCACTTAAGGTCCAAAGCCACTACTTGGCATTTCCACTAAGTTATGCTAGATCCAACCTAGCATGATACTAATGCTAAACATAACTAGATCGAGGGAGAAGGTAACTCACATGACGTCAAAAGACGGATATCGAACTTGGACTCTTTAGGCCTTTATATATAAATCTAAGGAAGACTTGCTTTCAAAACCAAGGTTAAAACCGCTCAAACATTTTCGGAGGCAAATAATACGAACATAGAAACTTGGTCGTAAACCACATTTAAAACTTGGGGTGATAAATCCAAAATAAATCCTTGGGTCATACTCCGAATATTAAACAACAAAGGCCACCATTTATAATTTGTAAAAGTTGGGTCATAAACTGTTATAGATATGGCCCATATATGTAAATAATTTCTGCAGGGGGTATAAATGCAAACTTCTAAAAATCTGGGTCCAAATTGCAATTATAAAATATGGGGCACAAATTTCAATTCTAAGAAGTTGGGTCAAATATGTAAATACAAAAGGTGGGTTCCAACTCTGTAATTATACCAAATATGTGGGGGCCCGATTTTAAATTAAAGAAAGGGTTGTCTTCAACCTTTACAATAGCGCAGAAGGAGGGAGGTAGTGGCGAGGCGGCGGCTAGGGCACAGCAAGACGCGCAGGGCTCCGGAGAGAGGGTTCGGCGGCGATAGGGTAGGAGAAGGCAAGCCAGGGCAGAGGGATTCTCCGGTGGGCTTAGACGGCGGCGCCGATGGCAGTGCGAGACACAAAGGCTTTCCGGCTCCGGTGGTTTAATAGAAGCGGCGAGGTAAGCAAGGGCGGCTTGATGGTATCCCTCCGGTGGCTGCAGAAGGGTGGCAAGGTTGCGGTTGCTGCAGGGCAGCAGCACGGCCTCCATCTCTGGAGACGACCGGTGGGGATCAACATGGATCTGGTGGGTGCTTTGTACGGTGAGGAAAGAAGAGCGGGGTTGAGCAGATCCCTATTTCGGCGACTCGACAGAGGAGGGATCAAGGCAGTGTGTTGCAGATTGCCCGGCGGTTGGGCTCACAGGCGAAGTCGGAGGGAGGAGCAAGGGTCTGAGGGCTGCACGGGTGAAGCAGGGCTTCTCTTCCAGTGGTGACTGGTGGGGAGGTGAGGGCTGCGCAGAGAAGCAGTTGATGCCTTGTTGCTTGTTGTTAGAAACAGAGGTGGAATGGAGTGTGAGAGACTAAGGGAGAAGGAGAGGCTTGTCCAGTCAAGGGAGCGGGGTCAGGGGTCGGGTAGGTGAGCGAGGGGTCGGACAGGTAGAGCTGCAGGCAGCTATGGACAGGCTGGCGAGTCTCTTCACTAGGAAGGGTAGTGGGAAAGGGGAAGACTAAAACAAAAAGAAAAAAAAATAAAAACGAGAAAAGAGAGTAAGAATGAATCCGATTCCAAAAGTGTTCGGAACGGGATTTTCGAACCGGAAGCTTTTTCCGAAAATAAAAAGACGGATTCATGTGAACGTATTAAAAATATAATTATACTCGGAAAAGGTATTTTACACCTTAAAATAATTTTAAATAAAATACTTGAGATAATAAAATATCAATAAAAGCCGAAAAGATAAAAACGCAAACGCGCCTAAAATTGGGGCGTTACATCAGATCCCCCTAAAAAACAAGTTTCGTCCCGAAACTTGCTACGCATCGAACTTCTCGGTCCTTAAGGCTGAGGTATGAACTCTCAAACTAAGAAGGCTTAAACCTTCTAATCTAAACACATTATCTACTCAAACTACCACCGCAACATATATAAGATCATAAAGCACATTCCCGCACAAGGCACAAACTAGACATAACATCACACATAGACATAACCAACTTAAGGGAAGAACTCAGTCTACCCGTCGATTCTATCGATACTACTAGCTCAACGTAAACTCAAACAGAGATACTATCCTCCGTCTTCTAGTTACTCATCGGTTCCTCGTCTGCCACTATATCATCATGACTGACGACATGTCTCGGGATCATGTAGGCACTCTCTCGATTGATACACATGAAACACTAGGTGGCAACGCCAACTTGTAAGCCACTTCTCAACTCGCGCAAGATCTCGAAAAGGTCGATATACCAGAACTCAACTCCCTTCTCAAGTCTTTCTCAATGCAGCATCAAAGAAGGTCGAACTTCCACTTTACACCGTTGGCTTTGGTTCTTGTCAAACCGAACTTGATGTTACATTTCCTCAATGCTTGTTGCAAGTTCCAAGTAATGAAGGAAGTACCTTACTTCCCACCGCTTCTACTAACCATACTAGTATGCTATTACTTTTACATCGCTCCTCAATACTCAGTCAAGACCTTGTCTTGAAGAATCACTTGTAAAACACCAGATCCATCATACCTCGAGGCAATGTCAAAACATTTGCCCAACGACTCTTTTCTTAACTCTTTAAAACTCTCTCGATACTTGTCCCGCTCTAAACTTCTTTGTCTTTCGAAGTAGTTTAGCCATAGGTGGTATTACTTGAAGAATCTCTTCACAAATCCAGTAATGACCAGCACATCCAAGAAAACTTGTAACTTCTTTCACATCCTTCGGGGGTCGCCGTCCCGAGACAACTTGTCATACAACTTCTCTCTTCTTTTAGAGTAGACCAAAACATCTTATCCGGACGTTAGTAAGCCCATAGGGAATCTCTACAACTCTTAGTGTCCATGGTTCATCGGGAATGTCGTATTTGCAATATCCACATCTCGAATTCTCAATTTGTGACAAATAGACCTTAATTCATTCTTAGAAGAGACTACCGACCCTTGCAACCGGTCGAGTAGATCATCTATCCTTGGTAAGGGATACTTGTTCTTCATTTTTATCTTGTCCAGCTCATGGTAATAGATGTACAAACGGAGATAACTGTCTCACTTTTTGCAAACTGGTGTTCTCCATAACAACTTCAAATCAAGAGTTTAAGATATATTCCAATATGAACTTCAAATCAAGAGTTCAAGATAACGTCTGGTGTTTTCTATGGCATTTCAGTATTTCTAATGAAATCTTATCACTAAGTTCTTGTAATTTCTCCTTCACTTGCTTCCGCCACTCATGTCTCTACACAAGTGTTATTCCATACAGTGTCTTAGACATCGGAATTAAATCAAGCTCGACCTTAGTGGGAAATTCCACATTCTGACGTATTGGAATCCGTGATATCTCAAGTTTAATCTTTTCTCTTCCCGTCACATATTGTAATAACCGACACAATCTTATATGATCACTTTACAAGTGGTCATGATACTAATGATCTATCCCGATCTGTTGGGGTGACGTCCTATAAACACGTGTATTGTTCCATCTTTAGCTACAATGTTTACTGTCCTCTTTCAGAGATCCTTCATCTCTTGAACTCGAGAGGCTTGATCGAGTCTTCTGACTCTCGTAGCCTTATTTAAGTATTCATTTAACTTAATCTCATTTTCCCTCTTTGATGACATGATTCTAAAAATCTTCTAAAGTTTCTCACTTATGTGCTACCATAAGGATCCAAACTACATGACTTAACCATGCTTCAAAACAATTGACCTTATCTTCTTTACTTCTATGACATCCCAACATGTGGGAACCATTCTTCGTATTATATATAAGATTGCACCATTCCTTCGAGTAGGTGTAGAACCTACTTCATTTTCTTATGTAGTCAATCCGACCGTAGAGACTCTAACCTCAATCTTTCATGTACTTCTTGTACATATCATATCGACATCAAACTTCAAAACTTCAATCTTCTCCTGCTCTTGTTGGTCACCTTATACATCCCTTGGTATTCCAAAAACAACTTCACAACCATACCGGTATGCCTTGTGAAGAACGCTAGGCTAATATCCCCCTACCAACATCACTGAAGTGTCCAGCTCATAACTCCACCAAGCACTAACTCCATAACTCTAAGCTTGTAACGTTGCCCTAATGTAGGTCCTCTCTTTCACGTCATAGCCACCATGTCTCTTCCATGTGAGTCTAGAAACTGGACTTATCTCTTGCCTGCGGTAACATATCATCCATTTCATACCTACATCCTCTATATACTCCCGTTTACGTACCACCTCCATGACACTTTACCTTCTTCTTGATTCACTACATCCCCTTTTTCCGTGGTCAAACTTTAAAACCTCTAATTCGTGTCGTTCTCCCATATGTCAATTCCATGACCTATAAAGGTCGCATAAGGTCATCCAAATCCCTTTGTATGCCCGTAATCTTTTTTTTTTTTTATTACTCATCCCCTATTTACTCACCAATAGACAACTCGCACATGTGCGTTCTTGGCTGTCACCAATTAACTTATAACTAACCTTCTCCCATGTCAATGACTTACCATTCTTCTTACCCTTCATGTTACCATTCTCCTGAAAGTTACCCTCCTCGAGGTACTCTACCTTAAACTCCGTTAGTTCCTTCTTCATTCCATGCTTTCTCTTCTTTATAAGGTAACTATATCTTCCTTACCTTGCAGTTTCATATAACTCCCTTTCATAGGCTTAACCATTCTTCCTTGATGTCTTTCAGGTGCCCTTCCCAAATATTATAGCCCTAGCTAGCATCCACTCGCGTTCCTCTTGGTTGATATCTTAAGTCTCTCGATCAAAGCTCTTCGTTTCGTCTTTCATCTTCTTGAGATCATCATTTATACACACTTCCTCCTCCTCGGCGTTGCTTAGTCTTATCATCAAAACAGATCAGGTCAACTCCACGTGAATTCCCACCATGCCCTTCTTCTCCAACTCTAGTAATGTTGACACTTCACTTATTGATACTTCATAAGCTTAACCTACGGTATCTTAAATCTTTTGTGATTGTTTCGTCCATGTCTCTCATCTCGACTCCCATGCCTAGGAGCGCCTAGGGGAAACTTTTACTTCTTAATGAAATACCACATTTAACCTTGTTGGAACATACCCGTCTTCGCCTCGATTCGCATCTTTAGTTGTCCACGCGTCTTCTTAAAGACTTAAGTTCGTTATCTCAATTGGTCTCGTCGTCGTACAATCACGGTTTCTTTATAACCACTTATACACCTTAACGTTGCTCTCTTTACTTGTAGTGCTTCCATCTCGAATTCTCTTAAGTTGACTCAAAGTTCCCTTCTATTTGTTCGTCCTTGCCGCTAATGTCCTCTTTATCCATCAAATGGTTTCTTTGACGTCCCCAAAAGGAGTCCGACGAATCGCCAAGGTGTTCGCCATAATGTGATGCTCAACTCGGTACTTGAGTATACTCCTCTTTATATGTAAACTATCCTAAGCCAAACGGCGTCGCCCTAAAGGTGATGCTATTTTTCCGTCGTCCTAACTATAAGGTTCCTTACTATATACTACTATATATAAGAGTCCGTATATAAGCCTATATATGTCCTATGTCCACATAACTACTAATATCACGCATTCAGCACTCCATTACAACAATACAAGGTCCAAAACATATAATCGTTCACATATAAAACTATACACATAAATCATGTCCATCATGCATAACTACAAACCTCATATTCATATCTATATAAACATATATATACATATTAAAATCCAATAAACTAAGCTGCCGAGATCCGCGGAAGGAGTGGTGGTCCGTACATTCTACCCCGACTCATGCATGTGATTTTGAAAACGAAAACTCAGAACCCGTGGGGTTCTGTTAATTCCTTATTCGGCCTTTAGAAGATTGCGAGTGCCATTGTTGTCAACCTAGGGCTCTGATACCACTTTTGTAACAGCCCAAATCCGCGGGACTCGGGGCGCTACGGGTTGGGACCTCACAATGGGTCCCGACCCTTAGCCTGACAACAATTTCACCGGATCTTTCAACATGGCACAAATAAAGGCAAACCAAAATTCCTTTTAATGCAAATGATAAGAAACCCGAAGGAAAACAACAAAAGACTTCAGCCGATAATCAACACCAAAGATCAAAACGCCATATACACGGCATACCAACATAATAAACGAAGAATAAAACACAACCCGACTCCAACCAAAACCCACTCCTAAAATGTACGGAACCCCGGCTGCCCACTCTTCTGGATCTCTCGGCCGCTTTCCTAACCTGCAAGGCAATCTACAACAATATCGGTATAAAACCGTTAGCTAGCATTCAAGGCATTAGAATCATGGTATTGGCACATACACACATAAGGCATCATAAACACACAACATGTTCCAAAACACACAATCCGGTTTATTATCTTTTTTTTTTTAAGTTATTCCATTACTAATTTCCATTTAGTTGTGGCACGGAAATCACAAGGATCCGGCCCTTGTCCCCTTTCACCAAACAGGTTTGGGCCAGATGCGAATCAGCATCACCTGTTGGACTGGTCGCAAGGCACCTCCCGACCATCCCCATTTTGGGCCGGACATAGTGGTCACCGCCCGTTATCATACACTTGGGCCAAATATAAACATATAAAGTCGGTGGTCCTATTACCGGTTTAGATGTTATAACATAAGCAATAAACACACACATAAACAATAAACACACATCACCAAACACGCATTGAAACTAATACAGAGAATACGAGCTAA
Organism: Fagopyrum esculentum; assembly: GCA_033239045.1. NCBI lineage: Eukaryota > Viridiplantae > Streptophyta > Magnoliopsida > Caryophyllales > Polygonaceae > Fagopyrum > Fagopyrum esculentum. The sequence goes on along the minus strand of BSUD01000001.1, from coordinate 134,393,365 downwards.
GTAAGTCCGAAGACTTACCTCGTCCCCAAAGCTAAACCGATCAACAAATGCTCTCAACTTCCTGCAGGAAGATACTCAACTCCTGACCAAAACAAGGCACACGATCAATATCTATCCCTCATGCTAGTAGTCCTTAGACTTCTAGCCCAAATGACCTCTATAAGGTCATACAACTCACATGTTAGGATAACACGTTCCTAGTCTCGACAATCTCAACAAGATCATACAACCATAATCTCAATCCTCATAAGCTCACAAGATCAACCCAACACTCAACGCCCTACAATTCTCACAAGATAACATCAACACCTCGAGTCTTAAGACATTTCAAAAATCCTCAAACACTCACTTAAGGTCCAAAGCCACTACTTGGCATTTCCACTAAGTTATGCTAGATCCAACCTAGCATGATACTAATGCTAAACATAACTAGATCGAGGGAGAAGGTAACTCACATGACGTCAAAAGACGGATATCGAACTTGGACTCTTTAGGCCTTTATCGGGGCGCTTCCGGACCTAAAACCAAAGCTAAGCAAATTTAGCTAATACGCTAAATTTGAACGGAAGATTTAATATATATAAATCTAAGGAAGACTTGCTTTCAAAACCAAGGTTAAAACCGCTCAAACATTTTCGGAGGCAAATAATACGAACATAGAAACTTGGTCGTAAACCACATTTAAAACTTGGGGTGATAAATCCAAAATAAATCCTTGGGTCATACTCCGAATATTAAACAACAAAGGCCACCATTTATAATTTGTAAAAGTTGGGTCATAAACTGTTATAGATATGGCCCATATATGTAAATAATTTCTGCAGGGGGTATAAATGCAAACTTCTAAAAATCTGGGTCCAAATTGCAATTATAAAATATGGGGCACAAATTTCAATTCTAAGAAGTTGGGTCAAATATGTAAATACAAAAGGTGGGTTCCAACTCTGTAATTATACCAAATATGTGGGGGCCCGATTTTAAATTAAAGAAAGGGTTGTCTTCAACCTTTACAATAGCGCAGAAGGAGGGAGGTAGTGGCGAGGCGGCGGCTAGGGCACAGCAAGACGCGCAGGGCTCCGGAGAGAGGGTTCGGCGGCGATAGGGTAGGAGAAGGCAAGCCAGGGCAGAGGGATTCTCCGGTGGGCTTAGACGGCGGCGCCGATGGCAGTGCGAGACACAAAGGCTTTCCGGCTCCGGTGGTTTAATAGAAGCGGCGAGGTAAGCAAGGGCGGCTTGATGGTATCCCTCCGGTGGCTGCAGAAGGGTGGCAAGGTTGCGGTTGCTGCAGGGCAGCAGCACGGCCTCCATCTCTGGAGACGACCGGTGGGGATCAACATGGATCTGGTGGGTGCTTTGTACGGTGAGGAAAGAAGAGCGGGGTTGAGCAGATCCCTATTTCGGCGACTCGACAGAGGAGGGATCAAGGCAGTGTGTTGCAGATTGCCCGGCGGTTGGGCTCACAGGCGAAGTCGGAGGGAGGAGCAAGGGTCTGAGGGCTGCACGGGTGAAGCAGGGCTTCTCTTCCAGTGGTGACTGGTGGGGAGGTGAGGGCTGCGCAGAGAAGCAGTTGATGCCTTGTTGCTTGTTGTTAGAAACAGAGGTGGAATGGAGTGTGAGAGACTAAGGGAGAAGGAGAGGCTTGTCCAGTCAAGGGAGCGGGGTCAGGGGTCGGGTAGGTGAGCGAGGGGTCGGACAGGTAGAGCTGCAGGCAGCTATGGACAGGTTGGCGAGTCTCTTCACTAGGAAGGGTAGTGGGAAAGGGGAAGACTAAAACAAAAAGAAAAAAAAATAAAAACGAGAAAAGAGAGTAAGAATGAATCCGATTCCAAAAGTGTTCGGAACGGGATTTTCGAACCGGAAGCTTTTTCCGAAAATAAAAAGACGGATTCATGTGAACGTATTAAAAATATAATTATACTCGGAAAAGGTATTTTACACCTTAAAATAATTTTAAATAAAATACTTGAGATAATAAAATATCAATAAAAGCCGAAAAGATAAAAACGCAAACGCGCCTAAAATTGGGGCGTTACAGAAGGAGCCTTTTAACATATATAGCCTGGCAACTAGTTCATTGTCACGTCAGTAAGTGCGCCTTCTTCCAGGACATACCAAGTGTTAGTATGTTTGTTCCTTCCTTTGTGCTATTGGTTGTTAAGAGCATACTAGGTTGGATATATGTTTGATGATGGAGATAGTGTTGAGATGCCTTGGAAGGCTTTGAGGTTTTGACGATTATGTTGAGGTAGTGTATAACGTATATGATCTTATTGGGATAGGTTAAGGTTTATGGTGTTGTATGTGATCCTTGAGAATTTGTGAGACTAGGAGTTGAGATCTCCTAGCAAGTGGTATATTGTTTGATATTTGTGTGCCTTATTGTACAGGCTCTGATCGTTTCCTTAGGGAAACCGAGATTGACTATGATTAGAATTATCTTGTGACGGGTAAATCCTTTGGGCTTACTTAGCTAACTTCTATGAGTTAGAGTGATTGTAATAGTTGTGTGTGTATATGTGTGTTGTATTTGATAACTTAATGGGACTAGGATGACCATATGTTTTATTGGCAAGTGTATGATGAGAGCGGACATAACTTGTCCAGCTCAAAATGGGGCAGTTGGAGGGTTCTCTACGACCAGTCCACCAGGTGGTGATGATTGACACCAGTTCCGAACTTATGTGGTGAAAGGGATAGAGGCGAGGTTGTTTTACTCCTCGTATCACACATGAATGAATTAGTAATGGTATCACTTGATGAAGATAATAAACGGTTTATGTGTGAGCATGCTTTATGGTATAAAGTGATTATGTGTTGTGTGTGCTATTACCGTTATTTTTATTCATAGGTTGTTAGCTAACGGTTTATACCGTGAAGTAGATGCTTTGCAGGATAGGAGGACTGCAGAGTGATCAGTCAAGGACTTCCGTACATTTAAGATGTCATGGGTTTTGGAATGTATGCATGTATATGATGATACCGTTTTTATGCTCGGCTATGGTTTTGTATACTTTCGATATTATCTAATTCACCTTTATTAGTTTTGGTTATATATATATATATATATATATATATATATATATATATATATATATATATATATATATATTTGTGTCTTGTTGTAAGATCCAATAAACTAGTTGTCAGGCTAGGGTCAGGACCCATTGTGAGGTCCTAGCTCGTAGCACTCCGAGTCCTACGAATTTGGGGTGTTACAAAGTTGGTATTAGAGCCTTAAGTTGACAATAATGGCACTTGCAATCTTCTTGAAAGGTCGAATAGATAAAATAAACAAAACCCGAAAGGAGTCTAAGTTTATAAAAGGATTTTAGTTTTAAAACTTGTTCATAGTCGATTTGAGATAGAATGCATGAGAAGCCATCACTCCTTCCGTGGATCTCAACACTTTAGTTATTTATATATATATGGGACTGCGTGTGTATTTTAGACTTGATTTTAACCTATATATGTATATATGGTATTAGTGGACCTTATGCAATTAGATATGCTTATACTATAAACGGCTCGCACATGAGAAACGTCTACAGTAGGACGGGATAGAGGTAGACCACCTCTTCCTCCGGTATTTATAGGTTAGGGACAGGTTCCTGTCGTTGATCTGTCTGTAGCGGAGGATAGAGTAGAGGTTTCCTTGAGAACCTAGCGTTTGGAGGGGGGGGGGGGGGGGGGGG
>BSUD01000001.1:134261896-134389452 GCA_033239045.1 Fagopyrum esculentum | reverse complement strand
AATTTGGAGAGCATAGAGGGTTAGGTATTTTGGATTTGGAACTTCTTCAAGTGGGGTAGCAGTGGTGATTACAATAGCGTTTGGAGGGGGGAGGAGGAGGGGGGTTGAGCCATCAATGAATTTGGAGAGGCCATGCCCTACGAGCACTACATTGATCTGGAGATATAGTTAGTTGACTTAAGTTAAAGATAATAAAAGTTTGTTGCACATAGATTTAACATGTTATCATTTTGAGTAGTAACGATCAAGGATTGAATATTTTATACGGATTGAGACAATTAGGGGTCACTACTAGAAATTGTGTTGATAGCAACGGATGTTCTAATCTATTGAGGAATATGTCAACATATATTATCGTGGGTTCCCTCAACCGTTGCTAAACTACCAATGGAAGTATTTACCACTGGACATAACTATAGGAAATTGTCAAAATAGTCAAATTACGCACGGTTTTAATTACCAACGGATCAAGTTGTGTGTAAATTTTCAACGGGTCGGAAACCAACAATCAAAACTTTTGGTTATGTTAAAAAAAATCTAACGTTAGCAAACTAAACTCCGCGATGCTTGGTATAGTGAACATTGGAACTTGATTTTCGAGAGTATTTTTTGTATAATTATATGTGAAGTCCAATGTTGATGGTTATTCTTCAATTGACTATTTGCAAATTAGTATTACTGAGATTGGTATTTATTTTGAGTTAACTCTCAATAGTGGCTCAAATGATCAATGTTGGTGTAGAAGTCTAGTGGACTCAATCATTCTTTTTTTCAACATCGGTCTAAAAATGTACGTTGATCTCTTACATAATAATTTATTTTGACTTGTTCAATTACTAGTGTAATTATACAACAAGTGATACTATATTAAGGCTAAGCTTGCAAAGATGTGCCTTTTCTGCACACCGACGCCACCACGGTCACGCTAGCGGCACCTCGTCGACAATAGACGGTGGAGTCACACCGCCTCGGCAAGGTGGGCCTTCTGTTCTTTCCCCTTCCTTCCTTCGTCATGCTTGGATTCTTATGGAGATATCGACGTCCAACAGCTACACAGACTACCTTCCCAGCCTTGCGCACAACGACCATGAAGTCTGTGCCATCACGATTGCAATCACTCGAGGTAAGTCTCTGGTTTCCTTTCCCGTTGAACTCCAGTTATCGCCACATTTGGAACTTGGTGTATTCCTGCAGAACATTCGCTTACTTTGTGCTCAACGAACTCGATCGGACTTCTCTCTTCTTCTTCCCCGGTACTAAGCCAAGCTTCACACCCTCTTGATCGTGGGTTGTTGTTCGTGGTTGCCGTAGTCACATTGTCACAACAGCGAGTTCTCATGTTTCATACCAACTTATATGTTTCATACCAACTTATGTTGTACTTCAGCTTCGGTATAGGATGTCTAGGTTCAGTAGTTTAAGAGGAGTAGAGGTTGAAGGTGGAGTTATAAGGTTGTTTCATGGATGAAGTTATCCTTGTTTGAAAGCCATGGGGTATAGTATAAGGCTTATATCATTTTTCTTTTGACCTCCAGTTTGTTTATTTTATTTTATTTTGGTTATTTTATTCTTATATCGAAACAGAACTAGCATTACCGGATCTTTTCCGGTTTGGATCTAATATGACAAGCCCAAAAAGAGTTAACTCCTTCTTCATTTAACTTGACGGGCTCATCAAGGTGACGTGCCCATCAAGAGGAAACCATTTTCTATCTTTCAGCAGCCCTCATACCCTAACGGATCCGTCGACCGACTTCTGAGAGAAGTACGTGAGTGTGTCGTCCCTCCGTAGCAAACCCTAGCTGATACCAACCAATTTGACTTCCATGTCGCCTCTCTCGTTCATGCCAGACCGGCGCCGACAGCACCCTCCTCTCCTCCCGTCTCCTCTGTCATCACGCTGGCGAGCCCTCTTCGTTGAGTAGTAGTAGTCCTTCTTCGCCTCTGTTGTCGTTTCTTTTTCTATCACACCAGCAACGGCGCTCTTCGCTTCTTCTCTACACATAACATCCATGAGCGGACATGCCCTGCTCTTCTCTCCAGCTTCTTTTACGCCACGAACAACCATCGGCCGCCTCTTCCTTCGACTACACTGGATCGACAACAACAGCAAGAGAAGCCTTCTGCTTCCAGTCGTGCACCCACAATGGTTAAACGATAGTAGTTCGACCGCAAGGGCTGCAGGTACGAGTCGTTGGCGCGCAAGGCCGTAGGGGGCGGACCATAGCCACTGGTGCGCAAGGCCGCAGGGGTGGCAGTCCAGATTCGCTGGGGCGACAGTTACAGAAGGTCACGTCTTCCTCCTTTTTTCTCATGCACGTGAGTTAGTCGGGTTTCGATTGTCGGGTAAGGACCCTACTTCCCTTCACTTCCGTACCCTCTCTATATATGTGTTGATTAGAACTCCGTTGGTATCTCATAACTTTTCCTAACAGCCTCGGAAGATGGTTTGAAGAGCTGAGGCGTTTTTTGAGTTTTTGAAAGTGATGAACAGTCAACATCGGGTCCAGATTTGGGTAAGTTAGACTCCTACTTTGCTGCTCAATTTTGGATATGTTATAGTTGGTGTTGTATAGTATAACATACTGAAATTTGAGAGTATTATGAGTTATAGTTTAGGAGATATGGTTCTCAAAAGTTGGTTCCTCATGTAGTTTTTACAAGTGTGCTGAATATTCTAAGTGTGGAGTAAAAACTGGTTGTGATGCAGTTTTGTGAGATAGATTTGAATGGGCTTTTGATCTATGTTGGTGTTGAATTTTGGATATGTTGTTTATGGATATGCATAGCATGTGGTAAAGTTTGAGAGCGATCTGTTGGTTTAATCCGGATTTATGATGTTCCGAAGTTAGGTATAAGTATCATTGGTTTTAGAAGGGTTGTGCTAGGTTTTTAGTGTGTGTTCTTGGAGATGGTTTGAGTTTGTGTATCTTTATGGTTTATATCATATGTAGTCTTGGTTGAGCATGTGGTGAATTGGTATATTTGGGAATTAGTAGCAATATGTTAGTTGAGCCTTAGTAGTAGATATTAAGTTTAGTAGATCCTTCCTCCGGAGAGTTAGATATCTGAGTTGGGTTTCTAGTAGAAGTTCTTGAGATCTCAGAGAAACTTTAGAGTTTCCGGATCCTAGGGGTAAAACCGTATTTTCTTAGAAAAGAGTTGGTTTGGTGCGGTTTCTTGGTTTTCCATTTGTTGACCTAGAAGTTGAGTCTTCTAGAGGTAGGATAGTATATTGATATGGGCTTTATGTTATGATCAGGAAGTTGAGATTATACTAAGCAGGATCGAGTGCTTTGGTTGACGGGACTTGACCGGTTCAGGTAAGTCTTTTGGGCTTACTTAGTTACAGTTTCATATTGGTTGAATGGCATGAGTGGTGTTTGCGTTACGTGTTTATATTATGTTGTTAGTTATAAACAACCGACGGGTAACTGGCCCACGGGTAACGGGCGGTGTTAACTTGTCAAGTTCTCCCGAGGGAGTTTGGGAGGTGTTTCGTGACTGAATTAGATTTGGATATATGGGGAGGGTACCGATCCACTCCACATGATATACGGATCGGTGCGCCAAACCACTCCGGCTGGATAAAAGTCTGTGGGCGAGAGTCTGAGACTTCTCGTGTCACATTTATAATTGAATAATGTGAATGACTTTAATGAAGATAATAATCAGATATTTGTGATATCATGCAATGTGTTTACATGTTGCTTTGATGTGTGTTTGTGCTTATGTATTCTTTTGATGTTAGATTGTAGCTAACGATTTATCCATGTTGTTAGTTCTTCACGGTTTTAGGTAGTTGCAGAGAGAGCTCGAATGGATGGTCACCCGGGTCCACATACTCATTTAGATGGGGACGGGGGCGTCTTCAGTTTTTTCATGTGTTGTATTTTTATATCTTCTTGTAAGGTTGATACATATCATTCATATAAATATTATTTAATGTTTTCAAATGATTTAAATACGTTTGTGTCTTGTTGTAAGATCCTGGTAAAGTTGTTGTCACACTAAGGTCGGGACCCGTTTTGAGGTCCTAACTAGTAGCTCCCCGAGTTCTCAGAATTTGGAGTGTTACAATATGGTATCAGAGGGAGGTTGACAACAATGACACATAGAATCTTCTGAAAAACAAAATGTAGAAAATAACTAGAACCCGAAAGGGGTCTAAGAATTTCAAACGGATTTCTATTTTTACACACGCGCATAGTCGGGTTGTTGGGTTAGTAGTACGTCGGACCACCATCGCTCTCTGTGGATCTCTGCAACTTGGATGATAGGTGAGTTAGTATATAGACTTATTACGATGTGTATTGATATATATTATATATGTTTAGCATGTTAGTATCCTAAAGGATATTTTATATCCTTTAGTTGTGACATCATGAAGTGATCATCGTCTCATGATAAATCAGTAGCGGACTTGAAGAGTTTTCAACACGAGAAAATGGACTCAGAACTTGGATCGAATATAATACTCTAGTGGGTGTCCTGGTGACCTTTATAAATCATCCGAAGAATGAGTGGGCAAAGAAGTAAAGATGTTGAGATAATTTTCACCACAAGGACAATCAGATAAGGAAGAAATTCCCGAGTCAGCTCAGATGGAAGGAATAGGAAGTCATACAAGGAACTTGGTTGTATGAAGCCGAGAGATGAATTAGAAGAACCAAGTAGAACGGAGTACAACCAAGATTTTGCAGAATAAAGGACGTTACAATCGAGGCGGATGCCCCAGAAACGATTATGGGCATGAGAGACCAGAAGAGATAGGGTGTCAACCCGGAGATGAGGATCTTAAGTGCACGGAATGAAGACCTACAATTGAGTGTAAAAGCGAAATGGTAGACCCCACAAGTGTGGAGAGGTTTTGACCTCTCAGAGATACAAGAAGTTTGAAAGAAATCACGATGCTAATATCAAAAGAGTGGAAGCCATGTAGCAGAGTCAACGGAGTTTCATGAAGGCAATATTACCACCAACACCAACGAAGGAATGTGTAGGTGAGAATGGCCTTGGCAGGCTCGAGAGCCCAAGTTAACCCCAATCGTGTTAGAGATTGCTTATTGGCTGGTTAAGATCAAACTCCGGTCGAGTCAGAGAGTTTGGATCCGTGTTAGAAGAATTAAGAAATTAAACGGAAGATGTTGATTTCCAATCGTTATCTTAGTTCTTTAAGGAAAGTAAGGAAGATACTTGATACTTTATCCGGTTAGGACTAATGGTGTAACTGGGAGAAACTTTTTTGAAGTTAATCATTTTGAACTCACAGAAGATGTATTTATGATTAATGGGTGAAAACAGAATAATCAGAGTAGAGCAGCGGAAGCGTGGTGGGCTCTAACCCACAGAGCAAGAAGCTCAATGGTATAGAAAAATGACGTGTCAAGTTTAAGATGATGATAGTTGGAAAAATGCATTTCGTTTGGAAGGACTATGAGCTACGCGGAGTGACTAGAAATTTTGTGGAGGTACTATATCCCCATCAAGTTAGACGGGAAAGTATGGCATATAGAGGTTATAGAAAGGGAGTGGTACCCTATTATGGATCCAAGTGAAAAATGATAGCTTGTCACATGCTGTCAGATAAGTAGTTTCGGAATTCAATACCTAACGGAGTACTCTAGAGGGAGTTTTCTTGATGGATTGAGGAAAGATTTAATGATGTAATAAAAATATTGTGCAGGGTCTGCGCTAGAAAACTATAGGTGAGTAACGAGCAAACTGAGTCGGAAGACATATAAGAAAAAGAAGAGACATGAGTATACTTGCAACCTAGTAATCATGCATAGAGGAAGCGTAATCTCAGAGTAGAGTATACATGTAATGTTATATCGGAACGGATCCGAGTTGCGTTTTGAGTGAGAGGGATATTATCAGTCCGATAAACGTAGTGGATGTAAGAGTACATTGTTGATGGTGCCTGAGCATTTATCGAGTAATTATGATCAAACGACGGTGATGTGAGAACCCATTGTGTTTGGTACCATTATTCCGGTCACATTCTATGTCACTTAAGACCTTGGAAACTATGTAAGAACCTTGGGGTGGAATTAGTAATATATTAGAGATCTATAAAATAATAGGCTGAATTTGCAATGTAGGCCTTTTACAATGTAGTGTTTGGATTTAGGGCCTCCCAATTATTCATTTAGAAAATGGGCTCCTATTGTAGAAAAAATCATAAAAGTAAGGGAAATAGGTATCCATCTGATTTGATGGGTGACATGTTAAATACAAAAAATAGCCCGGTCAATTCACCCAACCCATCTTCTTCCCTCCCTTGTCCCTTCTTCTTCCATCCTTTTAAACGTAAATTTATTTCTGGGTATCCATATGCAGCTCTTTTCTTCTTCCCATTGAAACGCAGGTCCACTCTTGTTGAGCTTCTTCTTCACCGGAATCTGGACTGCTTACATATTCTTGTTCTATTTCTGGGTAAGCAGTGTTTGGTCCTATTTCTGGGTAATCTCAAACTTCCTGGGTAATGTATTTGTGGGTAATCTGAAACTTCTCATCTCTTGTTTTTGTGAATCTAAAACACTGAAACTTCCTGTTCTATTTGTGGGTAAGTAGTGTTTGTTTACATTTTCTATTTGTGGGTAAGCAGTGTTTGTTTCTATTCATGGATAATCTCCAACTTCTTGGGTAATGTATTTCTGGGTAAGCTGAAACTTCTCATCTTCTCAAAAAAAAGACCTGTTTTATTTGTGGGTAAGCAGTGTTTGTTTCTATCCATGGATAATCTCCAACTTCCTGGGTAATGTATTTCTGGCTAAGCAGTGTTTGTTTACATCTTCTCAAAAAAAATCTGTTCTATTTTTGGGTAAGCAGTGTTTTTTTTCCCCAAAAAGTTAACGTCAAATCATCTAAAAAAACCCCCTGCACCCCTCTCTTTTCAATTCAATGTCCACAGTAGCATGGTTTATACTTTTCATACCTATTTTATGTAGTTAGCTTGTTAGAGGCCCATTTCACAAAATGCAAAATTTTGGGGTCCTCTTTCTCTAATTATTTCAAAATAATATGATGACGTCGATTCAACGCAGAGAATGACTACCGGATTTTGATTATTAAGTTATATCAAGTTTAAGACCATAAAGGTATAAGTGATGATTCCTTAATTGAGGAACAATATGACTGAGTCAAATTAAGAGACAAGACCAAGTGAGTCATGATATGAAGAGCATTAGACGCTTGGTAAAGTGTCGGGGATGCTTAAGACCTTTGTCCCCGAGTGTGTAGTAAGAACCTTTCGGAAGGCCGGAAGTAAGTGGCTTCAACGAGAGTTAGGAAGAAAGTTGGATAAATTATTCTCAGTAAAATCATCAAGAGATCTAGTGGTGAGTTATGTAAGGCAACCTTGTGAGATCTTGAAAGCGAATTTGAAAGTGATTGATGGAATAGTATTCCTCACCCTATTAGGGAGAGTAACCCCATTTGTCAACGGATTCAGTTGGAGGGATACCTACCAGACACGAGGTAGGTCATCAGGTTAGAGGATCAGACAGTTGAGCCGGATGATACCGGTGAGATATCCAGTAGCCACTCTAGAACGTGGTAGCAGGTGCTTATACATGGAAAGATTTCGGAGTTAGTGGTTTTATGAAAAGTCGACGAGGCTACCTAAGATATTGTGGATAGTATGAGAGGTAACCTTTCAGAGACCTATGCAGTGATAGTTGTAACCTCGGGAGCGATGAGTTAGGGCTTGACCCTGTATATGTGTGATATTGTTTGACTACTTGTTTATTTGATGCTTGAGTGCTTATCCAGTGATGTGTGTTTTATTGGTGACCTTTGATGTGTGGGGTACATATATGTGGAAACGACGAGACTTTTGTGTAATGATTAGATACACCCAACTAGTGCCTTAAAGGCCGATCATGATTGTCTTACCCTAAGTTTCGGGACGAAACTTATTGTTAAGGGGGATTGATGTAATACCCGCAAATTTTACTTCCGGCTATTTCAGAAACAAATCAGAACTTGACCGTTTGTGACTTTTTCCGGCGCGGAATTTCTTTTGTATGGACTCCGACTTCATGTTGTCTTCTTTTAAGTTTCGGGACAAAACTTATTTTTAGGGGGAACTGATGTAATAACCGGAAAATTTACTTCCGGTTATTTCCGAGACAAACTGTAGGTCGACCGGTTTGAACTTTTTCCCGCCTCCTTATCATTTTTCTTTTGACCTCGAGTTTGTTTATTTTATTTTATTTTGGTTATTTTGTTCTTATATCGAAACATTTCTAGCGTTACCGGATCTTTTCCGGTTTGGATCTAATCTGACATGCCCAAAAAGAGTTAACTCCTTCATTTAACTTGACGAGCCCATCAAGAGGAAACCCTTTTCTATCTTTCAGCAGCCCTCATACCCTAACGGATCTGTCGACCGACTTTTGAGAGAAGTACGTGAGTGTGCCATCCCTCCGTAGCAAACCCTAGCTGCTTCCAACCAATTTGACTTCCTTGTCGTCTCTCTCGTTCAAGACGAATGAACGCGAGTTACATAATATAACAAAAGACTTGGAAGGTGGACGAGCAAACGTCCTAAAAAAGCTAGGTAAAATGGAGAGTGGGTAGGTTTTGTAACCATGAGCATACAAAGGGCCCCAAGTTAAAAATGTGTACAAACTAGGCCCCTCCAGACTATATAAACATGATATATTAAAATAAAAAGAGGATTTTAAGGAAATCAAAATATATTTTTCTCTCCACTCAATAAGCAATTAGTGGTTATAAAACGCGTAAGTAAATATCTTTCTCTCTCCATTTAATAAGCAATTAATTATTATAAAACGGATAAGTAAATATCTCCATAAGTTGTAAATATCTCCATAAATGAGTACGTAAATACGGTCTAAACATCATATCTTCGTCTTCTACCAACGATTGTTCATCCTTGCGTTCTGTTATAAAATATGTACGCCATTACAGATTTGTGGAACATAATTGCATTCAGACGATTCAGTTTGTGTACCCGGTAATGTTTCATATGTTAAATTTGTCTTCAATATGTCGAAACTGTTACAAAATATGTACGTCATTACTTAAATATCTTATAGACATGCTAGTATATGTTGAAATATATACATAACTGAAAGTGTTGAACAAAGAATCAAAATTGTGTATTTACGTCATGCTTGTTTTTTTGTAGAACATGTACATTTGTGTATGCATTATGTGTTACTTGTGTATGTTGAAATATGTACATAACTGGAAGTTTTGAATGAAGAATGAAAATTGTGTATGCATTATATATTGCTCGTGTATGCTGAAATATGTACATAACTGGAAGTGCTGAACGAATATGTTTGTGTAAGGTAGAGTCGTCTTCTTCGCATACAAGTGGACAATTGACGAAGATAGCATACATGGAAATGGCGATTGAAGATAGACGATTCGAAATTTCGAGAATCCTTTGAAGCAGTTGGTAACTGATTACACCTGTTGAAGACGGCCGTTGAATACTCGATTGAAGGTGGATTTTGACGATGAAGAAAGAGTTGAAGAAGAGACCTCGAGATGAATGGAGATGGTGAAATTGCTTCCGACTACAGAAAGTGTTTTTTTTGCTTTGATTTTGGTTACTACTTGATATTTTGAAATGTCAAGCACGGTCACCTTTTTTACGTTAATCGGTTTCCTATCTTTTAGGTTGTTAAATATATTTTACCAATTAATTATATTCCATTAAGTTTGTAACTGCCTAATTAAGATCCCATTAATTAATAATTTAATTTTTTTAAAAAAAATTGTTAAATGTTTGGGTCCTAGTTTGTTTTATAGAAAAAAAAAAGTTATCTTAGTAGCTTAATTTTCTCAAAAAGCTATTGTGAGTTTTTATGTTGAGTTCTACCATTGGTTTTACAATAAGTGAATAACTGAAGCACATGCCGAGTTCTACCACTACAAAAAATAATTAGTTTTGCGATGGAGGTTTGCGTCGGCAAGGGTTTTACGACGCCAATTGATGTGTCCTTGACTATGGCGTGAGCGAGACGTCGAGAACACGCGCGATCTAGACCGAGCGAAGATTCGGTTACTCCTTGTGTGCGTAGAACCGAAGGGTCTTTGACGAATCCGACGGAATTGGATGTTGAAATAAGTATAGAAATGGATTGGGATGTGTTGAACGAAGATCAAGATCGATCTAGAGTGATCGAGGTTGATCGAAAGACTAATGTAACATGTTTGACAAAACCCGGGCTAAAGGAGGAGGCAATGGCACTTCGACTAGGTTTAGCTTAAAAGGGTTTGTGCTGAACAAATGACACGAGCATCTCTTATATAGAGGAGCCGGGTCAATTAAACGGAAATTACAAAATATCAAAAATAGTTCGGAAACTTAATAAAACGAGACAATAAATAAATTGAGCGGAAATTAGGCGGGGGAGACGCTAGCGCTAGTGCCAGTGCACGATCGTGTGGCATGAGTGCACGATCGTCGATTGTGCATCAACGTAGGGGCTGAGGAGATGTTGACGCTGGTGTTGGTGCCAGCGCACGATCGTGCGGCCTGAGTGCACGATCGTGCATCAGCGCAGGCATCTTTGGTTTGTTTCCGCTATCTTGGTGAGGTCTGAGTAGACATGTTACCGGTTCAAACCAAACCGCCGGTTCGGCGGTTTGTGAACCGGCTCAAACCGCCGGTTTGACCAAACCGGCGGTTTAGGTTTGCCGGTTTGGTTGAACCGGCGGTTCGCAGTTTAGGTTTAGGTTTGGTTCAACCTCAAACCTAAACCGACGGTTCGAACCGGTGGTTAACCGCCGGTTTAACCGGCGGTTTGGCCAAAAAAAAGAGACGTTGGCAAAAGCCAACGTCTCTTTGCAATTTTTGAACGTTGGCTTTTGCCAACGTTCACTCCAACGGCTATAATAGCCGTTGGAGGTTAAAATTGTTTTTTTTTATTATTTTTTTTTAAATACTAGTTTAACTAAAAAAAAAAAATTAATACCCACTATTCCTATAAATACCATACAATTATTTCATTTAAATTACACCAACATTCTCATCTATCTACTACTACTACTCTCAATCTCCAATTCTCCATCTCGTATTCTCTTTCTCGTAATTTCGATCTTTCGAAATGGCAAACCCGAATTTCCCAAGCGACTACGACTTCACTCCCGCTTTCTTTCCTAGCACACAAGAAAGCGAGACTCAACCGCCGGAATCGGAAATGCCACAAGCTCCACAAGTTCCACAAGGTGAAGGGCCATTCCGACAAGCCCCTCCACCGAAAATGCTCACCTCCGACATATTCACCAAACATTATAACAAGGGTCCGGTGATGGACGATTATTGCCAAGTTTCGTGCAATTATTGTACGAAGGTGTACAAGTGGAAGTCGAAGGGCGGATACGGAACTTTGCAAACTCATATGCAAAAGACTCATCCGGAGAAGCTCGGAATATCACGGGGACAAACTCAATTGTCCCACGGGTTTGCATCCTCTTCCTCTCAATCTTCTTTATTTACTTATAATCATGTTGATGAATCTTTAACATTAGCCAACTT
Source organism: Fagopyrum esculentum (assembly GCA_033239045.1). Classification (NCBI taxonomy): domain Eukaryota; kingdom Viridiplantae; phylum Streptophyta; class Magnoliopsida; order Caryophyllales; family Polygonaceae; genus Fagopyrum; species Fagopyrum esculentum. The sequence goes on along the minus strand of BSUD01000001.1, from coordinate 134,377,928 downwards.
AATTGCATCCGAAGCATTTCCATTTTCTTTTGCGGAATCTATTAATGTAAGAGAATATTGTTCTAATTATCTTCAACCGGCTTATAAACCAACTTCTCGTCAACAAGTTTCGAAATTAGTTTCTCATTCTTATGAACAAAAAAAAAAAAAATTCTTACGGTTTTACAATCTTTTTCGCATCAAGTTTCAATTTGTAGTGATGTTTGGAGTACTTTATCACAAAAACATTTTTACATGGGCATCACTTTACATTTTATCGATAATGATATGTACTTGCATAAATTTGTTATTGCATATCGACATTTTAATGAAAGACATAGTGCCGCCAACATTGCTAATTTAATAAAAACGGTTTTACAAGAATTTAATTTACAAAACCGTGTTTTTTCATACTCATTTGATAATGCTTCCGCTAACACCCGCGCCGTTAACCATTTAGTAGGAAATGCGGGTCAACTTATAAAAACTTCTTTTACTCACCAAAGATGTGCATGTCATATTTTAAATTTAAGTGTTCAAGATGGCCTAAAAGTTTTACATGAAATGTTAGAACCTATAACCGATGTAATTGAACATATTTGGCATTCAACCGAATTAAGAAGAAAATGGAGATCAACTTGTATTGAAAAAAATTTTCCTCCAATTTCTTTTTCGAAAGATATTGGAACTCGGTGGAACTCAACCTATAAACTACTAACTCAAGCTATTCGTTATAAAAATGTTTTACAAGAATTTTCTTCACAATTTATTTCTTGGTCTATTTTAGATGATGAAAGTATTTGGCAAACTTGTTTTGATATTTGTAGTGTTTTAAAAGTTTTTAGTGATGCTACTAATACATTAAGTTATGTTTACATTCCTACTTCTTGTTGTTTTTTAGAAATAGCCGTAAATGTTGCCGAGGCTTTACAAACCGGTTTAGCTTTAGAATCACTTGAATATGCGGCAACCGAAATGAAAACAAAATGGCTAAAATATTATAATGAGGTTCCCGTAGTTTATCTTATTGCCGCCGTTTTCGATCCTAGACTAAAAATAGATGGTGTTACGGAATTTTTAAATGCTTATTATGAATGTTTAGGATTATCTACTATTATGAATGTTAATAATATTATTAGTAATGTTCGTGTTGAAATTGCTAAATTACTTAATTTATTTGAAACTAGTGCTAGTGTTTCTACACAAACAACTCCTCCACCCACTTCTTCTTCTCCTTCTCCTTCTATTCTTTCTAAAGCTAGACAAATTTTATCTAAAAGAACTAAAACACCTAGACATTCATCCGCAAGTGCGGAATTTGAAGATTTTCTAACTACTCCTTTTAGTTTTGATGGTGATATTGATAGTTTTGAAGTTTTACAATATTGGAAGAAGATGGCCCCAAAGTATCCAACATTAGCCAAGATTGTGCAACAAATTATGGTCGTTCCCGCATCAACGGTGGCCGTGGAGCAAGCTTTTAGTCAAGGAGGAAACATGCTAAGCTACAAGAGGAGTCAATTGAAGCCCGATAAATTGGAGGCTCAAGTTTGTGTTCAAGATTGGATAAGGGCGGAGAGGAGGCTACAACGGAATGCACCCACTTATGATAGATCATCGGATTCCAACTCCGATGATCCGGCCACTACTTCCGAGTCCGAGTCGCAAAGGTAATGGGGTTACGAAAACAACTCGGAAGTCCGAAAAAAGGTAAGTAAAGGTAAGAGAACTACGTGGGCTTTGATTCCTCTTAAACCCCAAGAGGATACGTAGGCAACCGGGAAACCGGTTCAAGCCCTTTCCTTTTTCTTTTTTTTTTTTTTTTTCATTTAGTTATATTCAAAATTTCAAATACTAATGTAAAGATGTAATAAAAAAAATTGAATGTATAAAAAATTTAGCTTGCTTTATTTTGTTGTAGAATTGTAGTTAGTACTTAGTAATTTTGTTTAATATGTAATTATTATACATTGAATTTCAATGTATAAAAAAATTTTAGTTGCTTTGTTGTATAACTTGTATGTTAGTTAGTCATTTTATTTTAGTTGCTTCTTTCTTTTATTATTGTTAGTAATTTTTTTTACTATGTAATTATTTTATTCAAAAGCTAATGTAATGAAAAAAAATTCAATGTATAAAAAATTTGAGTTTGCTTTCTTTTATTATTGTTAGTAATGTTATATAACTTATATTAGTTGCTTTCTTTTATTTACTTAGTAATTCTATCTAAATGCTATTGTAAAAAAAAAAATTCTATGTATAAAATATAAAGTTATAAAATAATTTTAATTAATATATATTATACATTTATACATATATATTATATTACTTATATATATATATATATATATATATATATATATATATATATATATATATATATATATATATATTTTTTTTTTTAAAAGTCATGTGCCAAACCGCCAAACCGGCGGTTTGGCGGTTTGGCAAACCGCCGGTTTAGGTTAAACCTAAACCGGCGGTTCCTCATTGGCCGGTTTAGGTTTAGGTTTGGCTTTTGCCAAACCTAAACCGCCGGTTCCTAAACCTAAACCGGCGGTTTAGGAACCGGCAACATGTCTAGGTCTGAGGCTCGGGAGACGAGACGTGGTCGGTATGAATCCGCATTCGAGCCACGAAGGATTGAGTAAGCTCTTGCAATGGCTTTGGCACGTGATCGAGTGATAGGTCCGTCGGAGCGCACGCCAAAGGCTTGGTCTTCGTCCTCCGGTGTCATAGTATGCGGGGCGCATCACCAATGAGCAATTTTTTCGACGGAATGACGACGGCGTTAACTGGGTCATCTAGTTTGCCACCGCAGAATATTTCCGTCGCAACTAGTTATCGATTTGCGACATTGTTTACGTGCCAACGTTAAAACAATTGCCTTCGCGTCGGCTCTTGATTACCGTCGCAAAAGTCCTAGATTTCTGCTCATATGTGAGCGCCAAAAAAAATTTTGGCCCGTAAATAAAAATAAACGAAAATAATATATCTACTTTTATTTTCCTTTTTTTAGATACAAGAGGAGGGAAAATCATATTAGCCCTAAAATGTTAAACCTCGTCATCTCTTCCACGATTCTTCCATAGGTTCTCCTCAACAGTTTTCAATCCCTTCCACCATTGCTGCTCCTAGATCGAAGGTACTCGTCTTCACCTTTTCTTCGTCTCTTCCTTGTTTTGTTTGTGATTTTTGTTGTTCTTGATTTCAGTACTTCTCTTTTTGTAATTTGAGTTTCAGATTAGCCCTAAAATGTTTATCCTCTTCGTCTCTTCCATGATTCTTCCATAGGTGCTCCTCAATCTGTCAGTTTTCATTCTCTTCCACAATTGTTGCTCCACAACCGAAGGTATTTTGTCCTCGTCTCTTTTTCGTCTCTTCCTTGTTTTGTTTGTGATTTTTTGTTTTTTCTTGGACTTTGTTTATATTCCAATCTCATTCTGAAATACCATTGTCTATCAAAGATTTATTGGATATATTGACAATCTCCATAAGCTTCAGTTGTATTTCTCCCTTTTTTAGTAGAAACGGGGATATGCATAAGCTCCAATTGAACTCTATTAACTTGTTGATTAGCTTTCATAGCCTTGGTAGATAAGGAAGAAAACTGATTGTTGTTTAACTATTTGAGTGACATTTATCTTTAACTAGTTGCTTAAGCATTTGTAGGCTTCGAATTATCATATTAGCTCTCGACCCAAGAGAAGCTAATGATTGATTCATGAATTGGTCTATTGGACAAGCAAATTATCTGTTTTTGCCATGATGTATGAAAAGTTTCATTGGGCTTGTCTTAGTAGATGAACTTAAAATACTCTAGTTCATCAAATAACTTCTACTTTTACTTCTACAAGGTTTTCATTGTTCACAGCTAAAGGAACTTTTTTGAATATTTTATAAAAGGGCATTGAGTTATCTTCTTGTTGAAAAATTGAAAGTAAGTGCAATATCTTTTGGTGTTTGGTAAATTTCAATTTCCCATCTATAGTTCTTGTGTTATGTATAATTATTTTGCATTCTTAACTCATCTTTCCCCTAAATTCTGATAACTTTTGAAGATTTGGTTGTACTGATAAAATTTAGTTGTAAAGCAACAACATATTATGTTCTCAACTTGTCATCCTTAATAGTTGACCTATACACAAATCCTTCTGCCATCAATAATGACTATACACAAATCCTTCCACAACTCTATTAACTTGTTATTTACATATTTTGCCCTGTAAATAATGAATTTAGTTGGTATTTTATTTAACTTGTTATTTGCATATTTACCATGTAAATAATGAATTTAGTTAGTATCCACAAATCCTTTTGCAACTCTTACAAACCTCAGTTAATATCTTATTTAACTTTTATTAGACTTCATTTGTCATGGGGTTCAATGAAATGGAATTGAATTGTTTCCAATTCATAATTTTTTTTCCAATAAATTTAGTTAGTACACCATTTTATCCTATAAACTAACTAGAATGCACTCTTTTGTGATCTACGTATTTTGCCTTGTCAATAATGTATTACAAGGAAGATAAATAAGTTTGTGGACATGCTCCATTGTGCGCACAACAGTGGATTTTGCAAAGATTAGCATTAGTTCAAGCATAATCTTCTCTATTGTTGCTTAACTAGTGCTTAGTTGGTGTGCTGCTACAAATTTTGGCAAATGTTTTTTTTTTGGGTATTTTTGACTGTTAAACTGTTGTGGCTGAACTGTGCTTTTCTGCTTTGCTCAGGCCTCTTTTTTTGTAGTTTATGGCCTTCACATACACTACTGTCATGGACATGTACTTGTTTCCATTTGTGGTGTTCACAAGACAACAAGACAACAACACACCACCACTTCCAAGGCTTTTTTTTTTCTTTTTTCAGTTTGTGGTCTTATAATCTGATTAGCAAGTCATGATCTGAAATCAAAATGACTATACTAGTATTTCTCTAATATTCCTTCTTCAGGCTTCGTGTATTTGAAATGACTATACTAGTATTCTCTTGACTGCGATTGAACTACTTGAAATGACTATAGTATTATTCTTTAGATAGCTATCTTGCCCTCATATGTATTTCCATACGTTAAACCTTAGGTCTATTATACACAGTCACACGGGTATTCATAGTATTCTATTGATTGTGATTGAAATACTTGGAGAAACAAATCATTTTTCCACAATGTTATAATTTAAAAACTAAAATTGTGCTCTTTTCAGTAGATTAAAATTTTGTAAAGTAGCTTCTAATACATGAAGGTGTGTTGAATATGTAATCTCTACTGGCTGATTTCTATCAATGAAGGTGTGCTGAAAATGTTACTTTTTATTTTCCTCAAGTTATGACTAGAAACTAGTTTTTACCGGTTGATTTCCATTAATGAATTTCAAACATATAAAACTTACATATTTATATATACTTCTTAGTTAGTTTTGCCTCTCATTGATCATTTGTTAGTTGTTGTATAAGCAAACCGTTGTATTCTACTTATATATTAGTACTTTTACATGTCAAGATTATATATGTATGTAAATATATGTAGGTGTAATCGGTATTACAATCTCTTTAGACAAGTCGTGGATTGATTGCGGAACTAGATGTTCAGTCTCATATTTTGCCAAGATAGATGGATTTTTAGACTTTGCGTATGCAAACAAGGATGTTAATTCTACCATATATTGTCCTTGTAGAAAATGCAGAAATAAGATTCTTCTAGGAATATCGACTGTGAGACAACATCTTCGTCTCAATGGATTTTGGGTTCGTTATAAGATTTGGACGAAACATGGTGAAACCTTTACCGGGTTTGAGGAACCTGCTCAAATGGATGAAGTGCTACCTGAAGCAGAGAATTATATGGATGTAGAGATGACTAGGTTAGTTGAAGATATTATTGAAACAACTAATGTGCCTATATTAGAAAGTGATAATGATATTGCTAAAAGTGAGGATGCTACACTAGGCTCAACTGAGTCTACAAGGGAGTTTTTGAAGTTGATGGGAACACACTGCTTTGTCCTTTGTTGTTCGCCTTCTACAAGCGAAAAGCTTACATGGTTGGACAAACACCTCTTTCAAAGAATTATTCGATATATTTAGCGAGGCCATGCCAAAAGGTGTCAATCTTCCTAAAACTTATGATTAAGTTGAGAAGTTAGTGGAGGATTTGGGTTTTACATTTAAAACGGTGGATGCGTGTCCTAATGATTGCATGCTATTTAGAAATGAAAACAAATGTCTTGATTAGTGTTTAATATGCAAAGCATCTCGATGGAGAGAAGTGAGTGGAACTTCTGATGAATCTAGAACTCGAAGAGCTGCAAAATAAGCTAGATACTTCCCGTTGATACCACAGTAAGGGTGTGCCGGAGTGGAGGCCACAATAAGGGTGTGCCGGAGGTCTTGATGAGTGTTTGCTATTACTTTATTTTTTTTGTTATCAGTTCACTTCAATATCTGAATATTGTTAAACCTTATTTCAAATTGCACTTACGGATAATAGCACTAGAGGCCACAATAAGGGTGTGTTGGAGTGGAGGACATGAGTTAAAATTCAACTTTATTTTAATTCTCAATTTCAAGTCATTGGAGAAAGAACACAATAGTTCAAGTCTCAGTTAGGTATAATAGTACGGGATGGTCATAGAGTTCCACTAACCTTTAATAATTGGATGATTGTTGACGAGTCTATCAAAGAGGAAATATGGCAAGAAGTTAAGGTAAGAATTTAGCATTTTGTGAAAATATATTTGCATTTGTTGTGTTGTTTGCAACTAACTGCTTAGTGTTCGTTACGACTTGTAGGAAAATGTGTTGAGTGTTCCTGAAAACTTTAGAGATGTGTGTTTGCAAATCTGCAACAAATTGTGGAATAATCACAAGTCAAGAATAAAGAACAAATATTTTGTGAAATATGAAAATGTTCCCCAACTTGTTTCAAGGGTTCCTACAATTGTTGTTAGAGAACAATGACTTGTGCTTGTTGAGTATTGGCGCTCTCCTGAAGCAAAGATACAATATCTTAAAGTTATTTTACATGTCATCCTAAATTTCTTCCCATTAACTCTTTTTATGCTAAAAGACATAAGTAACTCATTTATTAAAGAAAGTTGTTGCTCTAACATTATGACATTGATATGTTGTATTTTTTTGTAGGTGGAATCAACGAGAAACTCTAACAATCGAGAGAAGCTTGGTCCACTTCATATCACTGGTCGAAGATCCCTTGCCGAAATAAGAGAAGAGGCATGCATATTTTCTCCAACTTTTGCCACTTGTGTATTCCACTTGTTTGTTTTTTGTGGCTACAAAAAATTGCTTAATGTCGTACTTTGAATTCAATGCAATTTTTTTTGTTCTATTTATATTACTAACTACTTGGTTGTATTAATTCTTGTACTTGACAGATGGGAAATCCAATGATAAAATGAGTGTCTGGATAAAATCACGCAACTTAACTGATCATGATGTTATTGTGGCAATTGTAAGTTTATACATTAATCATGAAGGACATAATTATGTTTGTGTTCTCCTTTTTTTGTTGAGCTAACATATTTGTAAAAATAATGTAGGAGGACTTCGAGAAAGAATTAAGTAAGGAAGCTGAGGGCCAACAACACCTTACGATTGTGAGAGACAAAGTGTTTCATAGAGTGATGGGAGAGGACGTCCATGGGTATTGTCGAACTTACGGTAGAGGTGTCCCTCGTACTTCAGTGTACCAACCTGAACCACTAGCACCTACTAACACATCAGATTTCATACAAAATCTTACTAGAGAGATTACTAAAAAAGTGACTAGAGAGGTAAGAAAAGCGAACGAGGACATGATACGACAATATGAGATAAAATATCAACAAGTAATTGATCGTCTTGCTCTTTTGGAAAGAAATGATGGGAGAAGTGCAAATTCACTTATTCAGGTATGTTCAATTTATTTTTTGAGTTGTATTATTTTCATGCACAAAAGAAGTTGCTTAAATGTTTGAATTTCTAAGTTCTTCACGAGGCTACTAATTTTATGGTTTAGTGTACGAAAAAGTAACGAGGCTACTAAATTTAGGTTTGAATTCGCTTGGTTTTCGTAGTGTTGTTAATTGGGTTTTGTGGTTTGTATGATGCTTAGTAGTGTCTCTCGTACACAAAAACTCTCTTACACTTGTGGATAGTTGGTATTTGGTACTTGGTTTAGTGATAATGATATTAATGTGTAGTGTCGTTAATTTTGTTGTTGACAAATGCTTAAATATCATATTTTAATGTAAATGTAGAAAATTTTGGTTTTGTAGGGCGGAACAAGTGTTCATCAAAAGAGTTTATTGGAGAGAAAGGTCAAAGAGAGTCCGCCGCTGAAGAAGTCGCTCAAGAAAAAAATCCAAGTGAAAACGTTTAAATATGTTTCATTTTGTGTTGTTCACAATGACTTGAAACTAATGTAATATGTTACATTGTACTTTGAATGTAAAATATGCTATATTGTACTTTTATTATGTGATTACTCTTTAATTTATGTGAAATTATTGCATGTTAAAATAGCATGAAAGGGAACTTTAGGTTCGTGACGGCTTCAAATCATCGCAATTATGTGATTCAGGTGTAACATTTGCGTCGGCAACGTACCATCGCAGATTTTAAATAATGTAGCCGTTACACTATTTGCGACGGGAAATAGCCGTCACAATGATCAATTGGGTTTGCCATTTATTTTTTTACGACGGAAAATACACGTCATCGCCTTTTTGCAACGGCTTACCATTCACAAAATTTAAATTTGGCGCCGACGGACCCCCTTTGTTTGCGTCGGTTGTTGCCGACGTCATGCCGTCACAAACTTTTCGCGGCAGTAACTATCGTCGCAAAAGGTCTTTGCGACGGACATCTTGGCGTCAGCGTGTTTGCCGACGCCATGCCGTCGCGAAAAAGTGGTTGCCGTGCAAAAAAAACAATCGCAAAAATATTATTTTTTTGTAGTGTACAATTTAAGTCATGTATACTTGTTCAGTGCAGTTTACTATTTTTATTGTTGTTTTTTATAATATATTTTGTTTAATTACTTTTTTCTCTTTCTATTCTGAGTTTTACAAGAAAAAATGCAATAATTGGCCAGAATCCCACGAAGAGTTATCTAAAGAAGATTTTCTTATCATATAGTCTATATCGGTTGGAGGTGAGCACAAAAGGAAGACTTTTGGCAAATGATCACACTTTATTTCAAGACTGATTACGTACTTAATCCTCCGGCTCGTGATCCATTTCATCCTTCTCATGGACCATCTCATCCTTCTCGTGGTATCTACAACCAAGACCCAAAGAATGAAGGTTATACTTCAAGCTCATTATAAAAAATTTGAAGCTAACGAAGAGAGGCTACGAAGGAAGAAAATGCAAATGTCTCAAAATTTGCATCCAAACGTATCTCCGGGCATGCAATTCCAATCATTATTGATAAATGAAGATTCAAACTTATATGGTCTTACTGATGAACCTTTCCGCCGTACTGTCACTTCATTTGGTTCACAACCTAATCAATCCTCTGATTTTGTATTGGCTGATCAAATTTTACTCTCCAATCCAAGGTCCTGATTATAGTATAAAATAGGACAAAGCATTTGAATTGTCTTAGTTTAATGGTGTTTAATGTTGTTTAGTCTTTAAGTTGGATTCCCTGTCTCGACCCATCATTGTTTAACTTTAAAAAGTTTGAAAAAACATTACCTCGGATAATAAATGTAAAATTAGGTCATAAAATATAAATTTTTTACTTTGTTTATCTATATCCTATATACATTAATGTTTGAGTTAGGAATAACTATAATAATGGTCTCGTTTGTCATGTCAGTGGTCCTTTGGGCAGTTCAACTACTTCGGTTGTCGCGCCTAAGCTGCTCAAACAAGCCCAATTGTAGTCGAAGTTGTAGGCGGCCTGTGAGGCCCAAATTTCTTTCATTTGTTAAGTTTTATTGACCTGTGAGTTTTGTAGCCAGAAGTTAACTTTGGACTGAAATTACTCGGCGCAGATGTCATGGTCATTCTTGGTCTTTATTGGTTTGTTCAGTATGACTTTTGATGATGGTCATTTACTTACCAAATACTATTCCTTTTAATAATGACCTTTAATCTTGGTTTTCTTGTAGGATCTAATTAAAGTTTTTATCTACTTGCGTTAATGTAGGTTTATGATCAACTACATAATCAAACCCGAGCAGATCCTCCTTTTTGAATTGTGTAATATTGGTCTGCATAAATACATAGGATCTTGATAAGGCTTAAAATCCATCAATTGTACCTTTGGGTTGAATTATGCCTTTTGGCAAGCTTACATAGTATTACTACATTACAACATTACCAATTTCAAAACTGAGTTCATTTTCACTATTTTTTTTAGCAAAAACGAAGTAAATAGGTTTGGGTTTTTGGGATTCGGGTTCGGGTTCAGGTTCATTTCAATTTATTTTGTAAAAATTAATATATAAAACAGCGTACAAAAAATACAGTAAGGCACGCGCGTGCGGAGCACACGCTGGTGCAACTTGTAAATAAAAAAACAAGAGAAACAAATCCATTTTTTTAAAAAAAATACAAATTTGTCAAAGTAAAGGCATATCGTGTATATATTATGTTTCGTTCATCCAAGTAGGATCGAAAAACGTAATAAAAATTAGTGTAAAATAAAATAACTACATCTTACCAACATTTAGATGAAAATAATTATGTCTTACTAACAATCTAACATTAATAAATATTTTGTGTTGGCTTATTCCTTCATATTCCTATTTCAGAGATCTATTAATTGGTTTATATATTTGCACACATTCTAGGCACTTGCGGATCATAAATGATATATATACCGTTGAATGTCTTGATACCCATTAAAGTAAAGAAACAACGAATATTGATGAAAAAGTAGTGTGTTTTATAAGTCATTGTAACGGATATAAAGATTTAAAAAAATGTTGGGTAAAAATTAGCATTGTACATGGTCTCACATTTTCGCCTATATAAATCTTGTTTGATAAGACAATATCCGTTTTCACTTGGTGAAGGACAAAATGAAGAAATTGCAATCTCTTTATCCGATATCCCTTCAAAACCATTGGTTCAATATGTCTGTACAATAAAATATATAATTTTGCACATGGTTATATGTTTACCTCTTGACACTCCTCCCTACATAGTAAACTTGATGATTGACTTGTGATTTTACAATTTTTTTTAAACATTTAGACTTACGGGACTTGTATCAAAAATCACAAATAATAAATTCAAAGATGAGGGATTTTTTTTTTTTATGAACAATCAACCCAAAAGAACGGATTTCACGACTAACGCAAACATAATTCATCCCTATAAGATATCAAAGGAAGTTAGAAAAGAATTAATGTTTTTCTAAAACCAAATCCTATATATTTCTTTCTACTTATGATTGAGATTCGTTGATATCGTTTTTTTAGTAATTTTTTTATTGTTTATGGTCAAATATGCCATGTCAAATTTTATACTCTCCATTTCAATATAATTGTCCATCTAGATTTTTGCACAGATATTAAGACAAACAAATATGGAAACTAAGAAGAAAAAAAAGATGGATACGAACAAATGTAATTTCCAATCTACAATAAAGAATAATAGATAAAATATTTAAAAAAAAAACACTAATGTTTTATACCTAGCAAACCCAACCAAAAGAGTATTTTATTTATATTTTCAATTAATAAAAAAAAGTAATAAGTTGAAAGCAATAAACAAAACTTCAACTTACAAGAAAATTGAAGAGAAATGTTCAATATGGTCTCTTTTGTATATGAGATACTAGGTTCCTATTAATTTCAGATTAATTTTTATATCTAAAATGACCTAACTAGAGAGTAATTATCGTATAAGTGAAGGGGTAAATGAGTAATTGAGAGGCTGAAAAATGTAAGGGGTGTATTCAATTAAGATTTAACATGAATTGTTTTGGAGTTTAAAAGTCTATGGGTATTTAATATAAATTTTTAAAGTCCATATAAATCTTTTGGTATTCAATTAGAATTTTAAATTTTCAATAAATTCTATAATATTTAAAAGTTTCTTGATTTCAACAGAATCTATTATTTCATTGATTTTGTAGAATTTTTTTATTAATTATATAAATACCTAAACCCTATAGAAGTTTTCTCCCAACACATAAGATTTCCACGTCAAACTTTAGCACTGAAGAACCCTAACGGCCAAATCAACTTCTTCGAGCGTTTTCGAGTGTTTGGGATCGGTGCATCGTCGGAGGTTAGTTCTTTCTATCATGTTGATTGTTTTTTTGCTTGTTTGTGCCTTGTTAATTGTTTTTCATCATGTGTCATGTCTAAAATTGCTTGTTTTTTAGAATTGCTTGTTTACTAATTTATCTTCCTACCCCAAATTTGTTGATTTTAAATCAGCTGTTGTTTTGTGATCTCTATCTTTGAACTTGAATTTGTCTTTTATATTGAAAACTATTTTATTTATTCATGCATGATTAATCTCTTAGGCCGTGTTGGATTATTGAAGGAAGATGAAGTGTTATTGGATTAGTCATTGGGTGACATTGTTTAACACTACAACATGCTAGCCTCGACTAGCATGTTGTAGTGTTAAACAAAAATTATTAAAAAAAAAAATAAATATATTTTTCTTGCTGCAGCATTTGTGTTTTCGTATATGGTCATCAACGCAGTAGTAGAAAAAAGATTTGTTTTTTTTCGTTAGCAACAAAGTATTAATCTGACAGAATCTGTATTAACTCTATATAGAATAAAAATATTACACAGAATCAGCAAATTCTATGATTATTCAAAATTAGTCAAAATCTTTAAAAGTCTGCATTGAATACACCTCTAAAACTATCACAACTGAAGGTGCACGATTCATCAATTATCAAATCTAGAGATGTGTTCTCAATTACCAAGTTTGGCACTTGCGGTAACAAATCGTCCTTCGTTGTGGCGTTGGGATTTGATTTCGGCGTCGTTTGGCGCTTGCGGCGGTGGAAGACTTGATCGCGTTGCCTTCGATTCTGCCTATTGCTTGCTCTGTGTTTTTTTATCATTGATCAATCTACATCTAAATGATGAAATATTAGGGTTTTATTCCGCCTTTTGTGAATTAAGGGTCAACTCTTTTTTTGACGTCTTTTCTAATATTCTGCCAAACTCGGTGCTTCTGTAACTCTATTTCCTTGTTTCTTTTAAACACTTCACTTTATACGATTGTGAATTGTGGTAAGTATTGATGTGTTTTACTAGGTACCTGGTTTTGTACTCAAATTGTGTGAATTTGTGTTTATAATTAAATAACAATTTGGATGAAGTATAGATTAGCAACAATATCATATACCCTCTTTACCATATCTATTTGTAGAGATGATATATGTCCGACTATTACATGTTAAGCCAATCAAACTTTAAAGATCTTCAAGTTTGGATTAATATGTATATGGTTTGAGATTTTCTGTTTGGAATTGGTAGAGTTGTATACATTGATCATGTATGTGGCATTTGGATGTTCACTTATGCATTTTTTTCATGTGCATTTGGATCAATAAGTGTGGCTCAGACGTCAGTCTATATCTTTATGTGCATTGGGTATTAACCATGTGTATTAGTAAATTGGGTATCAACTACGAATAATGAAATTAGATATTACTAAAATTGCGTATTATGAAAATTAAGTGATTAAAAAAGGTAATTAAGAGTGTTTAACTTAAGTAATTAAGATTGAGTAATTAAAATGGTTATTTGAAATTGGATATTACATTTCAGATATTACAATTGAAGTATTCAAATTTGAGTATTTAATATTGAGTGTTACAGTTAAGATTGAAGTATAACTTTAAAGAAGTAAGACTCAATTAGTCTTACTTTTAAATCTACATACCCTAAGTTGTTGGGTCAAAAGTATTTACACTCTTGAAAGTTTGATTGGAAATTATGAACAATCAACCATCGACTCAAGAAGTAAGACTAAATCTATACACCCTAATGGTGTTGTAATCAACCACCGACTACTTTCCTTCTTTTAAAGATAAAATAAAGATTGATGTCTGCTGACAATGCTTCAATAAGGAGAAGCATATTCGATGATAGAGTGGGGCACTCCAGTCAGCAAAACCAGCAGTTTGCATTTTACCCTTCAGCTGTCCTCAACTTTTCCCAAAACACCTAATCTTTTTAACATTTTTTCACTCTTTTTCTTCCTTCCTCTCTCTTTTGTTTTTACTTCTAAACTAATATAGTATATAACTATTTTATTATGAATATGGGTTTTTTTGGTTGGAAATTATGAATCAAAAGAGGATGATTATGACATACTAGTCTATGTAGATATTAAGTTATATTGTGAACTGAACTTGGTAATATTCGAAGCTCTAGCATTGGCGACTTTCTCGTTCCCGCTGCAGACATAGTAGCTATGTGGTTGTATACAACATTGTTATTGTTCCTTCTTGTTTACATGACTATCAAGTGTTCGCCACCTCAGGGAACGATGACTAAATTATAGGATCTAAACCTAGATCTAGATCTAGCTAGCTTGTATTAGCTTAATCACCGTTCCATGAGGTGGACACCACTTGATAGCCACATAGACTAGCACCGGCGATAACAATGCGGTATGCAACCATCTACTTACCATATAATCGATCATCTGATAAGAGGAAATTAAAGCAGTGAAAGACAGTCTCCAATGCTAAGCTTCCTACCAAGTCCACTCACATTCTAACTTAAATTTCACATACTAGTACATGATGCATTACAATACTCCCTAGGTGTACAGTCTACACATTTCTTCAAAGTAGGTAATTCTATAACCTACAATGTGTGTCAATAAAGAAAGTGCTTGGGAGAAAAGTTCTTCAGTATGTAGACAAATAATCTCATGTGTTAACTACTACTGTTTTCATGAAAGCAATGACTAATATGCTAAATCCTAGGAGCCCAAATGCACGCAGGAAACTTATTACAAAGAAATTCGGAAATAAAGCATATTTCATATTCATAGAGAAAGTAAATAGGATATACTGCATAAAGACCTAAGAATAACATAAAAAAAAAATGACAACTTGATACCATTCACATTTTCCATAAATGAACATGGTAACTCAGTCTACTGTGCAACACAACATTAACATAGGATTCTCCATTTGTTGCCAACTTTCTGCTCATAATATAGAAAATCGTGTAAAAGTGAACTAGAAGAACTGGGGTATAGGTCAGTTTCATGCAAAAGAATGATGTTTTTCTTCAACAAGGCTCTATAAAATACCTACATTCCCTGACAAAGCTATATTTTCGTCTTAATTTTGAAGTAGTATTCGACATAAGCAACAAAGTTCCTAGATCAAAGCCCTCCACAACCTATATTCACTAACAAATTCACACATTTGTTCATTTAAGAAGACACTTCCAAAATTCTTAGTATGCAGCCTAAGCTTATCAAGACATGGTGACCGGCGAAGACAGGAAAGCAGAAAAGAAAAAAGAAAAAAAAGACAGAATGAAAAGTGGCATTGAGCTACATTCCAGATAGTGGTATGTTATCGTCACTCGTCAGTTGTATCATACACTAAATTTCTACGGTTGATATTTCAACAAAAGTTAGATGAATAACATATAAAGAACAGTGGGTAGCTTAATATGTGTAGAACTATGCAAACATGAGTTCATCTCAGTAAAAATATGAAAAATGTGTACCAATATTTAGCATCTTGAGATCAGGTGCACCTTTATGCTACTTGTATTTATCCATGATTCTTTTTGCTTCTTCTAAAGCATCATCTGTGGACTCTGCACCCACATCTGTTTTTGTGCCCTTGTCCTTGTTTAGAGCTAGATATATGAAATATATAAATCCCATTGTCCCCTGATCAAGTAATGACAAGATTAGGTTTCTATCCCACCATTAATGATGTGAGGGAAGTCCAAAATATCTGCATATATCATCTAATATAATATATCACAGTAACCAATCTGAATGGTAGCCTGGCAGCATACAATGCCAAATATCAATTTGTCTCATGATAAAATCATCCCATTACACTCCATGCTTCACAGAAAAATATGAGCCATGTGATTCATGTGCAGATGCATATAGAATTACTATAATGGATTGGTGTTTGCCAACAGATAAGTAAAAGGAGAGCTGTCGGCAAGAATAGATGGATTGGTGCTTGCCAACAAGATAAGTGAAAGGAGAACTGTCAACGATAAAGGATATAGCATACCACTGCAAAGAGAGCTGTTGACACAAATGATCTAAGAACAAACAAAGATACAGCTACTGCAGCAACCGTTACAGACACTCTTGCAATGGGTCTGGGGACAGAGTCCTGATAACAAATTAAGTTGAATTAACAAATGACTACACAAATAGAGATTTACTGTCACAACATAATTACACTATAGGAAATGGAAAATTAAGAGAGGATTAAAAAAAAAAAAAAAAGGAGAGTGAAGATGCTTACTGGAACAAGGTTGGTGCCTGCCTCAACTCCATCTTTTCCGATTTTCAGAGCTGTTTGAACGGCTGTTCAGGAGCCAAATAAGTAATAAGGATATCAGCAATTTATTGGCATGCTCAAAATGCCTGCATTTTCAAGACTCAATCCTATACAAACATCAGAAATGGAAGCCAAGTTTGAGCAACTAATCAGTTTACCATGAGACCCTGGATATCACTAATCAAGGGTACATAATCAATCATCATAAGTAAACGTGAAGTACCCAACAGGATATTGGTTCAGAAAAGCTATTGAGGTCACGACTTACGATTCACAATCAGTTTATCGTTCCAGAACAAGTACGTGAACACTGAACAGCACCACCGAACCCACCAAAAAAAAAGTAGGGCAAACCCAAACTCATGAATATTACACCTCAATTCCCCACCAAAACAAAAGGAATTGTACTCGGAAGTTTTCAACGTCCGCAAGCATGATTTCGTTCCATAGCATATAGCGGCAATACAATCATTCATGGTACGAATTTTGAACTTGAAATTAGAGAAAGAAAACAACTGATAAAATGGATGAAAATTAACAGAAATTAGCAACTGAAAGATCCAGAACCGGTAATATACCTCGAAAGAAGTTGGATTGGAAGGCGACCACCACGGGTGCGACGCCGTTAGTGCGAATTCGAGCTCCCCTAATTCGAAGCTTTGGGAGAAGGATTTGTGTCCTCAAACTGTAGACGGAATTGGAAGAGAGGTAGTCAGAGTGGTTGAGAGCGAGATATTGATTTCGGGAATCATGGGAAATGGGTCGAAGATAGCTGTGAATCACGCTTGAACACGCCATCAATGGCGGTAGGCACCGAGCAATACCCCGAAAACAAAATTAGCAAATGCCAATTTAGTAAGATGACTCCGATACACGAAGCACGCAGAAGGGAAGGGAGCCTCACAATTCTCCAGAATACTGGGCCGTTATGTCATATTTTGCCCAAACTATAGCTCGTCAATAAATTTTGGTGTGTCATAGAATTATTTTGCTTTCAAAAATAACAAGTAAAATTATTTTATATGAAACAGTATACATAACAATAACATCTTCGACGTCCACCAAAAAAAAATAAATAAATAAATTACACAAAACCACCTTTTATATCCCTTATTTTTACTTAACCACCTCTTATAATTTTTTTTTTCAATTAACCATCTCTTATCCTATATCTGTTAACAAGCTTCCACCATATTGTTTTACCGTCAATTATTCTGTCTGTGGGGCCTACTGATTATTTAAATGAATTAGTTAAACTATATATTTATAAACAGATGTGTAATTAGTAATCAACTTATACATTCTAACGTAACTAACCTACATTATAGTAGTTCACAAACAATACCGTCGACACCATCATAAGCTTTTGCTTTCTTTTGAAATATGATGATATTGCAGAAAGTAAAAGAAATACTCCACAAAACTCAAAATCCATCCAATATATCCATCCCATGAATTTTGACCTTGTACCCATACTTAAATTTCTTACACTAAATATAAGGAAGATTTGGATTCACTTTTGGAGTAATCCAACTTTCACTTCCACATATCTGATAGTGTTTTCTTTTCATCAATGGCAATTAAGGGGTCGTGCTCCTATCCTGAAGAAGAAGACGAATAAGATGCAAATAAATATCTACAAGCATTGTCAAAACATATTTTCCCTTCCAAATTTGCTGACTGGAGCGTTGCTATCGATCTAGAAGAAGACGAGGAGAACCATGACCTGCCTCTGCTTAATGGCATCGGTTTCCACATACCCTTTGGTGCTCTATTGATGATTCTCTCACTTCTCGCTATTCTCCCCCTTCTTCTTTAGTGGCCCTCTCTCCGACCGCACATCGTCTTGATGCCCGCGATTTAGGAGTCGAAACTTGCGCTAATTATCAATTCGGATTCCACATGTGAAGTTCTCCTACAATTTTAGATTGGTGGTTGCTTAAATATTGAGACTGGTCAATTTGGAAAATGAAGGGTGGATGATAACCGATATTTAGGGGCTTTAATATTAAGATGAGTGAAAAAGGTGCTCCGACCTTTATACCGGTGCGATTGAATCGACGGAGTTTGGGTTCACCCTTCTTCCGTTCTTCCCATCATCCCGTCCCGTGAGACAATTCAGAGGAAGATTGGAAGGGGCTACTCATATCTAGAATTAGATCTTGAAACAAAAACAAAATTGAAAGACCGGAACTGGAAACTACGCAAAAACAAAATTGAGAGACTATAAAAGAATGCAGAGGGAGAATCAGATCTGAAAAATATGGGTTTAGTATAAAACTAATATGGGTTTAGTATAAAACTTAATAGAGACCGGTTACTTAAAAGTATATTATAATAAAATAGGTTAATTAAACTTATTTTATTACTCAATGGGTCTCACAAACGGAATATTTAACAGATAGTAAGGAGGGTGGCAATTTGTTAACGGATATAACATAAGAGGTGGTTAATTGAAATAAAATTTATAAGAGGTGGTTAAGTGAAAATAGAGGAAAATAAAAGGTGGTTTTATGTAATTTACTCAAAAAAAAAACATCTTCGACGCAATGCAATTTATGACTTTTTTTAATTACAAAAAAAAAGCACATCATCAATGAATATGCGAATATTAGAAATATCAGAACAATTGATGTTAGTTGTCGATGTAATCTATAATTATATTGACATCACAAATAAAAGCTTTTTTTTTTAATAATACTATCTTTTTTATGGATAGAAAATTAAAAGTTATCCAACAATTGCAAAATATTTTTTTCCAAATTTTTTTTATACCATGTCGCGATTAAGAATGGTTGATTTAAGTAAGTATACACTTTTTTTTTTAGTGTGATACAATGTATACATTTTTCTAATAGGCCATGTTTAATTAATAATTCTAGGGAAAAGGGGAAACATGAAGTACTCACCTTCACATACACAACTTCACGTACTCAACCTTATATACCTAATTTTCCATACTCAACTTTCAAATATCACACGTACCCAACTCCACGCACCAACTTCACTCACTTTTACATACCCCGTTTTGATTTTGCATACTCAAGTGCTTACCCAATTTTACATACCCGATTTTACTCATTATTAGTGACCCAATTTTACATACCCAATATTACTTTTTCCTATTTTGTTTATCTTTGTTTATATAGAAACTACCAGTCCCCACGGCATTAAGACCGTCTACAATGGCAGTTTTTAAATACTATAATATATTAAAATTGTATAGCAGTGTTAAAGTGGGTTAGACCATCTTCAATGGTAATTTTTAAAGACTATAATCTATTAAAATTGTTACAAGCAGTGTTAAAGTGGCTAGGATACAATTTTGACATTTGAAAATAAGAGATGAAATAAGAAACGAAGAGAGAGAATTGATATTAGGGTGTGTTTGGATATGAAAATTTTGTTACATAACACACAAAAACAAACCATTTACCTTTCCAATTTACATGCTTTTCAAACAAGCCTTTGCCTAGGTGGCATGTGTAGTAGATTTTTATTTATATATTCATTGGTTCCATGATGGTGAAAAGGATAGGTTTTATAGAAGATGAGTTGGAAAGTGTGGACAATTTGATTACAAGCACAAGCAATATATAAAGGTCTCAATTATGACGGATTTGAATTTGAATCTAGTTTATTTTACCCTTAATCTTCTCAATGTTGGAGAATTATTAAAATTTTGGCTTAATGTTGATTTGAATGACCACTCATCAAACAAGTGACCCTCAATTATAGCGGAGATTTGAATTTAAATCCAATTCATTTTATCATTACTCTTCCTAATGTTGATGAATTATTAAAGTTTTTGCTTTTTTTTTTTATTTGAATGATTACTCATCAACACAAGTGACCCTCAATTATGACAGATTGGAATTTGAATATAATTCATTTTACTCATACTCTTCCCGATGTTGGTGAATTGTTAAAGTTTTGGTTTTATGTTGATTTGAATGACCACTCATTAGACAATTGACCTTCAATTATGACGAATTTGAATTTGAATCCAATTCATTTTACCCTTACTCTTCCCAATGATGGTGAATTATTAAAGTTATGGTTTTATGTTGATTTGAATGATCACTCATTAGACAAGTGACCCTCAATTATGACGGATTTGAATTTGAATCCAATTCATTTTACCCTTACTCTTCCCATTGTTGCTGAACTATCAAGTGGTTTTTAATTATGACGGATTTGAATTCGAATCCAATT
Source organism: Fagopyrum esculentum (assembly GCA_033239045.1). NCBI lineage: Eukaryota > Viridiplantae > Streptophyta > Magnoliopsida > Caryophyllales > Polygonaceae > Fagopyrum > Fagopyrum esculentum. The sequence continues at coordinate 134,357,236 of BSUD01000001.1, read as the reverse complement.
TTTTTGGGCAATTTTGGTAACTAGACCTTTTTGAAAAACTATAGTAGTAACTAGGCTTTTTAATGTTTCAATTAAGTAAATATACCCCAACCTTTTGTATTTATTCTCAAACTCTACACATTCTTTTCTCAAGGGGTACATTTACTAAACACAAAACTAGAAAAAGCCTAGTAAACCAAATTGTTTCAATTATTTTTTTTTAACACTTGCTTCTCCCCTATTTGAACTCTATGTTTGTATACGAGAAATATTAGCTCACTCTTCTAACTTATACATTCCTTCAATATCTCAAAAATCAATCATAAATTCACATCACCTTCTAATCTTTTTGCAAAATTAATTAATTTTCAATGCGCAAACAAAAATGGGTTCCAACCCCGCAGAAGATTTTTTAATATTGGTGGTTTGGTAGATCCCGAGTTTGCTGCAATGGAGGATCGTTTTATTGCAAGAATGGAAGCTCAATCAAGACAACGTCGATCCGAAGGTGAAAGCTCTCGACCACGAAAACCACGAAAACATCGACAATACATTGATATAGAGCATGAGAAGAGTCATTGTAACATCCCGAATTCTCAGAACTCGGGACATTATTGGTTAGGACCTCACAATGGGTCCCGACCACAGTTTGACAACAATTTTAGTAGGATCTTGCAACAAGACACAAATAAAGAAACCGAAATTCATAAAATAGTATTTTCAAGATATGAATGCAACACAACGTCTAACAACCCAAAGTACTTATTAAACATAAAAGTCTAACGGTCTTATAACGAAGAAAGAAATAAAAAAGCAAACACTCAGCCCCATTCTAAGGAGTACGGAGACCCGGCTGACCACTACTTTCGGATCAATCAGCTGTTGTTCTAACCTGCGATAAAACTAAACAACACAATAGAAACAACCGTTAGCTAACTATCTAAACGTTAGGCAAATGGGAATAGCACACACACACACATCATACAAAAAGTAAACACTCAAGATGCTTTCAAACAATCCATTTATTATCTTTACTTAGGTCATTCACTCTTACTAATGATACTTATTTTGTGACACGAGGGATTCCCAAACCTCACCTCCGCCCCCGTGTAACCATCATGAATGGATCCGATGCATCTCACCTTGTACCTTTATGGTCTGGGTATAGAGAACCTCCTAGTCTCCTGTCAAAGCTGGGCAGTGATGTCACGGCCCGTTATACATACACTTGGGCCTTACAAGAATAATAACAGTCGTCCTAACAAGTTGTTATTATAAACACACCACATACATACCACTATCGTCATTCAACTAACATCCAGAAACTAGCTAAGTAAGTCGCAAGGACTTACCTGAAGAAAATCTCAAATCTCTTAATCTCAACTCGATCTGCAACCGTAGCAACTCAATCGCCTGTTATACAAGACAAGTGTATCAAAATCATAACCCACTCTCTTAGAAGTTATAAACTCCTAAAATGTACAACCTCATAAAGGAAGAAATTACTAAAATACCCTCTAAAGGTAAAGAGACTATTTTACCCCCGGTCCCGAAACTCCAAAATTTTTCTATAACTTCATTTCAAACTCTTCTTTGAAACTTATTTCCAAAGTTTAGTTCTTACGGAAATGTTGGTAAAGATTTATAAGAGTTACACAAAATTCTGGATCTTCACAAAATGCGTTAAGGTCCGATTTTGGGTTAAGATACGAGGCTTGAATAAAAAGATAAAAATTCTGCACTAACTCTCTAGGTCCTCTATGATATACATACTACTCATAGGAGCAAATATCTCTAAAAAAACACTCAACAACAACTCCTACAAAGATCTCTAAAGATGGCTAAAAATCAGAATCTATACTTAGCCAAATTCTGGATTCTTTCACATACTACATAGTCAGCTTACTTTGGGCTCCTATAAATCCAGATCCGACCGTTGGATCGGTCTTAACTTCTGATACATAACATTATGCAACTCATTCTATATCATACTAGAAATTGAACGGTGGATTAAAATTCTAAGGTATCGGAAAATGAGGTCAAAGTTGACTGTTCAACTAACTTCCTGGAAAATCAAAATAGGGTCAGCAAATGGGTTTAAAGATCGAGTCTCGTCCCTAACAATTGTGGTCCCAAAACATTAACAAGGACAAGACATATTATCTTACTAACAGTATTCATACCAATTAACTTCTCTTCCTATACCCATTAATCTATCAGTGATTCAACACTAAGATGACACCACTCTCAAATGATATTAAACACATATGCAGCCTCTCGACCTCTACATCCACAATACTAAACTATGAAGGCTTTGCGAGATGGAAAGGACTCAACTTTAAAGGCTACTGTTCGATTGAAACCACGAAGGCAACTAGGACGAGGAGAGGAGGAACGATTGCCCCGGTGTCTGGACAGCAACGAGGAAGCTCCGATTTGTTGGTTTGTCCGAGGTTAGCGTCGGGTCCAACACCTGCTGTGAGTATACCAGGGGCTACCCAAGCTGATGGCGTGCCGGCGAGAGGTGAAGACATGGGGCACCGCCACTGGCTACGACTCCTTGCAGTGCTGCGAGGCTGGCGGTTAGGGTGTGTAGAAAGCTAGGGAAGAAGGAGAGGAAAGGAGGCAGTCGGGTCAAAGCTTACCGGAGGCGCCGTCTACAGCAGGCCGAGCAACCGTCTCCCTCCGGTCTGGTGCAGCGTCTGGAGCACCGAGGTGAAGGTCCAAATTAAGTTGCGAGCCGAGTCTGGGTGCGATCCTGGTGGTTGTTGACTGTAGAAAAGCGGAAGGCATGCTTCCCTAGCTCTCAGTGAGGGTGGAGTGGCTTCCCCAGCTACGTCTCCGGCGAGACGTTGATGGTGGCTGGCAAGGATGGGTGACGGTGTTGTCGATTCTCTAGAAACGGGGTTGAAGTTGTTGCGGTAGAGGAGATATGTTAAGCGTTCTCACGTAGCAGTAGGTTAGAAATTAGGTTTAGGTTAAAAGTAATTAGTGGAGGATTAGGGAAGGGTTAAGAAAATGGGCCGGTAGAAGAGTTACTAGGCCAGTTGTTGGGCTTGGTCCTCAAATTAAAAGATGGGCTGACAGAAAGCGTCGTTACTCGTACGATACCGCTCTTCGGGTTTTAAAAAAATATGAAAACCATTCGGGTTACAATTTTATCATTTTATGTGAATTAAGGTCACATAAAATGATGGAATCTAATATTGTTTTATTTATATTAACAAAAAAGGTTGGCGGATCGGAATCCGTTTTGTTCGGGTATTAAACGGAAAAAAAAAATTCCGGGTATTACAGTCATGAACATCTAGTCAAAGACTATTTCAGTGAAGCTTTGCCACCAGTTTATTCTGAATAGCAATTTTGAAGGCGGTTTAGAATGCGTAGACCGTTGTTCTTACACACTATGAACCATTTGTCAACCATATATGAATATTTTCATCATAGATGAGATGCAACCGGTAGGTTTGGCCTATCCCCATTACGAAAGTGCACAACTGTTATACGTGTGTTGACTTATGGTATAAGTGTAGATGTAGTGGATGAGTATTTTCGAATGGGCGCATCAGCTGCACAAGAGTGTTTGACCAAATTCATGGAAGGAATCATTTTTTTCGTTTGGAGACATGTATCTACGAAGACCAAACATTGAAGACATTCAACGGCCTCTTCATGTTGGAGAAATATGTGGGTTCCCTAGCATGATAGAATCAACTGATTGTATGCACTAGCAGTGGAAGAATTGTCCAACTAATTGGAAAGGTCAGTTCATACGAGGTCATGGGAAGCCAACATTCATCTTAGAAGTTGTTGCGTCATATGATCTATGGATTTGGCATGTATTCTTTGGAACACCAGGTGCATGCAATGACATCAATGTTCTCGATCATTCTCCTATGTTTGATGATGTTTTGCAAGGTGACACCTATGAATTTTACCGTCAATAGGCATTCATATACTGTAACACCCCAAATTTTACAACTTGGAGAGTTACTGGTTAGGACCTCACAGTGGGTCCCGACCTTAGTTTGACAACAACTTAACAAGATCTTACAACAAGGCACAGATAAGGAAAAACCGAAAATCATCAATTAAGTCTTAACAACGTATTAATGTGACCAGAACAACCAACAGCCGGAAAACATAAGATAACAACTACGGATAGAAAGAAAAGAACCAAGGTCCAACTGGAAATCCCACAAATAAAGAAACTGCAACACGTCCTAAAAGTACGACACCCCGGCTGACCACTACCATCCGGATCACTCGGCATCTGCTCTAACCTGTGGTACGTCTACACAACATAACAACTGTTAGCTAACCATCCAAATATAAGTAGAATAATAACAGCACAAACACACGTAGAATAATATAAACAAACATCATGCTGACACACAGTCGTTTATTATCTATTACTTAGGTGATTCATCTTATTCAATTTTACAGTTGTGGCACGAGAACTCTTAACAGTTCTCGCCTCCGTTCCTTATCCAACTGGGTGTAGGTCTAGCTGACCTCCGCCGGTAGCATCACTACAAACCGAGTATGGACTAGTCCCTAAAGAAACCCCCAGCGCCCTCAAGCTAACTGAGCAGAATGCCACCGCCCGTTACTCTTAGGCCAAGTATAGGTCAGTAAATATCTATCACAACCTATAACTCTAAACATCTCAATCACACACCACTATCATCATTCATGCTCATATTCAGAAGTCAGCTAAGTAAGCCCAAAGGACTTACCTGTTATAAATCTCGATTCTCTATAAACCAAACTCGCTCTGTAAACTGTAGCAACTCAGTTTCCTGCCAAAGGAGATAAGTGCATTAGCACACTCCAACGTAATTAGAAGTCTAAGACTTCTAAGATAGAAGATCGTAATAGGACAGAACTGATTACAGTACTAATTTATGGTAAAATGACTATTTTACCCTTAGTCCCGAAACTCCCAGAATTTCCACAATTCTTGTCTAAACTCTTATTTGAGACTATAAAGTCATATTCTAAGTCCTAAAGTTTAGTTTGGTTACAAACTGGCACTTTTCCTATTTTCCTATTTTCCGAAAGATCGTAAAGGTCCAACTTCGGTTTCAAATATAAAATTCGTAGAAGCTTATAAAAATTCCGAAATAATTCTCTAGATCATCTATGATGTTCCATCTAACCTTAGGAGCAAGAATTTCTCAAAACTGTTCATCCATCATTTTTATAAAAATTCTCAAAGTTGGTTACAACACTTAAATTTCTTATACTTAGCCAAAATTTCATGGTTTTCCAAAAACTGTTTATCTACCCTACTTTGGAAGCTTATAACTTCTAATCCGACCGTTCATTTCTTCTCAAATTTTAATATAGTAAACTACATATATCCACCTATTATCTATTAAAATTTCAACGGTGGATCTTCAACCTAACTCTTTAACATTGATCCACAACAGTGACCATTCCTAACTTACAAAACTGAGATTTAAAAGGGGTATTTCACTTCCATTTCTAGGGTAATCTGACCTACTCTCATTGTAATCCAGTGATCATAAATTGGATACTCTAGGAGGCCTCAACAAAGCTTACATATTACCCTTCTACTTTCCTAGATTGATCTCCCTTCACAGTAGTACCAAAACAAAACATTTATAACCTATACAAACACAACATCTAGAAGGTGAAGACTGAATTGCAGAAGAGACAAGGGTTCACCTCCTTCAGCAGCTACTGGACAGAGGCGCTTTTGATCGATTTTAGAGGGGTGATGGCTCGAAGGGGACTGCACAGAGGATGATACGTTAAACGCCATTCCACGACACTTTCACTTGACAGAGACAGAAGATATAAGAATGAAGGGATAGGAGAGCTCACCACTGGTTAAGGAGTTCTGCTGTAGTTCCTAGTGTACTGGTGTCGTCTGGGAACATCCTTCTGTGCTGGATCACTGTCCACATGAGAGGTAGATGTGAGTCATGTCTCATCTATTGAGAGAAGAGAGGGGGGCTCTTGTAGTCTGGTGGTTCCGGCTCTGTCTACACAGTCTGGTGGTTCCATTGTTGGACTATCTCGCTCCTTCATGGTATACTACTAGAAGGCGCCATATCCCTGTGCTATTAGCTCGCTGCTCGTACAGTCCTGATGACAAACCCGTCTCTTCAAAGGTCTTAACCTTAGAAGATCTATATTTACCATCTCAGTAAAGACTATAATAGCCTTACTATTAATATCTAACACCGCATGATATCTATTCATCCAATCCATACACATAATGACTTTCTCATGCACCTACGGCATGACAAAGAAGTCTACAAGCCATACACAAGTCCCAGAACAAGGGAACAAACACATATCTCGCGGGTACCTCAGACCCCTAACTGGTAATCCTGTAAAGGAAAGTCTACCTTCTACTATATATCAAAGATCAACCATTAATGCATGCATCGAAAGACAAGAAGTGCATAGCACTCATAACAAACAAAACTCCACTAGGTAAACCATTAACGTGAATGGTACCTGTAACAGCTAACTCCCGTAGCTCCACTACATATCATTACTCGATCTCGGATCTATGCTCCTCAAGTATCACTGAGGTCCTCACTATAGCCTCCACTTCCACTCTTTCAGCACTGGAAAGAGGAAGGTCTTGCTGGAAAGAAACACTACCTTGCTGATAGAAAGGGGCCAGATGGCCTAGTTCACCACAGATGAAACAAGCTATCGGTACCAAATGGCACTCAGAACGCAAATGATCTGGAAAGCCACAATTGTAACATAATTGTCCCATTCTTGCAACCTGTGCAACTGAAGGGTAACTCGATCTTCGTCGTCCACCTTGAATGATCTTATTCCGAGAGGGAACTTGTAAAGGCAACGCCTTGCCCTATCGACAAAACTTCGCTCTATGCCCTGCTTTACCACACGTAAAGCATATTATGGGCGCCTTTGGACACACAGCTCGCCAGTGTCCAAACTTCCCGCAATTAAAATACTATAGTTCCGTGCCAGTCGTCTTCATGGCCAAAGGACCACTTGGTTGTCCTGGTATCTGACTTGGTTCACCATTCATCATCTTTGCTTCTCCACTAACTGATTCAATCCGTTGCTTCTTCTCTGATCCAGAAGCTTCAGTTGATCTCACAGATAATGGTAAATCCGGTGTAGGTCTACCCGCTATCACCGCCTCATATACTTGCTACATATACTCTTGAAACTCGGATCTACTCATGGAGACACGATCAGCCTCTTCAAACTCGTTCGCTGCCATAGGAGAAACAACAACGGAAACTGGTCCCTGACTTATCACCACTGGAGGAAGATGGGGTGTACCCCTACCTCATCCCACTACAGGTACTACTCTAGTCTGAGCCATATGTAGGATATACGCACCTAATCTTATAAGGCTATATATATGCCATAAGTATCGATATGTATATAATACATCCACATAATCCATAGTACACACAAATATATATACATATCTACGCTGCAGAGATCCATGGCAGAGGTGACGACTTCTCGTACATTCTATCCCAAAACCACACTTAAAACCAAAACCTTTGAAAACGTCAGATCCCATGTGGGCTCTGTTTATTTTACCTATCAAACCTCATTGCAGGTAGCAAGTGCCATTGTTGTCAACCTGGGCTCTGATACCAACTCTGTAACACCCCGAATCCGCGGGACTCGGGATGTCACATTGGGCTAGGATCTCACAATGGATCCTGACCCTAGCTTGACAACAAGTTCACTGGAACTTACAACATGGCACTAACAGATATAAAACAAATACATAAAACAGTATAAACTGTACAACCCAAAGTATACAACAACATAGCCGAGTATATAAAACGACAACCTCATACAGGAGGTACAAAAGAACATCCTCACGAAGGAGGGGAACACAACAAACCCAAACCAACCACCTAATGTACGAGAGTCCTCGGCCTGTCACCCTGCCAGATCACTCAGCAGCGCCTAACTTGTAAACATCTACAACACGGTATGAAACCGTTAGCTAACCATACATATATGAGGTAATGCATAAGCATAAACACAATCATGGAAGATAAACACATCATCATGCTTTCACACATTTACCCATTTTATTATCTTTATATAATAACCATTTACTCAAAAACCATATATAAATATATATAGATAGATGAAAGTATGTGACACGAGGACCGATACATCCCCGCCTCTGAGTACAATGTCCATCTGTACGAGTATCGGTCACACAATCCGTGTACCCTATGGGAGTGGATTGCGCCCTTCCTGTAAACCAGTCTGGCCCGACATCAGAGAACCTTCCAGACTCCACGGCGGGATGAAAGGGAAAGGTTATCACAACCACGCAGTGGGGCAGTCAATAGAACATAGGTCGATAAAAACGACAACTCATGCTATCATAGCAAACATATAAAGCACACACCACTCATGCAAACACCCAATATAGGGATGGTAGCTAAGTAAGTCCTACGGACTTACCTCAACCTCGTACAATCACAACCACGATCAACCTCCAATCCTGAGAGAGACATTGCCTAATAATAAGGCACAAAGAGATATCAATACTCCTATCAATCAAAAAGGTCACATCTAGACCCAAGGGATCCATAAGGATCATAATCAATCTATAAGCCTCACAACCAACTAAACCTCAATATCTCAACATAACTCACAATTCCTCAAATCTCAAGGTAGTATCTAATCAACATTCCTCAATCTCAATTCTAATCCAAATTTAATTAATTAACCTTTAATTAATTAATTAGATTTCGCCAGAATAACCTTTTGCCCGCAGGCAATTTCTAAACCCACTTGTCATCAGATTTCATCAAACAAACAACCCATAATCACCAGAATAATATAGCGACCATAATGGAATTTCTAATTGTCCTATTTGACAAGCCTAAAGTCAATTTAGGCCAAATCGCAGTACGGAAAACGAATAAATTCATAACTTATTCGTTACTAACCCGATTGACGATCTGAAAGAAGATTCGGAATCACAACGACGCAGGCTACGCATGGACAACATCAAATTCATCGGAATCTGAGCGACGGAACCGTCCTGGGGACATATATGCTCGACCAGCCCTCTATATACTCGGAAATGCAAAAACTCGGTACCGTTATGAAGAGAATGAAGAGAGGAACCCAGAAACTCAAACGGAATTGAAATCGGATTAGAAACAGAGAGTAGATCTGAGTTTGAAGGTTGAGAGAATCAAAGCTTTTACGAGAAAACGTGAAAGGAAATGAATTAATAAAAGATTTTCCTCTATTTATAGTGAAGACGATAATTATCCTTTAGTAAAGTCGATAATTATCCATTAACCGATCAAAAGGCGGGTCGAACCTCTTTCTCCAAACTTCTCGAGATTGGAACATTAAATCTGGAATATTGTAGGGATAATTATTCTACAAATGTCTCGGAAAACGTGTATTCCTATTCCGTCTTTCTTAGCCGTTAAGAAACGAAATAGCGACTCTTTTGGCCGTTTTGCCTCTCCATGTTATTTCATATCTAGGACATATACGATGTCCTCATCATTTCTCGCAACTGCATATTTATTAATTGGAGCTCCCAAATGCTCCAAATAACACCGGAGGGTAAAAATAATTACCCGGGAAAAAAAGTAAAAATTTCCCCAAACGTCCAAAATTACGCCAGGAACATAACGGTGGGACTCTTACTCATCACTTGCGAAATCTTCGCGAGTTATATGTCAATTACTATCAACGGTTAAGTTAATCAACATTAATTAGAATTCGGAAATCCTAGCTATTACAAAGTTGTCGGGCTTCGTCATGGCCTTGTCACAAAGTTGTCGGGTTTCGTCATGGCCTCGTCTGAGCTTGTCATGGTCTCGTCAAAAGACGTCATTATGACTTAGATTAGGGTTTCATACAATTCATCATTTTATGTGACTAAAGAGTTAAAATGATAGAATGTGTTCTGATAAAACCCTCGGTAGAAAAAAAAAAGTCAACGGATCGAAAAACCGGTCTGACTCGGACTAAAAGGAATTAAATTATTTATTTTATTTTATTTTATTTTATTTATTTATTTTTTACGGATATTACATCAGTGCCCCCTTAAAATAAGTTTCGTCCCGAAACTTAGAATAAACTATTTATCCCGTGTCTCCTACCATTTAATGGATTTACTCAGTAGCTATAAGGTAAACTTCCCTCTCCCTTTCTAACATATAAGACTACTCATTCATCAATCAAGCAACATATAAAACACAATCATTAAACCAAATATAAAATCACAATAGTCACACAAAAATCTTAGTACTAACCCGCCAGTACAGAGATAGCGGTCAACCCCGCAAAGAACTCAAAATAGCTACGTCTAATACTCTCCTCTGTCTCCCAGGTAGCCTCATCGGCTCCTCTTCTAGACCACTGAATCCACAACATCTGTATCTCCTTGCACCGTAGACGTCTAGTACTGTGCTCAAGGACGGCTATTGGGTACTCCACAAAAGTGTGGTCAGGCTCAACTATCAGGTCCACATGGCTGATGACGTGCCTCGGGTCCAGAATATACTCTCTCAACTGAGATACATGGAAGACCGGATGGACCTCCTCCAATCTCGGTGACAGTGCTAATCGGTAGGTAACCTCTCCGACTCTCTCCAAGATCTCAAAAGGTCCGACATATCGGGGACTCAACTTCCCCTTAATGCCGAAACGCTGGACGCCTCTCGTAATTGCATCTTCGCAATTCCTTTTACCTCAGTCATCAACTACTTGCGGTGCCCCGGTTTGGATCGTTGGTGTTGATAACTTAAGCCCCTTTGTGAGAGGGAAGTTATAGCGGCCCTTGGGTACGCTAAGATCATTTTCACACAATATTGTTCCTTAGTGGTGTTAAATTATAATGTTACCTTTATAGTGATCCTTTGACTTTGGTTCCAATATTCTATCATTTGGATATCTGTATCACAATCTTTCTTGTAACTCACTTGTCTTATGGAAAGTCACTCTGCCTTCATGTTTATGAAATCTACCCTCCACTTTCTGGCTAATCCATAAGCTTCAGCTGTGCGGCTCTTTAAGTCTTCATAGTTGGTTCGACGACATATCTCTTCTTAACTCTCAGGTTATGAGTGTCTAAGTGGGACTCTCTTGATTTGGATGTCGACTTACTTTGCCAATAGTGGCCATATTCCGCTCTGCTTCTAACAACAATCTTCATAATTTGGTCCATCGGTAAGCTTAAATTTAATGTCTCTTGTCTGGATTGGTTCTATATCTTACTTTGACTTTCCTTACTATGACTGTTTCGACGGCATCCACGTTGTTCATATCGTCATTTTACACCACACTTGAAAGAATTTATGTGATGTCGCTCCTAATCTGCATAATTGTCGATCATCCAATGCTTTTCCGGAACTACTCTTATGTATAATCTTCATTTGATACTGTTAAGTTGACTCGGAATCCCCTTCTTGCATGCTCGTTGGTGTTGTCCTTCAGTCTTCACTTTCCGCCTCGACGCTCCTCAACAAGCTCGAAGGAGTTGTCCACCGTTCGCCTACCCTAATGCACATAAGATGTGCATACAAATCCTCACGTTGACACCCTTCAAAATCTACTTAGATGTGTCAAAGAACTGAGAAACTAATTATCTTATCTCCGTTAAGGACATAATATAACTATTATGCTACTAACCTTCGGCCTAAACTTATCTATTGTACATATCTTTATAAAAAGCTACTAAGTCAACATAACATTTCTAAAAGTACTAAGCTGCCAAGATCCGCGGAGGTAGTGGTGGTCATCCGTACTTTCTATTCCCAACCCGACTATGCATGAATTTTGAAAACCAAAATTTCTTTTGGAAAACTCATACCCCTTTTGGGTTATGATTATTTACTTATTTGACCTTTTAGAAGATTTCAAGTGCCATTGTTGCCAACCTAGAGCTCTGATACCATGTTGTAACACCCCAAATTTTACAACTTGGAGAGTTACTGGTTAGGACCTCACAGTGGGTCCCGACCTTAGTTTGACAACAACTTAACAAGATCTTACAACAAGGCACAAATAAGGAAAAACCGAAAATCATCAATTAAGTCTTAACAACGTATGAATGTAACCAGAACAACCAACAACCGGAAAACATAAGATAACAACTACGGATAGAAAGAAAAGAACCAAGGTCCAACTGGAAATCCCACAAATAAAGAAACTGCAACACGTCCTAAAAGTACGACACCCCGGCTGACCACTACCATCCGGATCACTCGGCATCTGCTCTAACCTGTGGTACGTCTACACAACATAACAACTGTTAGCTAACCATCCAAATATAAGTAGAATAATAACAGCACAAACACACGTAGAATAATATAAACAAACATCATGTTGGCACACAATCGTTTATTATCTATTACTTAGGTGATTCATCTTATTCAATTTTACAGTTGTGGCACGAGAACTCTTAACAGTTCTCGCCTCCGTTCCTTATCCAACTGGGTGTAGGTCTAGCTGACCTCCGCCGGTAGCATCACTAAAAACCGAGTATGGACTAGTCCCTAAAGAAACCCCCAGCGCCCTCAAGCTAACTGAGCAGAATGTCACCGCCCGTTACTCTTAGGCCAAGTACAGGTCGGTAAATATCTATCACAACCTATAACTCTAAACATCTCAATCACACACCACTATCATCATTCATGCTCATATTCAGAAGTCAGCTAAGTAAGCCCAAAGGATTTACCTGTTATAAATCTCGATTCTCTGTAAACCAAACTCGCTCTGTAAACTATAGCAACTCAGTTGCCTGCCAAAGGAGATAAGTGCATTAGCACACTCCAACGTAATTAGAAGTCTAAGACTTCTAAGATAGAAGATCGTAATAGGACAGAACTGATTACAGTACTAATTTATGGTAAAATTACTATTTTACCCTTAGTCCCAAAACTCCCAGAATTTCCACAATTCTTGTCTAAACTCTTATTTGAGACTATAAAGTCATATTCTAAGTCCTAAAGTTTAGTTTGGTTACAAACTGGCACTTTTCCTATTTTCCTATTTTCCGAAAGATCGTAAAGGTCCAACTTCGGTTTCAAATATAAAATTCCTAGAAGCTTATAAAAATTCCGAAATAATTCTCTAGATCATCTATGATGTTCCATCTAACCTTAGGAGCAAGAATTTCTCAAAACTGTTCATCCATCATTTTTATAAAAATTCTCAAAGTTGGTTATAACACTTACATTTCTTATACTTAGCCAAAATTTCATGGTTTTCCAAAAACTGTTTATCTACCCTACTTTGGAAGCTTATAACTTCTAATCCGACCGTTCATTTCTTCTCAAATTTTAATATAGTAAACTACATATATCCACCTATTATCTATTAAAATTTCAACGGTGGATCTTCAACCTAACTCTTTAACATTGATCCACAACAGTGACCATTCCTAACTTACAAAACTGAGATTTAAAAGGGGTATTTCACTTCCATTTCTAGGGTAACCTGACCTACTCTCATTGTAATCCAGTGATCATAAATTGGATACTCTAGGAGGCCTCAACAAAGCTTACCTATTACCCTTCTACTTCCCTAGTTTGATCTCCCTTCACAGTAGTACCAAAACAAAACATTTATAACCTATACAAACACAACATCTAGAAGGTGAAGACTGAACTGCAGATTAGACAAGGGTTCACCTCCTTCAGCAGCTACTGGACAGAGGCGCTTTTGATCGATTTTAGAGGGGTGATGGCTCGAAGGGGACTGCACAGAGGATGATACGTTAAACGCCATTCCACGACACTTTCACTTGACATAGACAGAAGATATAAGAATGAAGGGATAGGAGAGCTCACCACTGGTTAAGGAGTTCTGCTGCAGTTCCTAGTGTACTGGTGTCGTCTGGGAACATCCTTCTGTGCTGGATCACTGTCCACGTGAGAGGTAGATGTGAGTCATGTCTCATCTATTGAGAGAAGAGAGGGAGGCTCACCTGTAGTCTGGTGGTTCCGGCTCTGTCTACACAGCAGAAGAGGGGTATATTCCTCTGCAGTGATCTCCTGCACAGCCCCTGGGAAAGCTACTGGATGCAAGGTGTGTCGACGTTCGGCCTGAAGTTGTTGTACTTCGCGCGAGGAAGAAACGGGGAAGATCTTTGGTCCGATTGATGCCGGTTACAGGAACGCTTCACTTTCGCAGGTTGACTTCGATGCTCTACTCCAGAGGTGACAGAGGGAGAGAGGAGGAAGCAGTCGGCTACTGTTGCGAGAAGGAGAGTAAGAGATGGTGATTTGTTGAAGAAGGAAAGAATGGGAAGGAAGGGTTGTACGTAGACGTGAAACGGGGCAGCAATTGTTGTGTGTGACGAGCGTCTTCTGTGGCGTGATCTACGGAGACGTTACAGCAGGCTCCTCCTTTGATACAGCTCAGCACACGTAAGGGGGGTGCATCACGCATTCCTTGGGCCGGACCTCGAAGGGCTTCTGGCTGGGGCGTGTATCAGAAAGTGAGAATGGGCCAGCAGCAAGGAAAAGCAACGAGGTGGGCTGAGACAACATGGGCCAAGGAAGGAAGCAAAAGGAGAGATGGGCTGTCATGTGTTGTCTTGACTTGTCAAAAAGTTGTCGGGCTTCGTCATGGCCTTGTCACAAAGTTGTCGGGTTTCGTCATGGCCTCGTCTGAGCTTGTCATGGTCTCGTCAAAAGACGTCATTATGACTTAGATTAGGGTTTCATACAATTCATCATTTTATGTGACTAAAGAGTTAAAATGATAGAATGTGTTCTGATAAAACCCTCGGTAGAAAAAAAAAAGTCAACGGATCGAAAAACCGGTCTGACTCGGACTAAAAGGAATTAAATTATTTATTTTATTTTATTTATTTATTTTTTTTTACGGATATTACATCAGTGCCCCCTTAAAATAAGTTTCGTCATGGCCTTGTCACAAAGTTGTCGGGTTTCGTCATGGCCTCGTCTGAGCTTGTCATGGTCTCGTCAAAAGACGTCATTATGACTTAGATTAGGGTTTCATACAATTCATCATTTTATGTGACTAAAGAGTTAAAATGATAGAATGTGTTCTGATAAAACCCTCGGTAGAAAAAAAAAGTCAACGGATCGAAAAACCGGTCTGACTCGGACTAAAAGGAATTAAATTATTTATTTTATTTTATTTATTTTTATATATATTTTTTTTTACGGATATTACATATACCATGAGTTATTATCTAACCGACGATATCTACCCATAGTAGGCAACATTTATGCCATCAATAAGACTTGCACAAGATGAGAATGATGTATTGTTTGCTAAACTATAGGAGTCATGTCGAAAGGATGTGGAACGAGTCTTTGAAGTTCTACAAACACGATTTGCTATTGTTAAGAACTCAACACTTTCTTGTGACATTGGGTTCATTGAAAAGATTATGAGAGCTTGCATAATTCTACACAATATGATAGTGGAATATGAACGAGACACATACACGTTGTATTGAGATCCGTCTCAACTTAAGCAATCATACGATATTGACAATACGTACGTTTTTGAGATACCAAGTTCTATGGCGGGCTGCATAACCAATTGTGTCCAACTTTAGAATAACACTACGCACGAACAATTGAATAATGATTTGGTTCAACACGTGTGGGAAAAGTTTTGCAATACTCATGTTGGAAATTAGTAGTTTTATGTATGATTTTATATGTATTGGTGTATTGGTATTTTCATGTTTTGCATCTTAACTTTGCAATTTTTATTTTAATGTCTTTGTGTGTTTTTAATTTTTAATAAAATGTTTATTGAAAATCTCATTTTTATTAATTGTTTATATATTTATTATTTATTTTAAAAAATAACTATAAATATAATTAATAGTATCAAAATTATATAATATATATATATATATATATATATATATATAATATGGTGGGTAAATAAATATAGGGTTAAGAAAAAAGAGTTAAAAAAATATGAATTATAAGTTGATACGGAGGAGAGAGGGTTTAAAAACTTGGATTTAAATATACACCATTGTGGGTGGTCTAACATCAAGTTCCCAAAGGTTCACCATTGTTGTTCTTTCTGCATGTACTCCACATTCCTCCGTTATTTCATTTCTGTTTTGTGATTATCAAACTGACCCAAGGTATTCCATTTTAAAATTTTTGTGTCCATTACTTTTACATATATTTCAATCTAAAACCAACCCTTATCTTCTATTATATAGAAAACAAAGTCAAAAAATAAAATCTAAGGCTTCGGTTGGTTTCAGTTTATGATGTGTTTTAAATCAAAAAGCGGGAGATTTTTTTACAAGGAACAAAATGATTCAACATGCTAAAAAAACTCATTTGGTGATTAATTGAAGATGTTTTCAGGTGAATCTTTGACCTCTCTTCACCTTCTTGAGTTGTTACAATGTCATCAACTGAAGAAACTGCAAAAGAAGAGTGATCTATTATAACTCATCAACCTTGAGGAATTGGTGATCTTTGAGTGTCTATAGTTTGAGTGGTTGGAAGAAGACGATAGTGATGTACACTTAGATTTATTGCGTAGCCTCTAGGAATTGGAATTTGCAGTAATGTTGGATCTCTATACGCTCCCACAATGTCTATAACGATGTTATTCTCTTGACAAATTGAAAATTCAACGAATGATTCAACATATTAAACAAAAAATTCATCTAGTGATCCGAACATTATATCTTTGTTGATAATAACTACACAACAAAATCCTACTCCAATCCCGCTTCCAAATCATGGATTTCAAACCAGTGCCCCTCGTTTTGTGTATCAGTTAGACAAACAAGTTGAGCAATAAATTATAATTTACAGCGAACAAATGTAGAGCTAATTACCTTTGTTTCAATAAAAAACTTCATGACCTCGGTTTGTAACTCTTGTAAATCAACAAATCAAAATTCTAGATTAGTGTTGGATAACTGCACGAAGGAAGCAAATCCAATATTTGCAGATGAAAGGCACCGAGACCAGAAGTCAAATTGTTTATGTGACAATGGAGAAGACGATATTTCTCTACTATGGTGGTAAAACGAAAGCCCTATTCACGAACTCCGAGACCGAAAAAGGATGGAAGTCGTTAAGCATAAGTTTCATCCTTATCGCTCAAAAAGCTCCAATTCAACCCTTCTTCCTCGTCGACATCGGCTACGCATAGAGGTCGTGTTGTGCTGGAGGTTGCGGATCGATGTTTGGCAGTTGCGGTGAGAGGGAGAACAAGGTGGAGTCTCACTATCCTCGACAACTTGAAGAAGAAGAACATTTGTGCTAGCTTTAACCGGAAAAAGAGGAAGCTTGTTGGAGGCTTCAATCACAGAAGAAGAAAAGGGGGCTTCCTGGATTGCTTGTTGGCTTCGACTGGAGAATGAGGAAGCTTGTTGCTGGCTTCCTAGGTTGCTTCCTGGGTTACTTGTTGGTGTTCATAAATCATAATCGATTTGCAGCCTAAGGGTGTGTTTGGTAGGAGATGGGGGTTATTTTGAAGATTAGTCTAGATGAGATTCAAAAGGGTTATTTTATATGGCATTTATTAGGGATTATATGATATAAAATAAGCTACATTAGGTTGTTTGATTAAAGATTTTTTAATGGGTTTAATTGATACAAATTTATCCTTATTTTAACCTTAAATAGGGGTGTGAGTGGAATCCTAATTGATTTTTTGGTATATTACGGGCACAACGATATATTTCGTAAACGCATGACGATTACGGAATCTGTGAAAAAAATTTTGACATCTGTAACGGTTACGAGTTTTGTAACCGTGACAGTGTTAGAATGTTTTTTAGGGTTAGAACTTACAAATAAAATTATCACGATCCGGAATCCGTAATCATGACGGTTACGAGTTCTAGATTCGTGATGATTTTCTTCACTTTTTTATTATTATTTTGTTAGAATTTACAAAGAAAATCATCACGGTTAAAAAACACGTAACCGTCACGGTTAGGGGTTCCGTAACCATTGTGCTTGTGAATTCCATCGTCATGCGTTTACGACTTCCTTTTTTTGAGACAAGGGTAAGAGGAAAGAGAGGATCATCCTCTTGCGGTTGACCGTCCTAAAGCATCTTTACCTATGAGGTCATGTGCTATCTAGGGCAGTGAGCCCTTGCGAATAACAACCGGGATTTTTTGTTTATCAAGTTTTCTTTGGTTGAAAGTCCATCAAGGAATAATTTCCATAAATAAAATTTTACTTTAGGCTTGACATCAATGATTAAAATCCAAGATTTATCTTGGGTGACCCCGGTCATGCGTTTTTGGATAAATTGTAGAGCGGATTTTAAGGAGAACCATCCAGATTCATCCATAGCCTAGTAGATTCTATCGCATGTAGCATTCTTTGGTAGATTATATTTCTTTATTTTCTCAATGATATTATTCGGTAGACAAGCATGTAGTTGATTTAAGTTATGGTCATTCCATGAATTATTAGAAATGAAGTGCTCAATATTCAATAATTGGAGAGTTATTGGTCAGAAGTTTCTCCAACGGTTGGTCAATAATCCATCTATTTTTACAAAATCTGATTATTTTTCGTCTCCAACCTGCCATCTAATGCCTTCATCAAATTCATCTTTTAACATCATGAGTTTTTTTTCATTACCAAGAGGAGGTTTTTCCACATTTATAATTCCAGAGGCAATCCCATCTTAGATATTTTTCTGACAACTTTAGTTCAATTATTGTTTGGATTAACCATTATTTTTCAAAGGAGTTTTATTTGTAAAGCTTTATTCATGTCAGTTGGTATCATTATGCCAGTTCCACCAAGAGATCTTTACTTACAAATTTTATCCCAACCAATCAACGGGCTAAAATTTGGGCCTTTGTTCCAGAAGAAATTCATATTTATCTGATCAAGTTCTTTATGAATAAACGAAGGGAGAATAAATGTCTGCATAATGTAGCTTCATTTGAAATTAAGATTTGCATCAATAAGAGTGATTCTACCTTCTTGGGGAGGGGGAGGGGGACAAAGAGAGAGAGAGGAGTTCAACTTGCTTCAATGAGAGTGATCACTTGACTAATAACTGCACAATAATTTGTAAGATTTGAAAGAATTTTATTGTTTGCATCAATAGAAGTTTATGTAAAAATGATGATTTCATCTACAAATGCTAGAAATGGAATAATGGTTCCACCGCTAGAGAATGGGAAACTGGTAGACTTATGCAAATTGTTGCTCATTTTTTGGATATTTTTGGCCACAACTTCTGCACCCAGATTGAAGAGGATAGGGGAGAGGAGGTCAACTTGTTAAAGACCTCTCTGAGGCGATATGATTTTTGTCGGAGAATCATTGATTAGAATCAAGTAGGAAACGGAAGAGATGCATGCTTCAATCCAATTTCTAAATCTCTTATCAAAGCCAAATTTTTGTAGGACCTCTTTTGTGAAAATCTATTCGACTTTACCATAAGTTTTTTTCAGGTCGAATTTGATGGTCATATACCCTTATCTACCTTTCTTGGATTTAAAGTTGTGAAGATTTTGTGGGCAATGAGAACATTGTCAATATAGTGGTTTTGGATAAAAACTCCTTGAAGAGGGTATATGATTTTTGGAAGAATCAAATTAAGATATTTAGCCAAAATTTTGGCAATTACTTTATATAATGTTGAGCAGAAACTAATAGGTCTGTAGTGAAAAGTAGTAGAAGGATTGTCTATGAGAGCAATAAACCTTAAAATAAACTATAAATTCATATGAACTCATTTAGGGTGTGTTTGGTAGGAGATGGAGTTTATTTTGAAGATTAATTTAGATGGAGTTTAAAGGGGTTAAATTTTATGTGGTATTTATTAAGGATTATATGATGTAAAATAATCTACATCAAGTTGTTTTGTTGAAGATTTTTTAATGAGTTTAATTGATACAAATTTACAAATTTGAGTGGAATTCTAATTGATGGTTGAAAATTAATCTCCTTTATCCTTGTTAATATGAGGTTATTTTTTTGACCATTTTTATTCTCAGATAACCCCCCCTATATAATCTTCTTCATAATCTCCATCTTCATCCAAATACTTATAAATTAATCTTTTAAATTTTAATTTAAATTATCCTCATTTAATCATCAACCAAACCCAACCTTAATTTATAAATTCGAAAATAAATCAAAGTTAGACATGCCCTTAATGGATAGACTTGGAATTATTGAATCTCACATTCAAATTGAGGGGTGTTAATAGATACATTAATTAGGTTAATGGATACATTAAATATTAGGTTAATAGATATATTTAGATTCATTAATATATTATTTATTTAAGTTAATTTAGTGTTTAATTCTTATAAGATATCGAATTAAGTTCATGAAATAAAATATGTTTGTTTTCAAATCTCTACGTAGTCAACAAACTTGTTACGAACTAGACTCTTCCTTTGTGTTCTTGTAAATGACAATGAAACAAAGAAAATCGACCAGCAAGAAGAGCCGATTTAGATTGTAGGATTGAAGCTTGAAAATAAAAACAAAACTGAATCATGAGAGATGATTCTGATAGCCCCATAGTCTGATACAATTCGAACAACATCGAGGAGAGATAGGAAGAATAACAATGAAACAAAGAAATTTCATCGTGAAGACATGAACCAATTTACAATCGGAAGATTACATTCATAGTGGACAAGTTATACAGTTGTGTTGTCTATAATGTGTCATATGTCTCTGCTTTACTGAACATAGTAAAACACTCTTCACCAACTAAACCCAATGTAAGTGTATTGTGTATCATATATCATATATGTATATCGCATTAAGAGTAGGCCTCAATCTTGTGCTAAAACAAACATGAGAGATCAAATATAGGGATGGTAAATCGGCGGATAATCTCCATTCTTCATGGGGATTCCCCGATACGGAGATGGGATGAGGATTACAAACTGGATGGAGGTGGGGATAGGGTAAAGAATAATTTCCCGAGAGCCCCGCCGGATTTCCCCGTGAAGATCTCCGTATTAGAATAAGTTTTCCCCGTTTTAATATATTATTTTCTATAATATGTATAGCTAATTATTTTGGCCTTTATATAAATAAAAAATAAATTAAAATACAATATAAGTTATTTATAATTGTATAGCTAGCAATCTTGACAAATTTTATAGTAAGTATGATAGAATTATTTAGTAGCTATGATGTAATTATTTAGTAGATATGATGGAAGTATATGTCTTATAAATTCAACTGCTACTATATACTGGAGTTTCCTATCTTTGATTATTTTTTTATTTTTTTTATTTTTTTTGACGAAAAATTGTACCGGGATGGGGATTCTCCGACGGGGATCAATTGTTGAGAATATTATATGAGGACGGGGATTTTCCGATGAAGGCGAGGATCCGATGGGGACGTGGACGGGGACAATTTTGATTCCCTGAACGGGGATGGGGACGGGAATGGTGAGTATAAAACTAAACGGGGATGAGGATGGGGAGGGTAGTCCTCGCCCCGACTCCGCCCCATTGACATCCCTAATCAAATATATCACAAGAAGTTAAGTGAATGAGCTTTGATGAAAAAGGAGTTATATTCATATATGATGATGAACAATACAATAGTCGCCTAGACTACCTAGTGAGTGTGAGAGTATTGGGTTGTATATTGGGTCGCATATTTGTTAATTTACAGTTTTATCCCTTTATATAAACAATATTTAATCAACGGAATAAATAAGCCGTTCAAAAAAAAAAAAGAGAACGTCCATCAAATCCTCATTTCATCCCTTCAATTAACCCTAGGACCTTAATATACCAGCGTCCTAGGGCCCAAAACCACCTAGACACTAATCAATCCGCGTCCTAGGATCCAAAACATATCCTATGCTCCTAATCTACCTGCATCATAAGGCCCAAAACCTAACCTAAGACGCTAATCTACCTACGTCTAGGGCTCAAAACATATCCTAATATGCTAATCTACATACGTCCTAGTACCCAAAACCTACCATAGGACGTTAATTCTAGTACACAAAACCTACCATATGACGTTAATCTACCGTAATAGGACCCAAAACCATGACATTAATCAATCTGCGTACTATGACTCAAAACCTATCCTAGGACGCTAATCAACTTGTATATTATGACTCAAAACCTAGTAAACTAATCAATATGCGTCCTATGATCAAACTAAACTAGGATACTAATTAAATTGCGTCCTAGGATCCAAAACTTAGACAGCTAATCAACATGTATCGTATGTTCCAAAACCTATCCTAGAACACTAATATATTTGCGTCCTAGGGTCAACCTACCTTATGACGCTAATCTACCTTCGTCTTAGGGCTCAACCTACCCCGGTGTAATATCAACGTCAACCAAACAAAGACCCAGTGAAGCGCGAGAGGTCCATCAAGTTCTACTTGCATCTCTTCGCTTTTCGCATTGAAGCCTCATGTGCAAATAACGAGGAGCGTTAAAAACCAAACATCATTCAAGTTTCGACTATTCAAGCGAACGTTAGAGTATTTGACCGTATATTGAGTCGTATATTGACTTATCATTTATTTTTTAGTGTACCGTTTTATCCTTTATATTTGTCTATATACGCAATATTTGATCAATAAAATAAACAAATATGGTTCACAAATCTCTACCGTATTATAAGGTCTTTGCACATAAAAATATAAAACCTAGGATATAAGGTCCGTCCTGGAATCACCACACCAGACTCAACTTATGTGATGGTTGAAGAAAAGATTCCACCATAGGGATTTTTCTATTTGGAATAATGAATCCATCTTTCAAGATCATGTTTATAGGTGTGGTTCTTCATGCATATTTCCATATGTTTTTCCTACATGAATTGGAATGAACCAGATAGCAACCAATATAAGACATTAGGAACACGTGAAAGGATAAATATACAGGTGACGAGTGACGGCCATAGTCTACAGAGTTCGGTAACATAAAGATTCCTGTGTACTTCCAGGAACATGCCTTTCCTACATGCATTAGCTCATGTTACGAGGGCTAACTATCATACCTATTTCATTTTCTACAAAGAAACCTGACTCTTGGTTTGCTTGAGAGGTTAAGTGCTCGATATCTTACGCTACAAAATTTGTGGGCTTTAGTCGTTCTTTGCTTTGTTCCTGCATCAAAAATCCTTAACCTGCAAGAGGAACACATCTTGGCGTTACCCTGATCATTCCAGTAAATATACATATATACTGCATTAATGCCATTCTTACTGCAAGCTCCCCAAACATACAGGATCAGAAACTTAAGGTTGCAGTTAATTTACCAAACCTTTCATCTAGAAATTAATAACATGCAAAATCTTCAAGAAATGATGAACATAAGCTAAGAGTGTTCTGACTTGTGGATTAAGGCATTAGTATCTGACTAGCTGCGGTGGCAATACAAACCTAGAGTGACCCAACAACATTATGCGGAGAACATCACTCAAATTGCTTCCATAAAGCTTGAGTGCGTAAAAAAAACATTTAATGAAACAGAGGGTGGGAGGGAAAAAAGGCCAGAAATGCATACCGGTACCATTTGGATGGTTTTGATTCTCTTCAGCTTTTGTAACAGTAATTGTCTTGCTAGTGGTAGGTGTAGAACTCTGTGGATTCTGTAGGTAAAGGGTTTATCAGAATTCAAATGACAGTTTTAGTTTTCATCCTAATACTGAAGAAAATGATGATGGAACTCTACTTCTTTAACTCTATGTTTATCGAAGTGTCAAGTACCTGGGGGATTTGTTGTGCATGCATCTGTCGGGCACCTAAAGACTGTTGGTACGAGTCAGCAGGCATCTTAACCACGATGGCGGCCCCTGGTACGTTTTCATGGGGAACCGAAACCATCTGATTGGTTTGAACTCGTGGTGGATCAAATGATTCAACAGTAGGAAGCATTGGAAATGGGAATCTCGGACCCATCAGAGATTGTGCTCCCGGTGTTGCCATAGGCGAGCCAGTCAGAACAGCAGGAAATGGCATTGCTGTTTCCATACCCATTCCCAATCTCATTGGTGTCATAGGTATATATTGCTGTGTACCAGGAAACAGCATTGGAACCATACCGTGGTACCCCATGGACATCATCTGCACCAGTTCCATTTTTATAATCTGATCTTTCTACTTCCCATAATGATACATACGTCAAGTTTAAAATTGATGCTTCAAAACTCACTATTGGAAGTACCTGCACTTGCATTTGAAGTGATTTTAAGTAATCAATTGCCTCTTCAAGCATGGAAGCTTTGTCTGTCTGTTTTTTAAACCCCAAAACAATAAAAAGAGGAAGGCAAATTTAAATTGATAGGTTCAAGGAGAAGCCAAATCACTTGAAGAAAACGTATATAATCTCCTCACCTTGCTGCAACTTGGAATGAGCTCTTGAAGCGCCTTCATCTTCTCATTTATCCTATCCCGGCGTCTCTACATGTCATTCATATCATCAAAGACAGATATATATTGGAGGATAACTGGTGGTTGAAGTACAAGTACTCACCCTTTCCGATAGATTATGCACCTCTGATCCACGACTTCTCTTTCCAGATACCGCTGTTCCACGGTATTGCTTCTTTGTTTCAAAAGATTCAATCTCCAGATCCTATCACAAAAGGTGCGAATGAAACCAATTATATATTAGGTTTTCAGATAGACTAATCAAAGTACAGGAATAACTAATTTGGTGTTCAACTAATAATATTGAACAGTAACCTCGCTGTAAATCTCGGTGGTCGCGGCACTGGTTGATACCTTGCCTTTCCTTTTGCGATCATCGACAGGCGGCTGAGTCATCAGATCCGCGGTGGCCATGGCGCCAGAAACGGAGCCGCCGGCCATCGATGTTCTTGCGGCACCACCGGCGCTAATCGATTCCGGATAGAGCAGCGAATTTGGCCTTATAGCCGGTGTTCCGCTCGAATCCCCAACCGTCAATGCTCTCAGGTCGTTGTTCTTGGATCTCGCAGGATGTCCGGATTCCGGAACACTGCCTTTTAATCGTGCGAAGTGCGGGAAATTAACTCCGGAAGCCGACGGGGATGCCGGAGGAGGCCGCGACTGAGAATTCGCCGGGAGCGGAGGCAGAGGAATCGATGGACCTGGCGGTTGAGATAGGAGATCTGTTAGGTGTGGATCGAAGGAAGAAACATCGTCCAGAGGATAGTGGAGCCAGGATGTCATTTCATCTTCTTGCATAAATAGGTGAGTAGTGGAAGCGCTTTCCGGCATCGGAGGTAGCTGTACTGTCGAATGAGACGGCGGATGGTGGTAATGAAGTTCTTCCTGGTGGTTTTGATGTGGTTTCAATGGCGGTGATAATTTCGGGAATAATCTCCGGTTCTGATCCAGTGCTCCAATCTGTCCGT
Source organism: Fagopyrum esculentum (assembly GCA_033239045.1). Taxonomy (NCBI): domain Eukaryota; kingdom Viridiplantae; phylum Streptophyta; class Magnoliopsida; order Caryophyllales; family Polygonaceae; genus Fagopyrum; species Fagopyrum esculentum. The sequence continues at coordinate 134,331,920 of BSUD01000001.1, read as the reverse complement.
CGTGCCATACCAGCTCCATGATGTCATCATCCTCTTGCCTAGTAGAAGTAATTCAAATCCATTTGCCAAATTAACAAACTGAAAATTAAATAATGAAATCATAAAGTACAAAGTATCAAAGAGAGGGAGATACATGTTCGTCTTCCTGGATTGACCAGAAGATGAAGGAGCGGAATAAAATTCATCCATGTCGAATTCTGGAACACAGTGTTGGTGATTCATAGTTATAGCTGAAATTCTGTTACAAAGTTGCAGTGTCTAAAATACAAGCAATCCTAGCCAGCGAGAGTCTGACATGATAACAAACGACAAATTCTCGGACGGCGAAGCAGCAAGAATAAACTTCCAAAACGATCAATCAAGAGGAAACTCAAGGAGAATATAAAACCTAGAAATTATGATGATTCTCAACAAGTTCCGACTTTGTATCCATCGGTCATCGTAAGTAGTGAAGAGCAAGAGGAGGATGTATGCAGTACCGTGGGGGTGGTTGTTGTTGTCAGTGATAAGGCGGCCAAGAAATGAAGAAGATGATGAGCCGGAAAAAAATAATATCCAAAAGGTTGGGAAAGAAAGGGAGCATTGGAAATGTAGAAGGTGATGTGTCTTCTTGCTCTGCTCTTCGACGCAGACAATTCGCAGAGATAAGGCTTCTCTTCCTCCCTCAAAATTGGAATGCGGAGACAAGTTAACGAGGCAAGTTGCAAGGTTTACTTTGAGTAGTCGTGAATTGAAGGTGGAAGGTAAGCGGTTCAATTTGTTCAGTTGGTGTTTTGGTTTGAATTAAACGAACTGTTTATTGAAAAAAAAAAAAAAAGAATTTTTACCACAGATTATTTTCAGTAGGCTCTGTTATAGAGGTTGAAGATGAAGAAAAGATGTATAAGTATGTTGTTGAATCAAGATGATTAATGATTGAATTTTTTTATTTCAACAAAAATACAAAATAAATTCATCAGTCTTCACAATCAATTTTATTTTAAAAGTAAAATTTTACTAAAATAAATAAAAGTCGTTCAAGGAGGGGACATCCATCCCGTAGGTTAATATGGACGTATGGATAGTTTCAAAAATTTTTTTTTTTTTTTTCTGAAATACTTTTGTATCAATTGTCACGTAATTGTGTCCCATATTTTTTTAAACGAAAATCGGTTAGATTAGTCTATCTATAGGTAATACATCCTAAATTATCGGATGAACATAAAGTTCACGATCATGAAAGAAATTGGTGTTGGGGTCGATATTCCTAGATGAGTTAGTTGGTCAGCAACACAATTGATTTCTCTCAAAACGTGTATGATCTAGAATTCGTTAAAGAAACGAAGATCCAGTATGGAGTCGGATAAAATCATCTCGATATCCCACATACAACTCCACGAACCTTGGAGTGTCTCGATAACACAAAAATTATAAATATTGATTTCGATCTTTTTTATCTTTAATCTGATAGGCTCTTATAAGCCCGAACTAGAGCAAAAGGTTCAACTTTTATTTATGAATTAAAGTTTTTTTTTCACATCGAAGTTAACAACCTCACCATTGTTTTTTCGAATCACAAAACCAATGAAATTATTTCCAAATCGAGTTTAGATCCATAAAAATTTAAGTTTATCAAAATCAAGTTTTGGTCTATCCCACTTAATGTTGTTGTTTTTTCCTTTTGCTAAAATTAATGTCCTATTTTTGTTGTTTTATATCTAAGCGTCCTCATCAATAATGTTAATTTACCACGTATGAATTTGATTTTTAATGAAAGCCCTTATTATTAGGATCAATAAACTCATTAACTACTAAACATAATTTTATTTATTATCTTATAATGTTTATTATATAAGTTCATATTTATATGAAATATCATTATTAAAATATGTTATGGGAATGAAGAGAAATCGTTTTTCTACTATAATGTAAAAAAATTTAAATTAGTAGTTCATATATTTTATATTATCATACCATATATCTTTAAATATTTTGTATGTTCTTGTTTATTATATTATTTATTGATTTATAATGTTTATTATATGAGTTTATATTTATATGAAATATCATTACCCTGTTCACTAATAAAGCGACTAATTAAACTCATGTTTCTATAATCAATTCGGTCCCCCGATTGGAGCGGGGGCAAGTGCCTACAAAAATGCCACTTAGGATTATGGAAAGATCGCTTGGATTTATCCATGGTTTATTTCGTTTATTTATTCCTTATAATATTAAAAATCTTCTACCGAAAATCCTATTTCGGTCGGATCTAAAAAAAATGAATTAGAAATAGGATTTGGTGTTTTTAGTCTTTTTCTTTCAATTTGAATTTGTTTCTTTTATATATTTCTTTTTTTATTTATTGGCGCTTATCGCCTATATTATTAAAATCAAAAGTTTAAAGGGAGAATTTGATATACTAGGCCTTTTTGAGTTTTTGTTAAAGAAAATGTACCCCACATTTTTTACCACCTTCATTTAATAGTAGGTAAAAAAATATTAACCCCTTTCTATTTACATAGAAACAATAACTAACGTTTGTTGTCTAAATTTTAATTTTTAATTACTTAATTTATTTTTTATTTTATTTATTTTTGTGACTTTTTTACTTTCTTTATTATTTTTTTTTTATTTTCTGGAATAAATTTATCATACCAGAATTTTCACATACCAGAATTTTTACATACCAGAAGTTTATCATACCAGAAATTTCTCATACCATAAATTACATACCAGAAATTCAACCAGAATTTTCATACCAGAAAAATACATACCCGAAGTTTATCATACCAGAAATTTCTCATACCATAAATTACATACCAGAAATTCAACTAGAATTTTCATACCAGAAAAATACATACCCGAAGTTTATCATACCAGAATTTTCTCATACCATAAATTACATACCAGAAATTCAACTAGAATTTTCATACCAGAAAAATACATACCCGAAGTTTATCATACCAGAATTTTCTCATACCATAAATTACATACCAGAAATTCAACCAGAATTTTCATACCAGAAAAATACATACCCGAAGTTTATCATACCAGAATTTTCTCATACCATAAATTACATAACAGAAAAATACATACCCGAAGTTTATCATACCAGAAATTCTCCATACCTTTTTGTTGACAAAAATATCATGGCTACTCCCAAGATCATATAGATAGGCCTCACCACCTTCCTTGAAGTGGAGAACTAGTGCAAAATGAACATGAACGAGCATTGTTATAATAGATTCATCATAAATTCAATATATAATTACGCTGCAAATTAATTATTCAGCGAAAGACCACTGGCACTAGCATTCCTTAATAAGTCAATGCAATTTTCTCATAATAAAGACTAAAGTCACCGAAATTTTCTTCTTCATATGACACCAAGCTCTTGAAATTGTTAAGGCCTTCATTTTGGACAAATTAACTTACAAAAACCGAAGGAACATTAAGTTGTAGAACTACTTCCTACCCATTGAAACACAACCCGTCACTCTTTAATTCCCCTACACTTTCCTATATTTTTTTAGTCAATTAGAGGATGATTAGTCTTTGAATTTTGAAAAAACAATGAACATAAGGAAGATCTTGGAAACAAACTGCTCAAATTGTACTGCTTCTACAAATGAATTTCACAAAACAAGATGCATATAAAAATCAGAATAGCAAAATAGCAAAACTGCACAGAATTTGAAAGGAATGAATTTGAATTTCTGTTAATAATTTGTTGTATGCTTCTAGCAACGAATAGCAAAACTGCACAGGAATGAATTTGAAAGGATATCGCAACAAATCATGCATCCTAAATCCAACTTCGTCACCAAATTACATGTATAATTGGATAAATTGCTAAACTGCACAGGAATCCCTAAATCCATCCATAATCAGAATAGCAAAATGCATATAAAAATGAAGGATGAACGAGAGGGCGAAATGAATTTGAGAAGAAAAAGTAACTGGTTTCTGAGATCATCGGTGACCAGAATCAACCGTAGAGATTCGTTCGAAGTCCATGAGAGAAACACCGTCAGCTGTGAAGCACCTCCTGAAAGCGTAGCCGGAGGCACGGAGGTTAGAGAAAAGAGGAGGGAAGGATATGAGAGGAAGGTCGGCGAAACGGTGGATATGGCGGTGGAAAGAGGGGAGAGAGAAGGATTCTCGACAAAACATGTGTTTTTGATGAACCGAGTCTGGTGTTGTAATGGAATGAGAAATTAGGGCTTTCGTTTGGAGAACAACACCGCATAATTTTTTTTATTATTCCACGGTAAAAAAATAATTAGGGGTACACTTACTTAATAATAAATAAGAAAAGCCTAGTTTGTACCACTAATTCTCAAAAAAGCCTAGTTTCTAAATTAGCCCAAGTTTAAAATAAATATATAATTGTAGGCCAATTATCTCAAAACCTATAATAATATAATAAATATGTACATACAAAAAAAAATATAAATTCATAACTGATAAACAGACCAAAGAAAAAACTATAAACCAATAGATACTAAATAAATTTTTCTAAAAATAAAAAACAGTTAGAAGGGTCACTGTCCTGACGTACCAGATATAAAAAAATATTATTTAAACTAACAGGATAATATTTCATTTATTAAAATAATTTAGAACGAAATAAATGGTAAAAAAATAGGGATCAGATACTCAGGGGTTAGATTTCGATTTTATTAGGTTTTGGTTTTTGACACGTGATACAAAGGCGGTATTGGTGGACAATTTATGTGGGCGGTGGCCGGAATCGTAAAATTTAAAATTATCAACCGTATATCCCAAGATTTAAAAATGATTTCAAAGCCGTATCATTCTTATTAGTACAAACTATTTTAGCTTGGGAGTCAGTACATTGCTTACTAACGCTTAGAAATTAGAGCTAAACTATAATAACAAAAAACCTTATTACAGAGTAATAAAATATTCTCTCATTATAGCAAATAGCATGTAAACTTGCATATGTTCCCAGGAGTGAGTAGAGGTGGCAAAGCATGACCCGGTATGTGAAATTGGATCAGAAAATTTTGAAAAAAAAAAAAATATATTCATAACTGACCCGCTTGAAATTGATTTAACCTGAAATTATAAATAATCCGAACGGTTGAACGGTTGAAAATGACTCCCCGAGTAAAATAATCCGATAACGAGCCGACAATTTGAAGGAACCCGACTCGAAATGATCCGGTAGTCCGAAGTAACCCGACCTGTAACGACCCGTTAGCCCGAAGTAACCCAACCCAAAATAACCTGACAACCCAAAGTAATCCGACATAAAAATGACCCGTTAGCCCAAACTAACCAGACTCGAAGTAACCCGACCTTAGATTGCCTTGATAATCTGGATTATGTTACGTGACTTTTTTTTTTTTACATTTTGTGATAAACAAAGTAAAAAAAAACATATTCGAATCAAATCAGTGATGGAGTCGCGAAAATGTTTTAGGGGGAAATCCGCAAAAAAATTTGTCATTTTATATCTTATGTTAAAATTAATGACTAAAATATATCTACATTAAAATTATAAGAAAGAATTTGGCCTACTAGGCCTTTTTTTAGTTTTGTGTTTAGTAAATGTACCCCATAAGTTTTTACCTCTTTTATTTAATGGTAGGTAAAAATAATTAACCCATTTATTTATAAAAAAAAAAAGAAACTGCTATATTTAAAAAAAGAAGAAGAAACAATTTGGTTTACTAGGCTTTTTCTAGTTTTGTGTTTAGTAAATGTACACCTTGAGAGAAGAGTGTGTAGAGTTTGAGAATAAATACAAAAGGTTGGAGTATGTTTACTTAATTGAAACATTAAAAAACCCTACTTACCAAAATTGCCCAAAAAAGAATAGGAGAACTTTTCAAATAATTAAGTCACTAAACTTATTTTTTTATTTGCTTTTGTTTTTTTCCCTTTATTATTTTCTTCTTTAATTTTTTTATTTTTTGTTTTCATACCGGACATTTACATACCGAACATTTTACATACCGGACATTTACGTACCGAACATTTACATACCGGACATTTACGTACCGGACATTTTACATACCGGACATTTTACATACCGGACAATTGCATACATTTTACATACAAGACATTTACATACCGGATATTTACATACCGGACATTTTACATACAAGACATTTACATACCGGACATTTTACATACCGGACATTTTACATACCGAAACTTACATACCGGAACATTTCTGGTATGAAAACTCATATTAGAAAACAAACAAAGATCAAATAATAAGATTAATGCATCTCGATGTAATTGATGGACACTATATGGATATCCATATACAAGAAAGAATATAACAACAATAGTCAGATAGCAATCAATTATCATTGATCAACCGGACCACCGTTCTTAGCAAATGCATCGACTAGATCTCCATATACCTTATCCAACATCCCTTTTACCTTTGGTCCACCTCCGGCGCCGGTGTAAGAACCTTAGTCTTTGAGAGATCCCGCACCTGTGTTTCAGCTTAGACGCAGCTGCCTTTCTTCTTTGGAGCTGCAGTGGGCCGCCCCTGCGCCCCTGGCTGGCCGCCCCTGCGGTTTTGTGAGTCGCCCCAGCGGCCAGGCCAGCCGCCCCTACGGTTTGTGGTGGGCTGCAACCGTCTTCTTTGACCCGAGCCTTGCTTTTTGACCTCTCTTTCCTTTATATCTTCTTCTTCTCCTCCAGATGAGGGTTACCACATTCTCTCTCCTGCTTCATCTCTCCTTAAGTTTATCTTCTCCTCTTCTCTTCCCTTGGATCTCTTCTTGATCTTTGTTGGAGTTTGAGTGAGTTTGTGTTCTTGTGAGCTTGGCTTGTTGCTGATTATGATGGTTGTTGCTGCTGTGCTTGTGATGGAGCCAACCTTGAGGTGTTGATGGAGCTCTACTCTTGTTTAGGTTTAGCTTGGTGAGATCTCTCTCCTTCTTCCCTTTCTTTCTTCTTTTCTTCCTTTCTATGCTCTTTCCTTTCTCCTTAGCTTAGAATCCACAAGATTGATCTTGTGGCAGCCTTGATTGGCTTCTTCTGATGTATATGTATGTATATGTGTGTGTATGGAATGATGGCTGAAAGAGGAGTGAAGAGATCGATTGAAGAAGCAAGGAGGAGCTGAAGGTGTGTTTCTGCACACCAGCCGCCCCTGCGCCATCTCTGGACCGTCCCAGCGCCAGTAGTGAGCCGCCCCTGCGCCATCCCCTAGCCGCCCCTGCGGACACCTACACCAGCTTGGTGTTGCACTTGGTTATGCATATGTGTGTTGCTTTTAGGCCTTCTTTAGGATGCCTTTGTTCCCTCCTTTCCTAGTATGAGTGTATAGGTTCATGCTAGATGTGTGAGGTTGTGCTTTGATGAGGTTATGATTGGTATATGCCATGTACGGCTTTTGAGGATTATAGGTTGTGAGATTTAAGTTGAGGATGATCATATGGATCTCTTGGGTCTAGGTGTGACCCCTTTGATGAATAGAGGTTAATATATCTTTATGCCTTGTTATTAGACAGTGTCCCTCTCTCAAGATTGGAGGTTGTTGTGGTTGAGCTATGTACGAGGTTGAGGTAAGTCCGTAGGACTTACTTAGCTATCATCCCTATATTAGGTGTTTGCATGAGTGGTGTGTGCTTATTATGTTTGCTATGATAGCATGAGATGTCGTTTATACCAACCTATGTTTTATTGATTGCCCCGTATGCGTGGTTGTGATAACCTTTCCCTTTCATCTTGCCATGGAGTCTGGGAGGTTCTTTGACGTCGGGCCAGACTGGTTTATAGGAAGGGCGCAATCCACTCCCATAGGGTACACGGATTGTGTGACCGATACTCGTACAGCTGGACATTGCACTCAGAGGCGGGGATGATACGGTCCTCGTGTCACATATTTTCATCTATCTATATATATACGCGATTTGAATGAATGGCTATTATGTAAAGATAATACATGGGTAAATGTGTGAAAGCATGCTGATGTGTTTATCTTTCATGATTGTGCTTGTGTTTATGCATTATCTCATATATGTATGGTTAGCTAACGGTTTCATACCGTGTTGTAGATGTTTGCAGGTTAGACGTTGTTGAGTGATCTAGCAAGGTGACAAGCCGATGACTCTCGTACATTAGGTGGTTGGTTTGGGTGTTATGTTTTTCCTCCTATGTGAGGATGATCTTTTATAACTCCTGTGTGATGATGTTGTTTTATATACTCGGCTATGTTGTTATTTACCTTTGGTTGTACAATTTATATGGTTTTATGTATTTGTTTTATATCTGGCAGTGCCATGTTGTAAGGTCCAGTGAACTTGTTGTTAGGCTAGGGTCAGGATCCACTGTGAGATCCTAGCCCAATGTGACATCCCGAGTTCCGCGGATTCGGGGTGTTACAGAGTTGGTATCAGAGCCCAAGTTGACAACAATGGCACTTGCTACCTGCAATAAGGTATAATAGGTAAAATAAACAAAACCCGAAAGGGGTGTGACGTTTTAAAAACGTTTTTGGTTTTAAGTGTGGTTTGGGTTAGAATGTACGAGAAGTCGTCACCTCTGCCATGAATCTCTACAACGTAGATATGTATATATATGTGTGTATTATGGATTATGTGGATGTAGTATATATATATATATATATATATATATATATATATATATATATATATATATATATATATATATATATATATATATATATATATATATATATATATATATATATATATATATATATATATATATATATATATATATATATATATATATATATATATATATATCGATACTTATGCATATCTATAGCCTTGTAAGTTTAGATGCGTAAATCCTACAGATGGCTCAGACTAGAGCAGTATCTGTAGTGGGACGAGGTAGGGGTACACCCCTCTTCCTCTAGTAATGCCAAGTCAGGGACCAGTTTCCGCTGTTGTTTCACCTATGGCGGAGAACAAGTTTGAAGAGGTTGATCATGTCTCCATGAGTAGATCCGAGTTTCAAGAATATATGCGCCAAGTATATGTTCGCCCCTAAAGGTGTGTGCAAATAAGCTTTAAATTTATAAAACTAGAATCAAGCAGCGAACCCGCAGTGTACGGATCGACGTAGCTAAGCAAGAATTCCAGAGTATCGAACACAGGGATTTGGGTGGGAACAAATTCGATTTCAGATTGTCAAGAACAAATATGAGAGTTTTGCAAATATTGGGAAAACAACAATCCTAAAGATCCAAGTATCCAACTGTGGCAATCGATTCAAGATATACTAATGATGTAAAGACAGAGTTGAGATATGCAAAGGTATACTAATGTAAGGTAATCGTACGGTGAAGTTCCAAAAACCTTATGTAACTCACCTACAAGGCACCCTCTATACAGGTTGTTGAGGCTCAATATAGAAAGATTCTAAAGGCGAGAATTAATGTCAAATACCCAAACTTGTAACCCAAGGATCGAGACTAACTTAACCGATTGAGGTTGTGACACTCACAATCGAGGTAGAGGTTGTTGAGGCTTCACTACCACCTAGAAAAGACAAGTCTAAACTAAGTTAAAGCAAATCTTTAACTTTGGATTAAAGTAAAAGCAGGTTCGTAGATTTAGGGGAAATTACGGGTAGTTCTTGGTGTTCCACGGCCGTGGACTCAAGAACAGGCCGTAATTTATAGTCTATCGGCGATTCTCTCTAACTCTCAGGGTCTAATCTGTTTGCGATCGATCTATCATCATCTAAGCCACAACTATCAACCCTTCACCTTAGAATTGTTAAGGGTTTTTAGCCAATAACAGTCATGTTGATATTAATTCAAACCAATCTCAAAGTCACAATCAAGAACAGGTATTATCAAAGGATTCAAACTAAAGTGAACAATCACAACTTTAGGAAAGAAGGGAAAAACGGGATGTCAATCCGTTCCCAAATCAAACCTAAACAAGAAGAGAGATCTTCTTGCAAAATCTTCCAAAAGTTTCGATCTTCCGCCAATCTGGAAAATAAGGAAATCCCAGCAATAATCTCCACCAGGTGCGAGATTTGGGCAATTCCAAGCACGAACCTTGATCTCCAACGAGATCTCCAAAATGCTCCTCAACGAGGGTAAGCGGTCGTAAGCGATGATCTAAAGCGAGTAGCGGGGATATGCGACGATTGTAAGTAGGTATGCGGTGATTGTAAACAAGCATAAGCGGTGATGCCGAAATCTCTTTTCGGTCGTCTTTTTATAGGGCAAGACGAAATATCGGCCCGGCCCAATCTTCAAAAGATCGTGGCTTCGAAGTGTGGCGAAAAGATTCGCCAAGATCACGGTCGTGGAAGTGTTCCACGACCGTAATTTTAGGGCGTGGAAACAAAATACGGTTTGCACCATATGTTCCACGGCCGTAGTATCCTCTGGAATGAACATCAATTTCTGACTCCAAATCCATGGTCGTGGAATTGAACGTGGAATGTGATACGGTCGTAATTTAGGGCGTAATTTAGGGCAAGAACGTGATTCTTCCCTAGCCTCGTGCATTCCTCAAGCTAAGACTCCAAATTGCTTCCTAAGAATGTCCTCAATCTATGGACTCACTCAATCAATTTCTCTTTTGCTCGATTCCGTTCGGAAATAGCTCCACATCACCTATAATCAACATAGAACTAGTGTAGACATCCATATCGATAATATAGGTAATACTAGCTCACATATGCACAAAGTTCAATCAAAGACTATCAATATGAATCAAATACGTTTAGAAAACGTGCCTAAAATATCACAATATTTCATGCTAACAAATAACCCCATACTTAACACTTGCTTGTCCCTAAGCAAGGTCTTTCAAAAAGCTTTAAACAAGAGTTAGGATGAAATATGTGTACCTTCTTTTGGATGAATGTGACTTCTAAAGAATAGATCATTCTCAAACCTTGCTTCAATCGTTCATCAAACTTTCACACACTCAATTAAAGAGTAAGAAGGCAAAGAAAACTCATGAATCAATTTAACTTCCAAACAGGCATCATAACCTTCAAACATTATCAAAATCAATCACAAGAAACTTCAATTTAGATCACAAAGTCATATAACATTCCTTTGATCTTAAGGACTTTCAAAGAAAAAGGTCTAGAATATGGAAAGGGAAGGAAACCTTTAGGTAATGTGGTGCTTGAATCCGGGAAAGTGGACAACTACCTTCTTCTTCTTTTTTGGTTTCCGCAACACTTCACTTAGAGCTTCGCTCTCTTCCTTTTCATTTTTCAACTTTACTTTTGGAGTTATGGATAGAGGTGCACAAAAACCGAAGCCTAGGAGATTGGCGTTTCTCAATTTTCATGAGATGCCTCAAACCCTTAGCGCACATACCATAATCCGCTAGGAATATCGCTCAATTCGACTTTGGCAAGACACAAATACCCGGCTATGTGAATGGTGCCGAGTTACTCATCGTCATGATTGACTTCCCCAAACCTATAATTTCTTTCTATTCACTTGATTGCAAATAATTGCTCTCATGGCCCTCCCACATCAAGCATGCCTTTTTCATTCACTTCTCCAAAATTCCCGGATAGGTAAAGGAGGCTAATATTTCAATGAGGAGCTAGATGATCAAAGAAAGGAGAAAGAAAGTATCGAATTGCCTTAATCATTTCAACAAGAAGTATAGGAACTTATAATGTGATTTCAACTTCAATTTCTCAACATGATTTAGGTAACGTTTTCACAATATAAAACTTGCAAAAGAGGTAAAATTCACTCATTCAAATTCTTTTCAATTCACTATTCTTTTGAGCATGCAATTGTTATCAAACTCCATCCACAAGTAGTGATTATCATGGAAATCATCTCAATTCATTAGGAGCACAAAATTTTTCAAAATTTTTCAATTTTTATGGGTTTTTAAAGTTCTTTTTCATGCAATGCAATAAGGAAACGTGTAACACATAATGAACATGCAACGATAGTCTCAAATGAAAGCAAACATAGAGAGTAGAGTTATTACAAACTTTTTAGTACATCCCACCCCATACTTAGGACGAACATTGTCCCTAATGTTCAAAAGAAAGAACAAAAGAAAGAAAAGAAAAGGAAACTCACAAGTGGTGGCGGGAATGTCTAAAACAAACGATCATGCGTCCAATCACTGCGGCGGCGGTGGAGGTGGGAATGGAGAGAAGCTGGAGTCGTATGGCCGCCCAAACTGCTGGTGGTAGACGTCCCTCATCATGTGGTCGAGGTCGTCGAGGCGTCCATCTCTAGCGTCGGCTCGGATCTCCAACGCTCCAACTCTCTCTGAAAGTCCGGTAGCCTAATCCGGCATCCTCTCATACCATCCTGGGGCGTGATCATACCATGCAGGGGCGTCGGCTGGTGCTGGTGCTGGTGGTGGTGCTGCTGGCTGCTCCGTGGACCAAGGAGGGGGAACGCCATACCAAGTGGGAGGTGTAGTCATCCACGTGGGCCTCTCACTCACGCTAGCGCGGCGAGATGACGAGCCTGAGGCTCTAGCTGGACGTGGAGAGCGTCTAGGTACATCTGGGGCCGCCTCCGGCTGGTCCGGAAACGTGCCAAACTCCTGCTCCGCTCCTCCACCACTCTCGTACTGATCTCCCATCTCCTCCTCCTCCACAACCGGTGGTGGGACGTAAGGGGGAGCTACTAGCCTGTTCGCATGCATCGCAGCGAACGTCTCCTTCCAATTGTAGCGTCCCGCCACAATGGAATACTCCGGCAGCCACTCAATACCCCTGCCTGTCCTGCTCTCCCAAGGCATGCCCGCATAAGGCGGACCTCTATGTGTGGGGAAAATGAGTCCCCTAACCATGAATGCATGTAATCCTAAAGGTACGGCCGGTATGCGGGTGCAAGCAGAAAAATCCACACCTAAACTCCTAGCAATGTGGGTAACTATCCCACCATATCCCATATTCCCCTTCGACTTGTTCTTGAGCTTGCTCATCGTAGCAGCCAAGAGAGTAGCACAATCTGCACGGCGTCCATAAAGCATACAATAGAGCAAGAATAGCTCATCCGTTTTGATCTTTTGGGGCGTCTCCGTCCTAGGAAAGAGACACTCCGAAAGAACGCGGTGAGCTATCTTCAAGGCTAAATGGTACATCAATTTAGCCTTGGTATCGGCGGGCTGCCAACGGTCCTCGTCGGCGTAAATCATCGCAACTTCCGCCCAAAAATCCTTAGGGTAAACACCGCTCGGAAATCGACCATTGAAGGTCTCATGAAACCCAAAAATAGTCCCGAACTCAACAATGCTCAAATGGTAGTCTCTTTCCATGAGACGGAAAGAGACGGTCCTATCCACGTGGCTGTGCTCAAAGGACGTCACAACCTCCCGGGTAATTTCCTCATAGGCGTCTTCACGAATGTTCGTGAAGACAAGTAATCCGGCTCTATCCAAGAGCCGTGTGAGATCATCAACTATGTTGAGAGGATGTAGATCCTCCAACAACAAATACCTAGGGCCAATCACTGCCCTCTTTTGTATCTTCTCAAATGCAGCAAGGTGGTTCTCGTGTATGGTCGGAATGCTAGGGTGAGGAGGTGAGGATGGAGGCGAAGGTGAAGATGGTAGTGAAGGAGATGAGGGTGGTGGTGCCCTAGAGGTGGAGGGATTGCCTTTCCTTTTCTTATTCTGCTCTCCCTTCTTCTCCTTTATCCTTCCCGACACTCTCCTTACAAAGTCCATTTTTTTTTTCACCAAAATTACGGTCTGTTCTTCAGGTTCCACGGCCGTGGTTTACCCAGAGACCGTGATTCGTCTCAGAATCTCGCGAATCTCAACAAATTCACCAACAATCACCACAACAAGCAGTCCTAATCTAATTCCTTCCAGTCTTTGTCAGTTCTTCCTAAAAATCTATAGCAAAAACGAACCAAATCCGCGAAATTCAAGAAGAAAGAATAACCTCTTTTTCGGATTGAAAAACCCGAAATGCGCGTTTGTTGATGGATTTCCGCTTGGTTTGTCGCTTGGATCTTGTTCGTGGTTGGATTTGCTGCAGTTTAGGATGAAGAATCGTTGAAAACGATTAGAAAACGAAGAATCGGAGGAGGTCGTGGGATTTCGGCGTTTAGGTCGTGGAAAGGGAATTTTTGGGGCAATTTTGTGAAGAATGTGGCTTATATAGTCGCAGGCAAAATTTTGAAAATCACGGTCTGTCGGGGTGTTCCACGGCCGTGGAAGTGTACGGAACCGTGGTTTTGGTGATTTTTCAAAGGCTTTTGAGAATTACGGCCACTGTAGCTATGACGACCGTAATTTAGACCGTGGAACCTCCTGTAAAGCTTCAAAGTCCAAATTTCGTCACTTTTCTTCAACATTATCTTCCCTTTCTCCTTTTCCATCGATCCTACAACCAAAAACACGAACATACCGGAAGAAATCGAGGCAAAACAAAGCGAAAACGTCTATTCTAAACTAACCTATGAATTGAAAACAAAAACGAAAATGCAATACCTTGGGTTGCCTCCCAAGAAGCGCTTTGTTTAAGGTCCGTAGCTAGACCAATCTCGCACTTATTCGAGTGCGGTAGGCGCGAACTCCTCAGCTTGGAGTTCCGGCGTATACTTCTTGAGTCGTTGGCCGTTCACCTTAAAACTTCCGCTAGCTTCACCCCATACTTCAACTGCACCATGGGGGAAAATACGCTTAATTAGAAAGGGTCCGGTCCAATGGGATTTAAGCTTACCTGGAAAGAGGCGAAGTCTTGAATTGAAGAGGAGAACTTGATCTCCTTCTTTGAAGTCCTTTGGAATGATATGCTTATCATACCAACGCTTTGCTCTTTCCTTGTAGATCTTGGCGTTTTCATAGGCGTTCAAACGGAGTTCATCCAGCTTGTTGATGTCTAGGAGACGCTTCTCTCCCGCTTCTTTCATGCCGAAATTTAGCCACTTGATAGCCCAAAACGCTTTGTGCTCCAGCTCTACCGGCAAGTGACAAGACTTCCCATACACAAGGTTGTATGGTGTGGTTCCTATGGGAGTCTTGTACGCAGTCCGGTACGCCCATAATGCATCATCTAGCTTCAAGGACCAATCCTTCCTAGTCCTTGAAACCGTCTTCTCTAGAATTCCTTTGATCTCCCTATTTGAGATCTCAACTTGTCCACTCGTTTGTGGATGGTAAGGAGTAGCGATCTTGTGAGTAACCCCATACTTAGCTAGAAGAGCTTCAAAGCGACGGGCTATGAAGTGAGAACCTCCATCACTAATGATCGTCCTTGGTGTCCCGAATCGCGGAAAAATGGTCTTGTTGAAGAACTTAACCACCACCATGGCATCATTTGTGGGAGAGGCAATTGCTTCCACCCATCTAGAAACGTAATCTACCGCCAATAGTATGTATTGATTTTCACAAGAAGATGGGAATGGTCCCATGAAATCAACTCCCCAAACGTCGAAAATCTCCACCTCTTGGATGTTGTTGAGGGGCATCTCGTTCCTTCTAGAAATATTGCCTGTTCTTTGACAAGCATCGCAGCAAGAAACAAAGGATTGCACATCTCTAAATAAAGTAGGCCAATAGAATCCAGATTGCAATACCTTTGCGCTAGTCTTGTTTGAACTAGCGTGTCCGCCACAAGGTAGTGAATGGCAATGGCGGATGACACTTTGCATCTCATCTTCCGGCACACATCGCCGAATGATGCCATCCGGACCTCTCTTAAAGAGGAGAGGCTCGTTCCAATAGTATTTCCGGACGTCCTTAAAGAACTTCTTCCTTTGTGCGTAGGATAGTCCGGGCGGTATCTCCTGGCAAACCAAATAGTTAACGAAATCAGCAAACCATGGTTCGTTACCTTTGGAGATCACGTTGATGCACTCCTCTATGATGTGTAGGTGTTCGTTCGGAAAGGAGTCATCAATGGGTAAATGGTCGTCCTCTAGATGTGTTAGGCGACTCAAATGATCCGCAACAGAATTTTCCGAGCCTTTCTTGTCGCGGATCTCAAGATCGAATTCTTGTAGGAGAAGAATCCATCTAATCAGCCTTGGCTTCGCATCTTTCTTTGCAAGGAGGTACCGGATCGCAGCATGATCCGTGTAGACAATCACCTTTGCACCTACAAGATAAGAGCGAAACTTGTCAATAGCATAGACAATGGCTAAAAACTCTTTCTCTGTAGTGGCGTAGTTGAGCTGCGCTTCGTCTAGCGTCTTGCTAGCGTAGTATATTGCATGGGTTCGCCCTTCCTTTTGTTGTCCAAGAACAGCTCCAATAGCTACGTCGCTAGCATCGCACATAATCTCGAAGGGGAGAGTCCAATTTGGAGGTTGGATAATAGGTGCTGAAATTAGAGCTTGCCGAATGGTGTTAAACGCATCTAAACATTCCTGCGAAAACTCAAAAACCGCATCCTTCATCAACAGATTAGTGAGAGGTTTTGATATCTTAGAAAAGTCCTTAATGAAACGTCTATAAAATCCAGCATGTCCTAGGAAACTTCTTATCCCTTTCACTGAGATTGGGGAAGGAAGTTTCTCTATGGTCTCTATCTTAGCCTTGTCCACCTCTATCCCTCTACTAGAGACTAAGTGACCTAATACGATTCCTTCCTTAACCATGAATTGACACTTCTCCCAATTAAGAACTAGGTTAGTGTCTTCACACCTTTGTAAAACAAGAGAAAGGTTAGAAAGGCAATCGTTAAAAGAGGAACCGTAAACGGAGAAGTCGTCCATGAAGACCTCCATGATTTCCTCTACATATTCGGAAAAGATGGCCATCATGCACCGTTGAAAGGTGGTTGGGGCGTTGCAAAGCCCGAACGGCATTCTCCTATAAGCGAACGTACCCCAAGGGCACGTGAATGTGGTCTTCTCTTGATCATCCGGATGTATCGGAATCTGAAAGAAACCACTATAACCGTCAAGGTAGCAAAAATGTGAATGTTGTGCTAACCTTTCAAGCATTTGATCGATGAATGGCAATGGAAAGTGATCCTTCCGCGTTGCGTTGTTGAGCTTGCGGTAGTCTATGCACATCCGCCATCCAGTCACGGTTCGGGTAGGAATGAGTTCGTTGTTCTTGTTGGTGATGACCGTCATTCCTCCCTTCTTCGGAACTACTTGAACTGGGCTCACCCACTTGCTATCGGAGATAGGATAGATGATACCTGCGTCAAGAAGTTTAAGAATTTCCTTCTTGACAACCTCCTTCATGGTCGGATTCAACCGCCTTTGAGGTTGTCTTGAAGTTCTAAAGTCCTCCTCCATTAGTATCTTGTGCATGCATAGGGAGGGTTTAATTCCTACTAAGTCCTCGATAGTATAGCCTATGGCTTTTCTATGTTTCCTAAGGACAATCATGAGTTGTTCATGTTCATCTATGCTTAATTCGGAGCTAACGATAACCGGAAAGGTGGAATTAGATCCAAGAAAAGCGTACCTTAGATGAGTAGGAAGTGGTTTGAGTTCCATCACTTTCGGAGCTTCCAATGATCCTTGAGGAGCTTCCGACGTCTCCTTAGAAGTTTCTAAGGGTTTTGAATGAGTTGGAGAAGAATCAAAAGAAGTTGAAGAAGTGTGCCGACTACCCTCTTCCACGGTCAGAATCACGGGCTCCCTATATGTTCCACGGCCGTGTAATCCCCTGGAATGGAGGTCGATTTTGGTTGTAAAATCCACGGTCGTGGAATACAGGGTATGACCGTGGATTCTAACATTTTCGGCCTCATCGTGGAGTTTCTCAAACTCCTCTTCATGGATCTCTTCTTGTGCTTCCAAGGCTTCAATTTCCTCTTTGCACTCTTCTTCCTCCCCTACATCGGTTAGACTCATAGTGATAGCCTTTTGTAAAGGATCGTTAAAGAGAATCGCACTCACCTCCTCCCTAGACAAACCTTCTTCGTCTTTGATATCGTAAATATCCTCATCAAATATTGGTTCCTTCACTAGAGTGGAGAGAACAAACTCTACTTTCTCTTCTCCAATATCAAAAGCGAGTCTACCATTCTTGCAATCGACCATGCAGCCGGAAGTTGCAAGAAACGGTCTTCCGAGTATGATCGGGACCGGACTATCTGCAGGAATGTCAAGCACGACAAAATCGATGGGAGCAAAGAATTTACCTAGCTTGACCGGGACGTCTTCTACAATACCGACGGGGCGAGTGATGGATCGATCCGCCATGTATAATGTCATCTTTACCGGTTTAGGTTCGCCTAAACCGATCTTCCTGCACAACGCAAGTGGTATGATGCTCACACTTGCTCCTAAGTCACATAAAGCGTCATATGTGACGTCTCCCACTCCAATGGGAATGCAAAATGACCCCGGATCCTTCAACTTTGGGGGCATTTTCTCTTTCATAGTCTTGATGAGATCCGAAGAATCCGAACTCATCTTGACCTCTCCGAAATCTTCTAGCTTCCTCTTGTTGGAGAGGAGCTCCTTCAAGAACTTGCCATAAGCCGGCATACCTACAATAGCATCAATGAAAGGTATATTAATATGCAGCTTACTCATGAGTTCTATGAACTTACCGAATTGTTTGTCTAGGCGCGCTCGCGCTCTAGATTGAGGGAATGGTAGGGGAGGTTTGTAAGCTGGAGGAGGAACATAGACATCTTCCTTCTCCTTCCCCCTTCCTTTGTCCTTCTCTACGGGGACTTCAACGAACGTAGGCTGCGGATCGGTAGTAGTCACTCCGCTCCTAGTTGTAATTGCCATCACCCTTCCCTTAGGGTTGTCCTCCGTCTTCCCTGGAAGTTTCCCTTGGTTTCTAGGAACTTCCTCCGCGTGGTTGAACATTTGGTTTTCCAAAACCTTTTGAGCCTTGTCAACCTTAGAAACTTGATCGTCAACCTTGATGAGGCGGTTCTCCAACCCTTGAAGCTTTCCCAAGATCGTTTCCAATGTGGGATCGGGCTTCTCCTTCCCCGAAGTGTTTCCTCCATTAGATGATTGCCCTTGGCTTTTCAAAGGAGTAGAGGAAGAGGAAGGTGGAGTTAGTGAATTAGAATTGGAAGGATAAGAGTTACCGGAATTTTGTTGATTGGGGCGCCAATTGTTGTTGTTTGAACCCCTATTGTTGTTCCAATCATTGTTCCGGTTGTTGTTGTTTCCATTCCAGTTGTTATTCCGGTTGTTACCCCGGTTATTGTTGTTGCCGCCGTTATTGTTGCCCAAATAACCAACATCCTTCCCTTGTTGCTTTGGAAAGTTGGTCTTGATAGCCTCCTTCAACTCTTTGATCTCATTGTTGAGGGAGAAAATCTGATTTTGAGCTTCATGTGTGAGCTTTGCTCCTTGCTCCACACGATTTCCCTCCACTTTCCGGTGGGAATATTTCTCTATGACTCTTGCTTGCTTCTCAATGAAGTCCCAAGCGTCATCTTCTCTCATGTCCATGAACGTTCCACATGAGAGGGATTGGAGGTTGAGCTGCGTTCCCGCATCCAGCCCCTTGTAGTAAATCTCCAGCAAGGCAAGTTTGGATATGCCATGATGAGGGCAATCCAAGAGCAAATCCTGAAACCTTTCCCATGATTGAAACAAACTTTCGTTAGGTCTCATAGAAAAAGCATTAATCTTACCTCTAAGTTCCGCCGTTTTGGAAGGCGGAAAGAATTTGGTGAGAAATTCCGCGGAAAGGTCTTCCCACGTATCTAGTTTCCCACTAGGAAGAGCTTGATACCATGACAACGCCTTCCCCTTCAAGGAGAAGAAAAAGGGTTTAAGCTTGTAACTGTTGGTGGTAGCGCTCTTCGGTCTCATCGTCTCCATCATGCACTCGAAGTTTTGCAAGTGTTGGTGTGGAGATTCAGCGCTTGTACCGCCAAATTGGTTTTGGCGAACAAGAGTAATAACTTGAGGGTTAAAGCTAAACCCTTGCACATCTTCAGCATCAAAATTCACGCCCAAGCGGCGTGGTTGTTGTGTTGGATCCATCCGTTGGCCAAGAGTTCTTGGCTCATTATCCACACGTTCGACCCTCACATTCCTAGGTGGAATGCGGCGGTTAGTAGCTCCTTGTGGATGGAAAGGATTCACATTGACCGTAGGATCAATCTCCTCTAATGGTGGCATGGAAGAGTCACTATCATCAGTGGATGAGTGACCTCTCCTTCTTCTAGATCTTGATGTCCTTCTTGAGGATTTCTTGATCTCCTTACTCTTAAGGTCGCTTATTTCTAACCTCATTTGGAACATCTGATCCTGTAGACTGTTAACTTGGGATTAATGGCGATCCATCTCATCCCGGCGGAGGTTCTCATTCCAATGGAGTTGAGCTTCCTTCTCCGCTAATTCCGCTTGAAGATCACGTTCGTGTTCTTCAGCCATCTTCTTTTCCTTGCACTTTTGCCTTAAGGTTTTCTCTAGCTCTTGATCAAGAGGTAAGAGATCCTCGATGTTCTTAGACCTGCGCATGCACTTAAGAAAATATCAAATGACGAGAGCAAGCTCCCAAGCTTGACAACCGGTTACCGAATTCGGCCGAAACCAAATCCCCGGCAACGGTGCCAAAAACTTGTTCGCCCCTAAAGGTGTGTGCAAATAAGCTTTAAATTTATAAAACTAGAATCAAGCAGCGAACCCGCAGTGTACGGATCGACGTAGCTAAGCAATAATTCCAGAGTATCGAACACAGGGATTTGGGTGGGAACAAATTCGATTTCAGATTGTCAAGAACAAATATGAGAGTTTTGCAAATATTGGGAAAACAACAATCCTAAAGATCCAAGTATCCAGCTGTGGCAATCGATTCAAGATATACTAATGATGTAAAGACAGAGTTGAGATATGCAAAGGTATACTAATGTAAGGTAATCGTACGGTGAAGTTCCAAAAACCTTATGTAACTCACCTACAAGGCACCCTCTATACAGGTTGTTGAGGCTCAATATAGAAAGATTCTAAAGGCGAGAATTAATGTCAAATACCCAAACTTGTAACCCAAGGATCGAGACTAACTTAACCGATTGAGGTTGTGACACTCACAATCGAGGTAGAGGTTGTTGAGGCTTCACTACCACCTAGAAAAGACAAGTCTAAACTAAGTTAAAGCAAATCTTTAACTTTGGATTAAAGTAAAAGCAGGTTCGTAGATTTAGGGGAAATTACGGGTAGTTCTTGGTGTTCCACGGCCGTGGACTCAAGAACAGGCCGTAATTTATAGTCTATCGGCGATTCTCTCTAACTCTCAGGGTCTAATCTGTTTGCGATCGATCTATCATCATCTAAGCCACAACTATCAACCCTTCACCTTAGAATTGTTAAGGGTTTTTAGCCAATAACAGTCATGTTGATATTAATTCAAACCAATCTCAAAGTCACAATCAAGAACAGGTATTATCAAAGGATTCAAACTAAAGTGAACAATCACAACTTTAGGAAAGAAGGGAAAAACGGGATGTCAATCCGTTCCCAAATCAAACCTAAACAAGAAGAGAGATCTTCTTGCAAAATCTTCCAAAAGCTTCGATCTTCCGCCAATCCGGAAAATAAGGAAATCCCAGCAATAATCTCCACCAGGTGCGAGATTTGGGCAATTCCAAGCACGAACCTTGATCTCCAACGAGATCTCCAAAATGCTCCTCAACGAGGGTAAGCGGTCGTAAGCGATGATCTAAAGCGAGTAGCGGGGATATGCGACGATTGTAATCTCAAAGTCACAATCAAGAACAGGTATTATCAAATGATTCAAACTAAAGTGAACAATCACAACTTTAGGAAAGAAGGGAAAAACGGGATGTCAATCCGTTCCCAAATCAAACCTAAACAAGAAGAGAGATCTTCTTGCAAAATCTTCCAAAAGCTTCGATCTTCCGCCAATCCGGAAAATAAGGAAATCCCAACAATAATCTCCACCAGGTGCGAGATTTGGGCAATTCCAAGCACGAACCTTGATCTCCAACGAGATCTCCAAAATGCTCCTCAACGAGGGTAAGCGGTCGTAAGCGATGATCTAAAGCGAGTAGCGGGGATATGCGACGATTGTAAGTAGGTATGCGGTGATTGTAAACAAGCATAAGCGGTGATGCCGAAATCTCTTTTCGGCCGTCTTTTTATAGGGCAAGACGAAATATCGGCCCGGCCCAATCTTCAAAAGATCGTGGCTTCGAAGTGTGGCGAAAAGATTCGCCAAGATCACGGTCGTGGAAGTGTTCCACGACCGTAATTTTAGGGCGTGGAAACAAAATACGGTTTGCACCATATGTTCCACGGCCGTAGTATCCTCTGGAATGAACATCAATTTCTGACTCCAAATCCACGGTCGTGGAATTGAACGTGGAATGTGATACGGTCGTAATTTAGGGCGTAATTTAGGGCAAGAACGTGATTCTTCCCTAGCCTCGTGCATTCCTCAAGCTAAGACTCCAAATTGCTTCCTAAGAATGTCCTCAATCTATGGACTCACTCAATCAATTTCTCTTTTGCTCGATTCCGTTCGGAAATAGCTCCACATCACCTATAATCAACATAGAACTAGTGTAGACATCCATATCGATAATATAGGTAATACTAGCTCACATATGCACAAAGTTCAATCAAAGACTATCAATATGAATCAAATACGTTTAGAAAACGTGCCTAAAATATCACAATATTTCATGCTAACAGTATACGAGGCTGAATATAGCAGGTAGACCTACACCGGATCTACTAAATCTGTGGGACCAACTGAAGCTTCTAGATCAAAGACGAAACAACGAGTTGAACTAGCGAAAGATGAGGTAGGACTTCCAGGTGGTAAACAGAGTCCGGCTTGTGGACGTTTGAGTAATTCCCGTTCTATACGGACTTCTAGTGAGACGAGAACTTGTTACAATTGTGGGAAGCCTGGACACATAAGACCGCTATCCAAAATCGCCGGTGACTTGCTTCACTTGTGGTAGACCAAGTCATAAAGCTGCCTTCTGTAGGCAAGGTGGAGTTGAATCACGACAGGGTTCTTCTTCTGCCAATATGACGGGAGGCGGTCAAAGGACCCCTCAGCAGTAGACACAGGGACAACAAAGAGTTCTAGATCGTCTTTCTACTCAATGATCCGTTCCCGGGCTGAGTAGAAGTAGAGGTCGTGGAGGGAGTACCACGGACACCAGAAGAGATCAGGGTAGAGCCTTTGAGCTGAGCAGCGCAGAGAAGTCACCCGTACTAGTTGCAGAGATAAGACGTTTATGTCTCAACTGTGGCAATCCAGATCATTTGCTCTCTGAGTGTCCCTTGGCACTGATAGCTTGCTTCACATGTGGTGAACTTGACCATCTGGCCCCTTTCTGTCAGCAAGGTAGTGTTTCTTCTTAGCAAGACCTTCCTCTTTCCGGTGCAGAAAGAGTGGAAGTGGAGGCTATGACGATGACCTCAATGATACCTGAGGAGCATAGGTCTGAGGTTGAGTAATGATATGCAGTGGAGCTTCTGGTGTTAGTGTACAGGTTCCATTTTTGTTAATGGTTTACCTAGTGGAGATTTGTTTGTTGTGAGTGTTATGCACTTCATGTCTTTCGATGCATGCGTTAATAGTTGACTGTGGGAATAATAGAAGGTAGACTTTCCCTTACAAGATTTCCAGTTAGGGGTCTGAGGTACCCGCGAGATATGTGTTTGTACCATTTATTCAGGGACTTGTGTATGGCTTGTAGACTTCTCTGTCATGCCTTAGGTGTATGAGAAGGTTTTTATGTGTACGGTTTGGATGAATAGTTATCACGTCGTGTTATATATTAGTTGGAAGGTTGTTATAGTCTATACTGAGATCGATTAGATAGAGGTCTTCCGAGGTTATGACCTTTGAAGAGGCGAGCTTTGTCATTAGTGCCATACGAGTGGCGAAGTTGATAGCACAAGAAGGTGATACTTTCTAATGTTACGCCATGAAGGAGAAAGATAGTTCCACGTTGGAGGATTTTCCAGTGGTTTATGAACTTATAGACGTGTTACTAAACCGTCTAGTTTACCGTTTCAGCAGAGTGTGGACTTGATATCGAGTTGAAGAATGGTACGAGACTGTTTTGGAAAGCCCATATTGTATGGCGTCTATTGGAATATTAGAGCTGAAGAAGCAACCTAAGGAGTTGGTTGAGACGGGCTTCATTCGCCCTAGTGTATTTATTGTACGTATTGACGACTTGTTGGGTCAACTCAAGGAAGCAAGTGTGTTTTTCAGGATTTCTTTGCGCTCAGGATATCACTAGTTGAGGGTGAGAGAGCGGGATGTGCATAGGATAGCATTTCGTATCCGTTATGGACACTACGAGTTGTAGTGATGCCATTGGGCTGACGAATGCCTTAACAGTCTTCAGGGAAGTTAATGAATAACATCTTCATCGACTTCCTTGATCTAGTTGTGGTGGTCTTCAGTGATGACATTTCGGTATACTCTCGTGGCAGAGAGAAGCAGGCCGATCATCTGAGATCAGTTCTGCATATTTCGAGAGACAGAGGGTTGTATGCTACGCTCTCTAAATGTGAGTTGAGATGCCAAAGATAGTCTTTTTAGGCCATGTTGTCCCCGCCAGCAAGATCATGGTTGATCTGGCGAGGATTGAGTACATTGCAGTATGGACGATACTAATGAGCATTTAAGGGAATGTGTAGTTTTCTCGGCTCAACCGATTACTACCAATGCTTTGAGGAAGGATTTTATGTGAATGCATATCTACTTACGAATCTTCTGAGGAAAATCACCAGAATTGCGTTGTTAAGCAGTATACCAGAGCTTTGAAGAATTGAAGAGGAACTTGTCCTCTGCTTCCATTTTGTTATCATCAAAAGATTCCGGGGATCCCGTGATGTATGGTGATGCATCCCATCTAAGTTTGAGAAATGTGTTACTACAAAGGAGTAGAGTTATTGACATGTGTGTCTACAGCTGAAGACGTATAAGGAGAACTACCCAATTCATGATTTAGAATTAGCAGTAGTACTTTCAGCCTTGAAGATTTGAAGACAGTACTGTATGATATTTCATGTCAGGTTTCTACAAACCATAGGAGTCTGAAGTACATTTTGTGCCGGGGGAATTGAATACCGCCAGCGTTCAGGGCTCGAGTTGACCAAGATTTTAACATGGAGATTCCATATCCTTTTGAGGAGTTGAACGTTGTCGCTGACAACTTGAATAGAAAGATGCCTCAAGAGAAGACTATTGCGAGACTGATTATTGAGTCACGACTTCAGAGAGATCTAGCCTGGCTAGAGCTGAATATACAGTTTTTTGATAAGGACGCCCAGTTATACGCTTTAGAGGTTCTACCTGGTATGTTGGATGAGACCCAACAGAAGCAGGGGACCTGTCTGACTTTGATAAGGTTTAGAGAGAGGATATCTCATGGTGAGGCACCACAATTCCCCTATGGAGTAGATGGGATGATAAGATGCCGCGACCGTATTTGTGTACCTGCTGATGCAGAGCTGAGACAGAGAATCTTACAATACACTCACTGTACACCCTACTCAGTACATCCAGGTACGAGTAAGATGTACCATGAGGTGAGACGATTATATTGATAAAGAAGATTGGAACCGATGTAATAAGATTTGTGATACAATGCGTGACTAGTCAACCGATCAAGATAGAGCATTACCGACCTGGAGATGAGCTCCATCCACTACCAGTGTAGCAGTGGAAGTGAGAAGGACATCTCTATGGATGTTGTGACGGGATTGAGGCCCAATAAGAGTTTTGATGTATCTGAATTGTTGGTGATACATTAACGGAGCCGACACGTTTCATTCCTATTAGAGCGACGTGGCCAGTGAATGGATTGGCGGAGGAGTACACTAGGCAGATAGTGAGACTCCATGATATACCGAGGACAATCGTCTTTGATTGAGATGGGCGATTTACCTCGAAGTTTGACAAAAGACTTAGACTTCTTTGGGAACGAGTCTATACTTCACGACTACGTTTCATTCCTATCAGAGGACCATCCAGACCCTTGAGATATGTTATGAGCTTGTATGTTGGATTGGAAACGTGAATGATTAGATTACCTCCCATTAATAAGTTTATTATATGACAATGATTGACGTGCATTTATTGGAATGGCCCCTATGAGGCAGTATATAGACATCGAATTGTGAAGGCAGCATAACAATTAGCTTTGCCTATAAGATTAGAGGGTGTTCACCCTATGTTTCATGTGTCTCAGCAGAGGGGATATATATCAGATCCGAGACACCTTGTAAGTTATGATGATCTAGTGGTGGAGCTGAACCACACTTTTTTTGAGCATTCAGTTACATTCCTAGAATGAGATATGAAACGCTTGCATTCAAAAGACATTCCTATACTGAGGACATAATGGTTGAGATGAGGACCTGAAGAGGTCATGTGAGAGACTGAGGACAGTAGCCTGAGGAATTATCCAGAGTTTATGTCGGAATAGATCCATCTGTGGGAGCACGAGTAGACCTTAGTGCTTTCTTGATGAATATTGTGTTTGTGTGCTTATATGCCTTGATGTGTTTATTCCATGCTAGTTATGATGTGATTTATGATCCTAGTAGATCTTGATGTGCTAGCATGATGTATGTTATAGCTGGAAATAATTATTTCCTCCATGCTATTTGAGTGTGATTAGGATATAGCTGGAGATGGTTTTTTCCTCCATGCTACTTTGATGGACATGGTTTCAGTGGAGATGTTATTCCTCCATGCGTTGTATACGTTTATGGTTTAGCTAGAGACGTATTTCCTCTATGCATGTGTTATATTTTGGCTAGAGATGTGCTTCCTCTACGCCTTGTGATGTGGTATGGCGAGAGATGTGATTCCTCTACGCCTTTGGGTAGCGTTATGGCCCTGTTTTCTTGAGTTGATGATTCCTCCATGTTGATGTTTGAGGTTGTAGATTGTTATAGGTTGTGATCTTTTGAACGAAGATGTGATTCCTCCGATAGATAGAGTGAGAGCAATACCTCGGCTTATGGGTCCGAGAGACTTTGGGACTTTGCACGTTTCGGGACGAAACTTATTTTTAGGGGGGGTGAGATGTAAGAGCCTTAGTCTTCGAGAGACCCCACACCTGCGTTTCAGCTAAGACGCATTTGCCTTTCTTCTTTGGAGCTGCAGTGGGCCGCCCCTGCGCCCCTGGCTGGCCGCCCCTGCGGTTTTGTGAGCCGCCCCAGCGGCCAGGCCAGCCGCCCCTACGGTTTGTGGTGGGCTGCAACCGTCTTCTTTGACCCGAGCCTTGCTTTTTGACCTCTCTTTCCTTTATATCTTCTTCTTCTCCTCCAGATGAGGGTTACCTCATTCTCTCTCCTGCTCCATCTCTCCTTACGTTTATCTTCTCCTCTTCTCTTCCCTTGGATCTCTTCTTGATCTTTGTTGGAGTTTGAGTGAGTTTGTGTTCTTGTGAGCTTGGTTTGTTGCTGATTATGATGGTTGGAGTTTAAGGTCCCAACTTCGACAATTCATAACTCCTAAACCACTTGATGAAATTCTCTCAATTTTTGATATTTTATACTATGAAATCCCAAATACGACATATCCAAAATTCAAGTCGAACCAAGGAATATAACCAAATCAAATTGGCACCACAATTCTGCATCACAAGTAGTTTACTGAACAATTCAGCACTACCTAGAAACTGGTCAAGGTCTCTACTTTCGGACACCATAACTCTTAAAATATAACTCAGATTTCTCTCAAATTTCAGTATGATCTACTATACTATACCAACTATAACATGTCTGAAATTCGAGTCCAACAGCAGTCAATAACCCATCCAAATCTATTCCACAAAACTGCATCCCAAGCAGTTTTTCTCAAACTCAGCATACTTACAAAAAAAAAACTGCATGATTAGCCAACTTACAAAAATCATATCTCCTACACCATAACTCAGAATACGCCCAAATTTTAATATGATCTACTATGCAATACTGACTATGACATATCCGAAAACCAGCCAAAAAGGAGAAGTCTAAATTACCCAAAATTGGATCACAAAATTGGATCACAAAACTGTGACAACATGCAGTTTTCCAACACTTAGAATGTTTCAGCACAACAAAAAAAAAACTGCTTACGACCCAATCTTTGAAAAATCATAAATCCCAAACCACTCACTGGATTCCTCTCAAATTTTAATATGTTCTACCATAATATCTCATCTATAACATATAAAAAATTCAGCCAAAATGGATTAGTCTTTCATACCTAAATTTGGACCCGAAGTAGGTTGTTCCTCATTTCCGAAAACTCAAAAAAACGCCTCAGCTGTACAAGCTAATCTTCCGGGGCTGTTAGGGATGGCTTGGAGACATAACGGGTGCTCACATCAGCATATATATATTAAGGATAAAGCAAAGACAAGGAAGGACGGGTATGAATCTTACTCGATTCCGTGACTCAAAGGCCGAAGGGAGCAACACCGGTTGATGTCACTGGAGTCCTCTAATGCAGTAGGTTTGAGGTTCGACAATGGCCTAGAAGGCGCACCCGCTCCCTGCTCCAGGCGCACCGGCGGCCAAGGGAACAACCGCACCAGTGGTCGCGCACGCCGCCCTTGCGGTGGAGCTCATGGCGCACCTGCGGTATGAACACCGCGGATCTGGGCGGCAAGAGAAGGACGGCTTCGATCGGCTGCGCGTTGATGACTGCTCGCGAGGGAAAGGATGGGAAACTGGTTGTAGGTTTGTTGCAGTCGACCAACCAGGATGGAGTTCCGGTTCCTTACTGTCGATTCCGTAATAGACGAAGAGATGGGTGATGACTGGTGTCGGCGGCTTGAAAACGGGGTGAGAGGCTGCTAGGGTTCCGGCGCTTGTGGATAGACGAGGAGAGACGTGCGAGAGAGGATGGGCGTGCAAGAGGATGGGCGTGCAAGAGGAGAGACGTGAGAGAGATTGAGGGAACTACAGATCCAAAGTGTAACCCTAATGGGCCCGGATGGCATGTTCATGACGGGCCCGACTGGCCTGTCATGACGGCCCGGTAAGCGCGTTATTTATTTATTTTTTTTTAAAAAAAAATAACTTGAAAGGAGAACGAATCGGTCGCAGTCCAGTGGACTCGGAATTAAACCAGAAATAAAATTTCTGGATGTTACATCAGTCACCCCTTAGAATAAGTTTCGTCCCGAAACTGAAAAGAAAGCAACATAAGGACGAAGTCTATACAAAAGAAATAAAGCGCTAGGAAAAGTCATAATTGGTCAAGTTCTGATTTGTTTCGGAAATAGTCGGAAGAAAATTTCTTCGGGTATTACAAGTCACACTATTCTCAACAACCTGAAGAAGAAGAAGAAGAAGAAGAAGAAGAAGAAGAAGAAGAAGAAGAAGATCATTTGTGCTAGCTTCGGCTGGAAAAAGAGGAAGCTTGTTGCAGGCTTCGACTAGAGAAGAAGAAAAGGGGGCTTCCTGGATTGCTTGTTGGCTTCGACTGGAGAACAAGGAAGCTTGTTGCTGGCTTCTTGGGTTACTTGTTGGTGCTCATAAATCATAATCGATTTGCAACATAAGGGTGTGATTGGTAGGAGATGGAGGTTATTTTGAAGATTAGTTTAGATGAGATTTAAAAGGGTTAAATTTTATATGAGATTTATTAGGGATTATTTGATATAAATAAAGCTACATCGGGTTGTTTGGTTAGAGATTTTTTTAATGGGTCTAATTGATACATATTTACAAATTTATCTTTATTTTAAACTTAAACACGGGTATGAGTAGAATCCTAATTGTTTTTTTTTAGATAAGGGTAAGAGGAAAGGGAGGGTTAGTCTCTCGAGGTTGACCGCCTTAAAGCGTCTTTGCAAATGGGGTCATCAACTTCTGGGGCAGTGAGTTCTTGCGAATAACAACCGGGATTTTTGTTTATCAAGGTTGTTTTGGTTGGAAGTCCATCATGGGATAATTTTCATAATTTTATTTATTTTAGGCATGATATCAATATTCCAGATCCAAGATGAGAAAATTGGTGATTTAAGGCACTTTTTGTAACTTGTAGACTAACTAGGCCCCTCTGTTTTTGACCTAAAATTTTAAATTTAAAATAAATTAATTAAAGGGACATAAAGGAAAATCGTAAAAATATAAATCCTATAAAATCATCCTCAATCCCACATCTGAAAACAATTAGGGTTTCCGCAGTCCAGATCTGAACTTCTTCTTCAACCTCCTCCGTCCCGACGGTTTGCTTTTGGCTGAGGCAAATCCTACTTCCCGATCACATACAACATCGATGCAGCAAGCAATGACGGAGGCTTTTTGGTACGTTATTCTTCCTTGTATGTTAAAAAAACCCCAAACTGTAAAAATTAGGGTTGTTCGGAGTCTCAGGGCACGACGTTGGGACAAGTTTCTCGCCGGAAACCATAGCCGCCGCCTTGGATCCTCCCAGGCAACCTACCCGCCGCCGGATCTACCCTTTCCGTCAACATTGCAGATTGAAACGCCACTTGAAACGCCGCTTCGAGCAGATTACTTTTGATCTGTTCGAGTCCGCCATAGCCACGCTCCAAAAAGCATAGATGTGTTTCGAGCAACCGCAACTTCCCGCAATTGCCGCTTCCATTTACACCTCTTTCTTATGCTTGAACGTTGCAGATTTCTTTCTTATTTAGTTGATTTGCATTTAACACTCTCGAAATTTCTTTCTCATTTTAAATGATTTGCATTTAACAGTGGAGAATATTAGATTGCTTTCTTTTCACAGGTATTAATTCATTCTAAGTGCATCAATCAAATGCTACAGACCCTTCAGAGTTCAGAAAGAGCCGCCACTATGCAATCCTAAATCTTATCGTTAGTTTGTAATTTTGGGATAATTATATAAAAGCTCCCTTATTTTTAATTGTGTTTATGACCTATATTCTTAGAATTTGCAAAAGTGCCCTAAATTGGATAATTACGTATAATTTTTTTAATTACATAAAATGTCTAGAGTTTTAAAAGTTCACAAATTGCCCCAATTTATTTAATAAATACGGGATATTTTATAAATACGCGATATTGACTACATGTTTAATATATACGCGATATTGACTACATATTTTATATATACGGGATATTGACTACATATTTTATAAATACGGGATATTGACTACATATTTTATAAATACGGGATATTGACTACATACTTTATATATATAATTGGGCTTGTGTAACTCGAATGGGCTTGAAATAAAGACGGGCTTGTGTAAACGACAAGCTTGTGTAAATGAAAACTATGTATTAACATTGTGTAATTGAACTTGTGTATTAAAATTGTGTATTAAGCATTATGTACTAATACCGTGTATGAACAAGAGAATACACGAAGTTTAATTAGTCCAGCTGGTATAAGGGTGGGAGGGGTTGTCGTCCAGAGTTCGATACTCACTAGCTACAACATTTATATTTTGTAATGGGCTTATGTAACTCGAATGAGCTGACTTATGTAACTAGAGTGGGCCGACTTATGTAACTCGGATTGGACACGGGCTTATGTAACTCGGATTTGGCCTACTAATCTTCAATTGAAATTGGGTTTGGACTCAGTTAAATTAAAATTACTAATTAACCCTTTCAATTAATCTTTATTAATAAATGAGAGGGGCCTAGTTTGTCTACAATATATAAAAAGGGCCTACTTTATACTACAATAGACAAAAAGTGTCTACTTAGCCAACTCATCCATCCAAGATTTATCTTGGGCGATCCCAGTCATGCATTTTTGGATAAATTTTAGAGCGGATTTTGAGGAGAACCATCTAGAATCATCCATAGCTCTATTCCGGATAGCATTCTTTGGTAGATTATATTTCTTTATATTTTCAATGATATTATTCGGTAGACAAGCATGTAGTTGAATTAAGTTATGGTCATTCCATGAATTATTAGAAATGAAGTGCTCAATATGTACTTTTTCTTCAATTGGAGACTTATTGTTCAGAAGTTTCTATAGTGGTTGGTCAATAATCCATCTATTTTCCAAAGTCTGATTGTTTTCCATCTCCAACTTGCCATCTAATGCCTTCATCAAATTCATCTTTCAACATCATGAGTTTTTTCCATTTCCATGAGTAGATTTTTCCACATTTGTAATTCCAGAGGCAATCCGTTCTCATGTATTTTTCTATGACAATTGTAGTCTAAACATTGTCTAGTTTAACCATTATTTTTCAGAGGAGTTTCATTTGTAAAGCTTTATTCATGTTAGCTGATTTCATTATGCCAGTTCCACCAAGAGATCTTTGCTTACATATTTTATCCAACCAATCAATAGGTTAAAATTTGGGCATTTGTTCCAGAAGAAATTCATATTTATCTGATCAAGTTCTTTATGAGTAGACAAATGGAGAATAAATGCATGCATAATGTAGCTTGGTTTGACATTAAAGTTTGTTTTAATGAGAGTGATTCTACCTTCTTGGGAGAGAGAAAATATTTTCCATTTTGCAAGTTGTTGTTTTGATTTTTGGGTAATGGAGCTAAAGATATCCCTGTTGACTCTTCCATTAGTAATTGGACAACCCATGTATTGTTCTAAGTTAGCAGAAGCATAAATGCCGAGAAGCATTTCTACTCTTCATTTACTGTTAGGATCAACATTGGCGGTGGTTTGGAAAGCCGATATATGATAGTCGATCACTTGACCAGAAACTGCACGATCATTAGTACGAGTTGAAACAATTTTGTTGTTCGCATCAGTAGAGGTTTGTATAAAAATGATGATGTCATCTAAAATGCTAAAAACGAAATAACAATTCCACCTCTAGAGATTGGAAACCGATAGACTTAGGGAAATCGTCGCTCGTTTTCTGGATATTTTTTGCCACAACTTCCGCACCCAAGATGAAGAGGAGAGGGGGTCACCTTGTCTAAGACCTCTTTGAGGCGATATGATTTTTGTTGGAGAATCATTTATTATAATCAAGTAGGAAACGGAAGAGATGCATTCTTCAGTCCAATTTCTAAATCTCTTTATTAAAGCCAAATTTTTGTAGGACCGCTTTTGTGAAAATTCATTTGACTTTATCACAAGTTTTTTCCATGTCAAGTTTTTTCTTGGATTTAAAGTTGTGAAAATTTTCATGGACAATGAGAACATTGTCATGAATAGAGGGCTTTTGGGTAAAAACTTCTTGAAGAGGGTGTATGATTTTTGGAAGAATCAAATTAAGACATTTAGCCAAAATTTTGGCATTTACTTTATATAATGTTAAGTTGAGCGACTAATAGAGATGTAGTGGGAAGCAGTAGAAGGGTTGTCTATTTTTTGGATGAGAGAAATAAACTTTAAAATAAACTATAATCTCATTTAGTTTATAAACCTGAAAATAAATCAATTTACAATTAACACGTGCCCTTAATGGATAGACTTGAAGTTATTGAATCTCACGTCCTCGGATGTTAATGGATACAATAATTAGGGGACAATATATATATTTAGATTCATTAATATATTATCTATTTAAGTTAATTTCTTTTTTAATTCTGATAAGATTAAGACATAAACGATAAGTTAATGAAATAAAACAGATTTTTTTCAAATTCTCTACGTAGTCAACAAACTTGTTATGAACAATACTCTTCCTTTGCTTTCTTGTATATGACAATGAAACAAGGAAAATTGACCAGCAAGGAGAGCCGATTTAGATTGTAGGACAGAAGCTTGAAAATAAAAACAAAACTGCATCATGAAAGATGATTCTGATAGCCCCTTACTCTGAATAGCATTCGAACAATATCAGGAAGAATAACAAAGAAAAAAAGAAATTTCATCGTGAAGACATGAACCAACTTACAATCGGAAGATTACATTCATAGTGGACAAGTATATACAATTGTGTCGCCTATAACGTGTCATTTGTCTATTCTTTACTCAACATAGGAAACCACTCTTCACCAACTACACCCAGTGTAAGTGTATTGTGTATCATATATGTATATATATCGCATTAAGAGTAAGCCTCAGTCTTGTACTAAAACAAACATGAGAGATCAAATATATCACAAGAAGTTAAGTGAACTAGCATTGATGAAAAAGGAGTTGTATCCATATGTGATGATGAACAATATAATAGTCGTCTAGTCTACCTAGTGGGTGTCACACTATTAAACCATATATTGGAGTGTATATTGGAAGAATTGTCATTGTAGGTCTTTTACATCATGAAGTTGGAAATTAGGGTCTCCCAAAGAAAAATTTATAAAATGGGCTCCTATATAATAGGTGAAATCAGAAAAAGGTACAAAAGTGGGCAAATCAAAAATAGTACAAAAGTGGGCAAAAATTGGATATCCCATCCGATTTGACTGGTGACAGATTTGATGGAAATTTTGGAGGGATATGCACTTGCCCAAAATTGGTTTCCTGTAATTTTTTTGGGTATGTACGTAGCACTTACCCAAACGGATTGGGTAAGTGTTTTGTAAGAATTGACAGTGTAGTACGTAGTTATTACCCAAAATGCACGTAGCACTTACCCAAAATTGGTTTCCTATAATTTTTTTGGGTATGTACGTAACACTTACCCAAACGGAATGGGTAAATGTTTTGTAAGATATTGATATGTTTGGGTAGGTGGTTTGTTTGTATGGTTGTCAGTGTAGTACATCGAACGTGGTAAGTGCATATCCCAATATTGAGATCGAAATTTTGGATAATCAAACATAAATTGTCATACAACATACAAAAAAGATGACACACCTAATATACCCAAAAAATAACAACCCAGTTTTGTTAACCAAAAGTGTGTTAACATTCTCACACAAGTTTCTACCCAAAAAACAACCTTACCCAGTGCAACCTTACCCACCTATCCTGCAAAATATATCCCTACATACTTGGGTAAGATGGAGAAGACGACCGAGGCGACCATAATGGTTGGTAGCTCTCGATGGAGAAGACGACCGAGGAGCTTGGTAGTTGGTGGCTCCAATCCTGTGTAACTCCATTCGGGACAAAAGGCAATAGCGAGATAGAGAAGACGATCTAGGAGCTTCTCATGCGCCGGTTGATGCGCTTCGTCCGGATCTGGGGTCGGCTCCTGCGATTCAGGTTCAAGACAAAGAAAAGAGGGCTTGATGTGGTGTAGATTTAGACTCGTAGTCGGTGCAGATCTAGGCTCGAGGGCGGCTCCTCCAGAATCGCTCATCGCAGGCGGCGATTGGCAGTGTTGTGGCGGAAGAGGCGGCGATTTCCTGACGGAAAAATATGTTGCTTCACTCCAACGGTTGCGGGCTCGAAGGCGGGATGGTGATGGAGGTTTCACAAGCAGAGGAGGCGGCGATTGGCGGTGCAAATCAAGCGTTTGTCAGAGGGAAGGAAGAAGAGGGCAACAGTTGTTCAGAGGGAAGGAAGAAGAGGGCGAGGGTTTCAGGGGAAGAAGAAGAAGTGGGGGTAAATCTTTCAAATTGGATATTAACTTAAAATTCATTTTTTTTCGTTTTTGGAACATCTAATCAGTCTGATATTTGGTGCAGTACCATCATTTCATATAACCCAAATAGTGTCATACAGTTATAGTTTCCAGCCCTATTTTCTTTTTTGAGCCTATATAGGGCCATTTCACAAAAGTGAAATTTCAAGCGTCCTAATCCTCTAATTATTTCTTGTGTATTTGGGATTTTTTTTATTTATTTATTAGTTTACCATTTTGTTCCTTTATATAAAAAAATAAATTTTTTAAATGAAATAAAAGTCTCCGGATAAAAAAAATATTGTCCATCCAATTCACATTTTATCCCTTCAACCAACCCTAGGACACTAATCTACGTGCATTATAGAATCCAAAAACTACCTAGGACGCTAATCAACCTGTCTTCTAGAACCCAAAACCTACTCTTCAGACACTATCTACCTAAGGCGCTAATTTATATGCGTCCTAAATCTAAATACTACCTAAGGCCCAAAATCTAAGGCTAATCAACCTGCGTACTATGACACAAAACCTACTCTAGGACTAATCAACCTGCGTCCTAGTACCAAAAACCTAGGACGCTGACGTTTTAGGCTCAAATTACAATAGGACACTAATCAACTTCCATCCTAGGACCCAAAACTTACCTATGACACGCTAATCAACCTGCATTTAGGACCCAAAACTTACTCTAGGACGCTAATTTATGGAATCAACCCCGCCAACAAAACAAAGAAGAAAGGGACATTCATCAAATTCCGCTGGCATTTTTGGCACTTCAAACTCAAGTGCAAGTGACAAGGAGTGTCAAAAACCAAAAAACACCTTCAACTTGATGAGAATGTAAGAGTGTTGGATCCTTTATTTGTTAGTTTGCCGTTTTAAAAGACGTTCTATAACGCATAATGTTTTTGGGTCACTCTAGGTTTGTATTGCCACCACAGCCAGTCAGACACTATGGTCCTTGCACATAAAAAAATAAAAAACCTAGGATATAAGGTCGGTCCTGTAATCACCACATCACATAACTTATGTGATGGTTGAAGATAAGATTCCACCATAGGGATTTTTCTATTTGAAATAATGAATCCAGCTTTCAAGATCATGTTTATAGGTGTGGTTCTTCATGCATATTTTCGTATGTTTTTCCTACATGAATGGGAATGAACCAGATAACAACTAATATAAGACATTAAGAAGACGTGAAAGGATAAATATACAGGTGATGAGTGAAGACCACAGTCTACAGAGTTCGGTAACATAAGATTCCAGTGTAAATCCAGGAACATGCCTTTCCTACATGCATTAGCTCATGCTAAGAGGGCTAACTATCATACCTATTTCATTTTCTACAAAGAAATCTGACTCTTGCTATGTTTGAGAGGTTAAGTGCTCGATATCTTACGCTACAAAATTTGTGGGCTTTTAGTCGTTCTTTGCTTTGTTCCTGCCTCAAAAATCCTTAACCTGCAGGAGGAACACATCTTGGCGTTATCTGATCATTCCAGTAAATATACATATTGCATTAATGTCATTCTTACTGCAACCTCCCCAAACAAACATAGAGGATCAGAAACTTAAGGTTGCAGTTAAATTAGCAAACCTATCATCTAGAAATTGATAACATGCAAAATCTTCAAGAAATAATGAACATAAGCTAAGAGTGTTCTGACTTGTGTATTAAGGCATTAGTGTCTGGCTGGCTGCGGTGGCAATACAAACCTAGAGTGACCCAACAACATTATGCGTAGTAGAACGTCTCTCAATTTGCTTCCATAAAGCTTGAATGCGTAAAAAAAAAAAAGATTTAAAGAAACAGAGGGTGGGAGGGAAAAAAGGCCAGAAATGCTTACCGGTACCATTTGGATGGTTTTGATTCTCATCAGCTTTTGTAATAATTATTGGCTTGCTAGTGGTAGGTGTAGAACTCTGTGGGTTCTGTAGGTAAACGATTTATCAGAATTCAAATGACAGTTTTAGTTTTCATCCTAATACTGAAGAAAATGATGAGGGAACTCTACTTCTTTAACTCTATGTTTGTCGAAGTGTCAAGTACCTGGGGGATTTGTTGTGCTTGCATCTGTCGGGCACCTAAAGACTGTTGGTACGAGTCAGCAGGCATCTTAACCACGATGCCGGCCCCTGGTACGTTTTCATGGGGAACCGAAACCATCTGATTGGTTTGATCTCGTGGTGGATCAAATGATTCAACAGCAGGAAGCATTGGAAATGGGAATCTCGGACCCATCAGAGATTGTGCTCCCGGTGTTGCCATAGGCGAGCCAGTCAGAACAGCAGGAAATGGCATTGCTGTTTCCATCCCCATTCCCAATCTCATTGGTGTCATAGGTATATATTGCTGTGTACCAGGAAACAGCATTGGAACCATACCGTGGTACCCCATGGACATCATCTGCACCAGTTCCATTTTTATAATCTGATCTTTCTACTTCCCATAATGATACATACGTCAAGTTTAAAATTGATGCTTCAAAACTCACTATTGGAAGTACCTGCACTTGCATTTGAAGTGATTTTAAGTAATCAATTGCCTCTTCAAGCATGGAAGCTTTGTCTGTCTGTTTTTTAAACCCCAAAACAATAAAAAGAGGAAGGCAAATTTAAATTGATAGGTTCAAGGAGAAGCCAAATCACTTGAAGAAAACGTATATAATCTCCTCACCTTGCTGCAACTTGGAATGAGCTCTTGAAGCGCCTTCATCTTCTCATTTATCCTATCCCGGCGTCTCTACATGTCATTTATACCATCAGAGACAGAGATATATATTGGAGGATAACTTGTGCTTGAAGTAGAGGTACTCACCCTTTCAGATAGATTATGCACCTCTGATCCACGACTTCTTTTTCCAGATGCCGCTGTTCCACGGTATTGCTTCTTTGTTTCAAAAGATTCAATCTCCAGATCCTATCACAGAAGGTGAGAATAAAACCAATTATATATTAGGTTTTCAGATAGATTAATCAAAGTACAGGAACTAATTTGGTGTTCAACTAATAATATTTTAAATTTAATAATCCAAACGTGTTCATTCTTTGGCTATTGTGACGAGCTAACTAAGAACAGTAACCTCGCTGTAAATCTCGGTGGTCGCGGCATCGGTTGATGCCTTGCCTTTCCTTTTGCGGTCATCGACAGGCGGCTGAGTCATAAGATCCGCGGTGGCCATGGCGCCAGAAACGGAGCCGCCGGACATCGATGTTCTTGCGGCACCACCGACGCTACTCGATTCCGGAAAGAGCGGCGAATTTGGCCTCATAGCCGGTGTTCCACTCGAATCCCCAACCGTCAATGCTCTCAGGTCGTTGTTCTTGGATCTCGCAGGATGTCCGGATTCCGGAACACTGCCTTTTAATCGTGCGAAGTGCGGGAAATTAATTCCGGAAGCCGACGGGGGTGCCGGAGGAGGCCGCGACTGAGAATTCGCCGGAAGCGGAGGCAGAGGAATCGATGGACCTGGCGGTTGAGATAGGAGATCTGTTAGGTGTGGATCGAAGGAAGAAACATCGTCCAGAGGATAGTGGAGCCAGGATGTCATTTCATCTTCTTGCATAAATAGGTGAGTAGTGGAAGCGCTTTCCGGCATCGGAGGTGGCTGTACTGTCGGATGAGACGGCGGATGGTGGTAATAAAGTTCTTCCTGGTGGTTTTGCTGTGGTTTCAATGGCGGTGATAATTTCGGGAATAATCTCCGGTTCTGATCCAGTGCTCCAATCTGTCCGTCGTGCCATACCAGCTCCATGATGTCATCATCCTCTTGCCTACTAGAAGTAATTCAAATCCATTTGCCAAATTAACAAACTGAAAATTAAATAATGAAATCATAAAGTACAAAGTATCAAAGAGAGGGAGATACATGTTCGTCTTCCTGGATTGACCAGAAGATGAAGGAGCGGAATAAAATTCATCCATGTCGAATTCTGGAACACAGTGTTGGTGATTCATAGTTTTAGCTTAGATTCTGTTACAAAGTTGTAGTGTCTAAACTACAATCAATCCTAGCTAGCGAGAGTCTGACATGATAACAAACGACAGATTCTCGGACGGCGAAGCAGCTAGAATAAGCTTCCAAAACGATCAATCAAGAGGAAACTCAAGGAGAATATAAAACCTAGAAATTATGATGATTCTCAACAAGTTGCGACTCTGTATCCATCGGTCATCGTGAGTAGTGGAGAGAAAGAGGAGGACGTATGCAGGACCGTGGGTGGTTGTTGTCAGTGATAAGGCGGCCAAGAAATGGAGAAGACGATGAGTCTGGAAAAGAAATAATATCGAAAAGGTTGGGAAAGAAAGGGAGCATTGGAAATGTAGAAGCATATGTGTCTTCTTGGTCTGCTCTTCGACGCAGACACTTCGCAGAGATAAGGCATCTCTCTTCCTCCCTTCTTGAAATTGGGACGCGGAGACAAGTTAACGATGCAAGTTGCAAAGTTTACCTTGAGCTGTTGTGAATTGACGATGAAATGTAAGCTGATCAATTTGTTCATTTTCAGTTGGTATGTTGGTTTGAATTAAACAACTTCTTCTTGAAAAAATAAAATAGAGTATTTTTACCACAGAGTACTTCCATCAGAATGTGTTGAAAAAAGATATTTAGGTTTTGTTGTGGAGGTTGAAGATGAAGAAATAAATATAAGTATTTTGTAGAATCAAGATTATTAATGATTGAATATTTTTCATCTCAACAAAAAAATACAAAATAAATTCATCACTTCTTCACAATCAATTTTATTTTAAAAGTAAAATTTTACTAAAATAAATATAGGTCGAGGGGACATCCATCCTGCAGGTAATTGTGAACGGATGCATAGTTTCAAATTTTATATTTTTTTTTCTGAAATACTTTTATATTAATAGATGTCACGTTATTGTGCCCATCTTTTTTTAAATGGAAATCGGTTAGGTTAGTCTATCTATTGATAATACATCCTAAATTATCGGATGAGAACATAAAGTTCACGATCATGAGAGAAATCGATGTTGGGGGTCGATATTTCTAGATGAGTCAATTGGTCAGCAACACAATTGATTTCTCTCAAAATGTGTCTGGTCTAATTCGTCAAAGAAACGAAGATCCAGCCTAGAGTCGGATAAAATCATCTCGATATCCCACAGACAACTCCACGAACCTTGGAGTGTCTCGATAACACAAAAATTATAACTCTTGATATCGATCTTTTTTATCTTTAATTTTGATAGCCTCTTATAAGTCCGAACTAGAGCAAAAGCTTCAACTTTTATTTCTGAATTAAAGTTTTTTTTGGCATCGAGGTTAACAACCTCACCATTGTGGTTTCGAATCACAAACAATGGAATTATTTCCAAATCGAGTTTAGATCCATTAAAATTTAAGTTTATGGAAATCAAGTTTTGATTTATCCCACTTAATGTTGTTGTTTTTTCTTTTGGTAGAGTTAATGTCCTATTCTTGTTGTTTTATATCGTAAGCGTTCTCATCAATAATATTAGTTTACCACGTATGAATTTGATTTTTAATGAAAACGATAACCTTATTATTAGGATCAATAAACTCATTAACTACTAAAAATGATATTATTTATTAATTTATAATGTTTATTATATAAGTTCATATTTATATGAAATATCATTATTAAAATCGAAAGTTTAAAATAAATATACAATTGTAGGTCAATTAGCTCAAAACCTATAATAATATAATAAATATATACATACAAAAAAAACATAAATTCATAACAGATAATCAGACCAAAGAAAAAACTATGAACCAATAGATACTAAATAATTTTTCTGAAAATAAAAAAACAGTTAGAAAGGTCATTATCCTGACGTATCAGATATAAAAAAAATATTATTCAAACTAACGGGATAATATTTTATTTATTAAAATAATTTGGATCAAAATAAAAGACAAAAAATAGTGATCAGATACTCGGTGGTTAGATTTCGATTTTATTAGGTTTTGGTTTTTGACACGTGATACAAAGGTGGCGGTATTGGTTGACAATTTGTGTGAGCGGTGGCCAAAATCGTAAAATTTAAAACTTTTAACCGTATCTCCCAAGATTTAAAAATGATTTCAAAGCCTTATCATTCTTATTAGTACAAACTATTTTAGCTTGGGAGTCAGTACTTTAATTACTAACGCTTAGAAGTTAGAGCAAAACTATATTAACAGAAAACCTTATTCCAGAGTAATAAAGTATTATCTCATTATAGCAAATAGGCTTGCATATATTCCAAGGAGTGAGTAGGGGTGGCAAAACATGACCCGGTCTCTTAAATCGGTCCAACGAATAAGAATTCGATCTGGTCCCAAAAATTTTGAACAAAAAAGAAGAAAATATCCATAACTGACCCGCTTGTAATTGATTTAACCTGAAATTATAAATAACTTGAACGGTCGAACGGTTGAAAATGCCCCCCCGAGTAGAATAATTCGATAACGAGCCGACAATTTGAAGGAACCCGACTCAAAATGACCCAATAGTCCGAAGTAACCCGACCTGAAATGTCCCGTTAGTCCGAAATAACCCAACCCAAAATAACCTGACAACCCAAAGTAACTCGACCTGAAATGACCCGTTAGCCCAAAATAACCAAACTCGATGTAACACGACCTTAGATTGCTTTGATGATCTGGATTATGTTACGTGACTTTTTTTTATATTTTATGATAAATAAAGTAGAAAAAAACATATTCGAATTAAATCAGTGATGGAGTCGCGGAAATTTTTTTGGGGGAAATCCGCAAAAAATTTATGTCATTTTATATCTTATGTTAAAATTAATGGGATTTTATTAGAATAATAATAAACTAAAAGTTATTTCTAAGATTATGTACGAGATAAAACTATATCCGAGTATAAGAAGGAAATAGGTTCGGAACTTTAAACCCGCAGTTTGAAACTGCGGGTTTCATTTCTTTATTAAAAAAAAAGTAACCCGCAGTTTAGAAGTGCGGGTTTATAAATAGTTATAATTTTTTAACAAAATTATATCTACTTTATTGACTTATAAATATTATTTAATATCAATAGAAATAAGAGTTAAAAAATTTTTAGTGTTTATATAATTTTAAAAAATAACATGAAATTATAATTATTGTTCAAAAAAATACATACAAAATGTAGGAGTTAAACTAATTATATTGAAAATATAATGATATTTATAAGTCAATAAAAATTATAACTCTTATTTCTATAAATGTTGCATGATATTTATGAGTCAATAAGGAAAATATATAATTATGTTAAAAATATAACTATCTATAAAAAAAATAACACAAATACGATTTTGAGTTCGAATTCTACCTTTGTTGATAAGAATATATTTAAGTTTTGAACTTATATCACAAAAATAGTGTAGCTTACCGGAAACATACTGGTCTTATAATCAATAGGTCTAGGGATCGAATAAGGTATATTAATTACATCTCTTCTCAATTTAATAAAAGTTTTCAAGCTCTAGTTGCTAGAGCATTGATATTGCACTAATTGATCCTGAGTTTGAGTCTTGCTAGAAGCTTTTACATAAAGTTTCACTATCTTTTTTATTGAGAGAAACCCGCAGTTTATATATACATTAACCTTAAAGTTATTTTCGTATACCTTTATGATGTGTAATAATATTATATATATAAATATATATAGGGTCAACATCCGGTGAGAACGTGTTTTATGCATGGTAAGAAATAAGAACAATTGAGGATCGTTAGATCAATGCACGGATGACTCTAATTTATCGTCTAAATAAGGTATCATTATATTTCTTATTCATTATGATATCAATATATTGTAATTAAAAATATTCATCATTTGGTTTTATGGAGTGAATAATATTAATGATCTAAGACACAATGCACAAATAATAAATATACTCGTGTCATCGGAGGTTAACTACTCGATCATCTCACAGGCGGCGCTTCAAAGAGGTAAAAATATTCATAGAAGACATATTGTTGTGCACGTTTGTTTAGATTTTATATTACGATTGTGTGTTTAATGTATTAAACACGTGCATGACCTTATGCAATCGTGCATGTTGTTTACTGAATATATACATTAGGGTTAACACGTGTAGGCATGATGCACATGTTGTGTTTGATGCAATATATATATTTGACCGTGTTGTTTAACACGTTTACTTCATAAGCACGTGCCGTGCTTCATGTACTTTATAGATTGAAGTCAGTTGTTTTCGTGCATTCCTAGTTTTACACATATATTCATGTTTGGAACTAATCGTGCATGCATTATACATATGATAAACACCATACATCAACCCGTGCATAAAACAAGTTTTCTCTACGGATTCGTGCAAACGAATGGTATATGATGTATGTCATTAAAAATATAACTTATACGTACTATATAATTACCTATATGCGCATCAACTCGTGCATCTAATACACGTTAAGATGCACGAATACACTTTTCAAGGTGCACGACTATATTAAATTATTGAAAGAATAAAGTTGAAACAAGAACTATGCACGACTACTGTAACACCCCAAATTTTACAACTTAGGGAGTTACTGGTTAGGACCGCACAGTGGGTCCCGACCTTAGTTTGACAACAACTTAACATGATCTTACAACAAGGCACATATAAGGAAAAACCAGAAATCATAAAATAGTTTTTAACAATGCATGAATGTGACCAGATCAACTACAGCCGGAAAAGTAATATAACCAAGTACGAAAGGAAACAATGTTCAACTGTAAAACCCACAAATGCAAAAACTGCAAAACGTCCTAAAGTACGACACCCCGGCTGACCACTACCATCTGGATCACTCGGCATCTGCTCTAACCTGTGTCAAGTCTAAACAACATGTCAACAGTTAGCTAACTATCCAAATATAAGCAAAATGATAACAGCACAAACACAAGCAGAAACAAAAATAAACAAACATCATGCTGGCACTGAACCAATTATTATCTATTATTTAAGTGATTCACATTATTCAATTTAAGTTGTGGCACGAGAACTATTATTAGTTCTCGTCTCCGTTCCTTATCCAACTGGTGTAGGTCTAGCTGACTTCCTTTGGTAGCATCACTACAAACCATGTGTGGACTAGTCCCGAAAGAAACCCCCAGCGCCCCGCGAGCTACTGAGCGGAATGCCACCGCCCGTTACTCTTAGGCCAAAATACAGGTCGGTAATTATATATCACAACCTATCTCTCTAACATGTCAATCACACACCACCATCATCATTTATACTCATATTTAGTAGTCAGCTAAGTAAGCCCAAAGGACTTACCTGTTATAACGCTCGACTCTTTATAAACCACTCGTTCTGTAGACTGTAACCACTCAGTTG
Organism: Fagopyrum esculentum; assembly: GCA_033239045.1. Taxonomy (NCBI): domain Eukaryota; kingdom Viridiplantae; phylum Streptophyta; class Magnoliopsida; order Caryophyllales; family Polygonaceae; genus Fagopyrum; species Fagopyrum esculentum. The sequence continues at coordinate 134,287,333 of BSUD01000001.1, read as the reverse complement.
CCTGTCAAAGGCGATAAGTGTATTAGCACACTTTCACGTAGATAGAAGTCTAAAACTTCTAAGATCAAATAAGGTATTAAGACGTACTAGTTACAGTATTAGTTTTAGGGTAAAATGACCATTTTACCCTTGGTTCCGATTTTCTCGAAAACCCTAAAATTCATGTCTAAACTCCTATTTGAAGTTCTAAATTTATATTCTCACTCCTAAAATTTTATTTGGTTCCAAACTGACATTTTTCCTATGTTTCTATTTTCCGGAAGAATCGAAAAGGTTTAACTTCGGCTCTAAATATAAAATTCTTAACAGCTTATAAAATTTCCGAATTAAATCTCTAGATCATCTATGAGGTTCTATCTAACCTTAGAAGAAAGAATTTCTCCAAACTGTTCAGCCAATATTTATATAATAATTCACAAAGTCGGTTCCTTCACTCTAATTTCCTATACGTAGCCAAAATTTAAGTTTACCAAAACTGCTCAACTACCTAACTTCGGGAGCTCGTAACTTTCAATCCGACCGTTCATTTCTTCCCAAATTTTAATATGCTAAACTACATATATCCATCTACAACATATCCAAAATTCAACTGTGGATCTTTATCCAAACGTTTAATAATTGATCGACAAGATGGGCTGTTTGTAACCTAAAAGCTGAAGGAAATAAAAGACATTACAGCAGCCTTTTGTCTATCATTTTATGTGAAATTTTCAGCAGCTACCTATCACTATTTTATCTATGCTTAAGGCCGAACAACAGCAGCCTAAATAATGCTATGAATCAATATAGCTAGAGACATTACAACCTAGTTGTAAAGGGGCAACAAAACAACATACAGCAATGCTTACTCGCTGCAGTAGAGTGGCTCGTGATAGGTCTTCGGCTCTTGACTCGTAACTGGGAGGGCTGGCCGGCGTCACTGAGGTTAAACAGGTAGGAGATCAATACTCTGGATTGGTAAGGTGAAGCAAGAAGAATGAAGAAGGCCTACCGGAGATGTATGCAGGAGGTCACAGCAAGGTCTGCTCCGGCTTAGGCAACGTCGGGACTGGCTACGGTGCTGTGATTCACGATATCCAGCCTTTTGTTTCAATGGATGGCTGTAGTTCGAGACAGAACCCCCTGTACGTTTAGCAAGTGTTCGGCCAAAGGAAGAGAGCGAACAACGAACTAAGCAGCGGCTCACCTCGATGCTCTAGTTAGTTTGCCGGTAGCGTCGGTTGTCCTCTCCCTGTGCGTCTGGTTAGTTAGGCGAGGGCTAGCGTGCTCGAAGAAAGTCAGACGGAAGTCTCGTACAGAGAGAAAAAGAGATCACCGCAGGTCGTCACTGGAATGTGCTTCTGGAGGTCGATTGTAGCCGTACGTGATCCCGGAGTGGTAGGCGGATCTTTAACCACGTGCAGCAGTTCGTGGAGAGGGAAGTTAGATCGTGATTTGGTGCAGTTAAGAGGGGAGAGAATCCCTCACTTGCCTATTACAGAAGATAGGAGGGAGAGAAGGCGGTCCAACGTCCGTCTGGCCTTCATAAATTGCTGGCTGCTCACCACGGAATGGGCTGGACGATTGCAGCTGGGCTGGAGTAAGGGAAGAACCAATTGGGCTGGAAGAAAAGCAAAGAACAAGAGGAAGGTGGGCTTGAAAATAAAAGATAACTATGTGGGCTGGGTGAAGCTGGCTGGTTGCCGACTTCTGGGCTGTGCACTGGGCTGAAGGAAGCAGCAGCCCGGTGTAGCTGCAGTCCGGAGTCGAGATCCCGGAAATGAATGCACGGAATAACGGATACGGATTATATTACAGTTTAGGATTGGTTATAAAAACCCTATCATTTTATGTGAAGGTAAGTCACATAAAATGATAAACTTATAAAAAGTTCTATCATTTTATGTGAAGGAGGTCTACATAAAATGATAATTTTTATCCTAATATGTCTAACTAAGTAGACGGATATGAATTGATAGATCGAGATCTATTTTATAACGTAAAAAGACGGAATAAAAATTCCGGATTTTACATCAGTACCCCCTTAAAATAAGTTTCGTCCCGAAACTTGGGATAAGATACCTACCCCATACCTTTCCCTTCGAGGAATATATTCTAGCAAGCAACTACTCACGTCATCAAGCACATAAATATAAACAATTATGTAAACATATAATCACAGAAGTCATATAAGGTCTAGTCTTAGTACTAACCCGTCGGTACTGAGGTAGCGGCTAATTCCGCAAAGAACTCAGGGTAATTACGTCTAATGCTCTCCTCTGTCTCCCAGGTAGCCTCATCAACTCCTCGTCTAGACCACTGAATCCTCAGCATCGGTATCTCCTTAGAACGCATGCGCCTAACGCTACGCTCTAGGACGGCTACTGGATACTCCACAAAAGTGTGGTCTGGCTCAACTATCAAATCCTCATGACTGATGATGTGTCTAGGGTCCGGTATGTACTCTCGCAGCTGAGATACATGAAAAACTGGGTGTACTCCCTCTAGTCTCGGTGGCAGTGCTAGTCGGTAGGCAACCTCTCCGACTCTCTCTACGATCTCAAATGGGCCGACATACCGGGGACTCAGCTTCCCTTTAATGCCGAAACGTCTAACTCCTCTCGTAGGTGACACTCTCAACCACACCTGTGCACCTACTCTAAACTCTAAAGGTCGACGCCTTTTGTCGGCGTAGGACTTCTGACGACTCTGAGCTGCTAACATCCTTTCCCGGACTAAGGCAATCCGGGCGATGTCGTCCTGTATCTGATCTGGTACAACTCCATCAGCCTTACTAGGCTCATCCCAACATAGCGGTGTACGACATCTCCGTCCGTACAAAGCCTCATAAGGTGCCATCCCAATAGACGCGTGCCAGCTGTTATTATATGAAAACTCTACTAGTGGGAGGTGATCTGGCCATACCTGTCCCCAATCTAGCACACATGCCCGCAACATGTCCTCTAGGGTCTGGATGGTCCTCTCTGACTGACCGTCTGTCTGTGGGTGGTAGGCAGTGGTAAAGTGAAGACTCGTACCCAGAGCAGTATGTACCTGCTGCCAGAACCTCGAGGTAAAACGTCCATCCCTGTCGGAGACGATAGTCCTCGGTACTCCATGGAGTCTCACAATATGCCTGGTGAACTCCTCTGCTAGACGACTTACCGGCCACGTTTCCTTAATCGGAATGAAACGTGCGGTCTTCGTCAGACGGTCTACTACTACCCAAATGGCATCAAAACCTCTGCTGAGCCTCAATCCGGTGACGAAATCCATAGAAATGTCTTCCCACTTCCAATGTGGTACTGGAAGTGGGTGTAGCTCTCCTTCGGATCTACGATGCTCAATCTTGACCTGCTGACAGGTCGCACACTGGGCTACATATCGGGCCACATCGGGCTTCAAACCACCCCACCAGAAGGAACGTCTCACGTCCTTATACATCTTACTCGCTCCTGGATGTACGGAGTAAGGGGTAGCATGAGCCTCACCTAGTATCCTCTGTCTCAGCTCACTGTCGGATGGCACACAGACACGGTCCTGTCGTCTCATCACTCCATCGGCACCAATAGTGAACTGAGGTGCCTCATCTCGTGACATCCGGTCTCGGATCCGGGTCAACATCGGACAGGTCTCCTGCTTCTGTCGGATCTCACCCAACAGGTCAGGAAGTAACTCTAAGGTGGCTAACTGATGAGCTGTATCGGGGAACTGGATCTCTACCTCCAACCAAGCTAAGTCTCTCTGTAACTGTGGTTGTACTGTCAACCGAGCTATCGCCTTCTCTTGAGGCGTCTTCCGACTCAAAGCGTCAGCAACTACATTCGCCTTTCCGGGGTGGTAAAGTATCTCAAGGTCGAAATCCTTGATCAACTCTAGCCACCGTCTCTGGCGGTTATTCAACTCCCGCTGAGTGAATATGTACTTCAGACTCTTATGGTCTGTGAAGATCTGACAGGTCGCTCCATAGAGATAATGACGCCAGATCTTAAGAGCGTGCACTACTGCTGCTAACTCCAGGTCATGAGTGGGGTAGTTCTCTTCATACGTCTTCAGTTGTCGAGACGCGTATGCTATAACCTTACCCCTCTGCATCAAGACACACCCCAAGCCCAGCTTGGATGCGTCACTGTACACTACGAAGTCCTCTGTACCCTCAGGCTGTGCTAAGATCGGAGCAGACGTCAATCTCCTCTTCAGCTCATCAAAACTCTGCTGACACGGCTCAGACCATACGAACCGAGTAGTCTTCCTTAGGAGGGAAGTAAGTGGTCGGGCGATCAGGGAAAACCCTTCCACAAACCGACGGTAATAACTTGCCAATCCTAGGAAGCTGCGAACCTCCTTAACATTCTTCGGAGGTTGCCAAGATGACACTGACTCAATCTTCGCTGGGTCGACCTTAATCCCCTCAGCAGTCACTACATGGCCTAGGAATGCCACCTCTGACATCCAGAACTCACACTTGGATAGTTTAGCATATAGCTGACTATCCTATAGAATCTGCAGCACTGTCCTCAAGTGTCCGGCATGCTCCTCTCGACTTCTAGAGTAAACTAGAATGTCGTCGATGAAGACCACTACAAACTGGTCTAAGAAGTCGATGAAAATCCCATTCATCAACTCCATAAATACTACTGGCGCATTAGTGAGCCCGAATGGCATCACTACAAACTCATAATGACCATACCTAGTCCGGAATGCCGTCTTAGGTATGTCCTGATCTCTCACCCTCAGCTGGTGATAACCCGACCTCAAATCTATCCTCGAGAACACTGACGCTCCATGCAGCTGGTCCAGCAGATCATCTATGCGAGGCAGTGGGTACTTATTCTTGATGGTGACCTTGTTCAGCTCCCTGTAGTCGATACACAGCCTCATCGAACCATCTTTCTTCCTCACAAATAACATTGGTGCGCCCCAGGGAGAAACACTAGGGCGTATGAAGCCCTTCTCTACTAACTCCTCTAACTGCTTCTTCAGCTCAAGCAGCTCTATCGGGGCCATGCGGTACGAGGCCTTCGAGATCGGTCTCGTGCCCGGCTCTAACTCGATGCTAAAGTCTACACTCCTCTGTGGAGGTAGCCCTGGTAAGTCGTCCCTGAAGACCTCTGCAAACTCGCATGCGACGGGTATCTCCTCTACTGTCAGGCTCTTGCGCTCCTTCATGGCATAACACCAGAAGGCCTCGCAACCCTGTACTATCAATCTGGCTGCTCTCACTGCGCTGATAACTGTGCCGGATTTTCCGAGGTCCCAATCTCGGAATATCACTCTGTGGCCCTCCTCCGTGGCGACAGTCACAGTCCTCCTACCAATATCCAGGACGGCTCCATGTCTAGTCATCCAATCTATCCCTAATATCACGTCCTCATGTGCTAAGGGCATGACTAGAAAATTTACTAACCAAATCCGGCCTCCCAGGTGAATAGGGCAGTCATAAATCTCTCGAGATCCTCTAACCTTACCCCCATCTGGTATCCAACCACAAAAGGTACACCCTCTACTGTAGCTAAGGACAACCTATCTACACATGCATCTGATATAAATGAGTGCGTAGCACCCGTATCAAATAAAACTCTCACAGGTAAATCATGGATCCAAATAGTACATGTGGTCGCAGGTGCTGCAGGCTGCTCAGTGTTCCTCAACTCAAACACTCTCGATGGTCCTCCTCTGGTGTCAGTGGTACTACCACGTCCTCTGCCACGACCTGATCCCTATGCAGTACTGTATGAAGCAGGATGTCCTGGAGCCCGGTACTGCTGCTGCTGCTGACTCGGAGCTCGGTACTGAGGGGGTCTCTGTACACTCTTCTCAGCACCTGCAGGAGAAGATCCCTGCTGAGAAGAAGCCTTGCCCTGACGGCAGAAAGTAGCCCTGTGTCCCGGCTTCCCACAAGTGAAGCAAGTGACAGGTGGTTTCGGGTAATCCGGCTTAATGTGATCACGGCCACCACAGTTAAAGCACTGTCGATCTCCACTGGGAGTCCGAACTGTAGAGTGGTAGCTGGACCTCCCCTGAGTCTGTCCTCTACCATAACCTGCTACTGCTGCACTGCTACCAGCATATCCTGTCCTCTACCGCTTATCCGGCCCACTAGACTGAGCTGCTTTCCTAGAAGCTGGCCTATCTCTCTCATAAGCAGAAGCCCTATCCTGATAATCAGACAAGGTCTCACAGCGGAATCCAGCCAGGTAGGATCGGGTACTCTCTCTCAACCTCCTGGAGAAAAGGTATACATGCTGCTCTTCTGGAGGGGCAGATGGTCCAAGCAAGGTCAATTCCTTCTGAAATTTCTTTATAGCTGCAGCAATCGGGATATCCTCAAATCTCGCCTCAATGAAATCCTGGAATCTCTCCCTCCTCAGCGAAACTGGGCAGTACCTGTCTCTAACAATGTTCTTCATCTGCTCCCAGCTGGTGACTCGGCCACGAATGGTACGCCACCATGAATGAGCATCATCTGTGAAGCAGGTCTGTATCAAATCTACCTGTCGGTCCACCGGGCAACGTATTGCCTCCAAAGCAGTCTCAATCTTCCCTATCCAGTGCTCCACCTCTAGCCCTATCTCTCCGCTGAAGGAGGGGACCTTCTGAGAGTTGAAAGCCTTCAACCACTCATCCGGTCTCGGTGCTCTGGCCCCAGTAGGTGCTCTATCAACATCAGCCCTCCTCTCAGATACAGCCGGCACCTGAGACACTCCCTGTGTCACCTGAGCTGACCTAGCCGGTACCACTGGTGGTACCTGAGTAAGCCTCTCCACTCTGGCAGCTTCTTCCCTGCGCTCAACATAGGCTCTGAACTCCCTGTACTCAGACGCTCCAATAGAAACACGTCCCGACTCAGTAGAACGAGCTCCTTGCGCTCCAGACCTAGCGGCGGTCTCAGGCCTGACATCGGGGCCTACACTCTCAGCTACTTCTTCTACAGCAACCCCTGGTACGCTTGCTGTAGGTGGATCATCTCGAGGAACTCGTCCTCGACCTCTCCCTAGTGGAGGTCTACCCCCACGACCACGCCCTCTAACAGTAGGGGTGCTATCAGCTCGATCCTGTCTGACTGGGGGAAGGGGGGACGACCCCTACCTCGACCAGTCACTTGTGCAGCCGTAGTACGTGCCATCTGCACGAATAGTAATAACTACAGTTATAGACTAGCTAATCTATCATAACAGTACAAGTCTATAATTATTCTAAGATTACCGAGATCCGCAGAGGTAGTGGTGGTCATCCGTACTTTCTATCCCAACCCGACTCTGTATGCATTTTAAAACCAAAATTCTCTTTGGAAAAACTCAGACCCTTTTTGGATTCTGTTTATTTACTTATATGACATTTTTAGAAGATTCAAGTGCCATTGTTGCCAACCTAGAGCTCTGATACCATGTTGTAACACCCCAAATTTTACAACTTAGGGAGTTACTGGTTAGGACCGCACAGTGGGTCCCGACCTTAGTTTGACAACAACTTAACATGATCTTACAACAAGGCACAGATAAGGAAAAACCAGAAATCATAAAATAGTTTTTAACAATGCATGAATGTGACCAGATCAACTACAGCCGGAAAAGTAATATAACCAAGTACGAAAGGAAACAATGTTCAACTGTAAAACCCACAAATGCAAAAACTGCAAAACGTCCTAAAGTACGACACCCCGGCTGACCACTACCATCTGGATCACTCGGCATCTGCTCTAACCTGTGTCAAGTCTAAACAACATGTCAACAGTTAGCTAACTATCCAAATATAAGCAAAATGATAACAGCACAAACACAAGCAGAAACAAAAATAAACAAACATTCATGCATTGTTAAAAACTAATTTATGATTTCTGGTTTTTCCTTATCTGTGCCTTGTTGTAAGATCATGTTAAGTTGTTGTCAAACTAAGGTCGGGACCCACTGTGCGGTCCTAACCAGTAACTCCCTAAGTTGTAAAATTTGGGGTGTTACAACTACTACTATTAGATACACGTACATTCACCTTCATCCATGGCGGATTCAATTTCGAAGGACGACGCCGACATGAGTTAATAAATGATGAGGATTAATATGTTAATTTTAAGTTATTATTATGGTATTAAATAATTTGGCAACTTAAAAGGTAACTGTATATACCTATCCTAAAATATTAAACATTTAGTTAGTATAAAAATAGTATCGAATCATGAACGTCGATTTAGTTTAATTATATGGCCGAAGTTTGTTCTTATTTCTTACCAAAGTTACGTTCTTACTTGCTTTTATATATATATATATATATATATATATATATATATATATATATATATATATATATATATATATATATATATATTATACGTTTATAAGTTTTGTTGGATAAAATAATTATTAAAGTTGTAACAAAAGGAAATTTTTATTCCGGTTTGTGAACTGAGTCACCGCGGTTGTACCCGCGGGCGCATATTTTTGCCTAACCCGCGCAGTCGCGCCGCCGTGGTCGCGGCTGTTACCTCTCGCGGTAGCTATGAAACAATAGATCGTTGTTTTCCAGTTCGTAGCCATCGGGATTATTTGCTTTGTGATGTTACAATATCCTTCTTTCCTTATCCTTTTCCTCCTTACCTTGACTAAACCTAACATCTGCTTATTCCCTTCTTTTCTTATCTCACGTAAAACTCCTCTCCTCTCCTCTCCTCTCCTCTTAACCTTTCATTCTTAATTTTTAGTCAATTCCAGCAGAAGCTCTAACCTTCGATCTAGGTCAATCAAGTAATCTCAGACAAGGAACTCTCTTCTTCGCTTCTAGCATGCAAAGAAACGCAATCACAAGTTTTTTTGGTTGAACGCGTAGGAGAGGTATGTCCGATCTCGTTTCCCTATTCCTTACCCTTTTTATTGTACTCGTGGATCCTCATGATTGCTGGTGATACCCAACAACAACAACAACAAGGAACCAAGGGATTGCTTTGCATAGTTTGGATAGAAGTTCAACAACGGCAAATCGACGAAGATCGCGTATGTTACCTATCATTGCGGTCGCGCCTTCTTCCTGCCGCGGTCACGCCGAGCCTTTTCTCCCGCGATCGCGCGTCTTTTTTCCCGCGGTCGCGTCAACCCTCCAGAAAGTACTAAGTGTTGGTACATTGATCATCTCTCACTATTTAAGGTTGATAGTTGTTAGTATCATGTTGGGATGGAACCTAGCAGAATAAGAGTGAATCCTAGTTTATGGGTTGGAAGAAAGAATCTTGAGAAGTTAAGGCTTTAGATTGTTGTAAGGATGTGGATGAGATACGTGAAGTGTAGGAAAACTGCTATGATGCAGTTTTCGGATCTTGTTATGAAGGATAGATGACTGATAAACTTGGTATGATGATGAGTTGTTGGAATAGACTTATGGTAGTCATGAATGACCTAGAATTTAGAAACTTCTAGATGTTGGATAGGTATTTATTAACATGTCCTTGTTATCAAGTGGTGGAGTTTAATCGTGCGGGATTGAGAGTGTTGATTAGTTGGGATTATCTTGATACAAGTAAGTCTCTTGGGCTTACTTAACTGGCTTTCTGTGTGTTAGCATGAACTATGATAGTAATGTGTTCTTCGAGTGCTTAATAACTATAACTTGAGTAGGATGACTTTTATAGTAATGTGGTCCAAGTGTATGTATAACGGCGGTGACATCACTATCCACCTCTAACATGAGACAAAGAGGTTCTCTGCGAGTAGTTTAGACAGGTACAGGATGAAGTTCGATTCGTGGAGATAAGGTTTCTCTCCCTTCCTCCTTGAGATTGAGATGCGAAGACAAGTTAACGATGCAAGTTTCATGGTTTACCTTGAGCTGGTGTGAATTGAGGTGAAATGCAAGTTGCTCAATTTGTTCATTTTTAGTTGGTGATTGTTCGCTCTCAGATTTGAGTGAAATATGAGCAAAATAAGCTTTAAATTTATACCAAAAATAAAAGTAAGGCAAATAAGCAAACCCGCGGTGTACGAATCAATCGCAATAAAGGCAAATATTTTAGGGTCGATCACAAGGACTAGGTGAAATCAATAGGTGAACAATCAAAAATAGAAAAGACCTTGCAAATAAGAAAAAAACAATAAAGATGATAAAGAGCACCTCTATAACTAATGAAATAAATCAAAGACGAGATATGATATATGATAATTGGGAAACTACATATTCTAGATATTTGATTCAAGACTTCTAAAGATCTATGGACAGATCTGGAATCGCTAAGGAAAGGTTTTCTAAGGTGGGAAAAGATCACAAGGGAGGTCTCACTATCCACTATTCCAAATCAAAGCTCCTATCACCGGGTAAGTCTCAAGGATCTAAGGAAAGAAACTATAGTCTCAAATCAACCACTCAACCTAAGGGAATAGAACTAACCATTACCAGGTAAGTCACATATTAACTCACAAGGCCAAGGAGAAGGCACACTCAAACCTAATAAAGGATAAACCTTTATTACCTAGAACTCATCATCTTTTGCAACCAAGAAAGGGAATCACTAGGTAAGTCTCTTTCCAAGCTTGGATGTAAGCTTGAAAGGCTCAAGAAGACTAGGATTTGGACAATCTATAACATAAGATTAAGGATATAACATAAAAGGCACGACAAAAGAAACCACGAGCTGTTCTTGGTGAAATCTCGGCCGAGATTCTCAAAAACAAACCGATATTTGGTTCTACGAAGGTAAAAACAACTCTTAAGGTCCAATCTAAACTTAAAGGCTCAGTCTATCATCATCTAACCCACAACCATCAACCAATCGCCCTAGAATCGAAAGAGTTTTAGCCAACAACACACATATTCAAATCAAGATAGATATATGAAATCAAGAAACTCATAAACCAAATAAAACTAAAAGAAAAGTAAGAAGTACTTAGCAAGGTGTCTTCAATCTCCAAAAGCAAAGGTAAACCAATAACAAAGATTCAATCTTTAATCAAAAGGCAAAATAAATCAAGAATTCAAATCACTCCAAGAATCTTCCAAGAGTGTTGTAGCCTTTTTCTAGAAAGAATGTAGCAAGACTGAATTATGTGAGGCGTCTTCGGTGGGCGTGAGGCCTCTTCGTTCGGGGTCTTCTATGATGTTGCCGGCATGAGAAATATATAGAGATTAATCTAGGGTTTGACAAGCATATGACTTGCTTGAAGATAATGCATAATCTTGGGCTAAATTAAAGATAAATCTCAAATCTTGAGCCAAAAAAGAATGTTGTTGGTATTAGAGTCCGCTCTAGTAGTATCAAAGTCCACTCCAAGGTATCGAAGTTCGCTCTGCGCCTCTACGGTATCAGAGTTCACTCCAGCGCGTGTTCATAACTTCCTTTTATGCTCCATCATGTTCATTGATGATCTAATCCTTAAATGTGTCATTTCGTTCCATAATTCGCCAAATTTCTTGAAAACGCAACAGTAATCCGTGTAAACATTTTTTTTAGCAAATTATGCAAATATGAGCTCAAATGCTACGAATTCATGTTTATACATGCAAAATAAAGGGAAAACTTACCTAAATCGAAAAGGTTGGGATATTGAAGACACCTTGCTAAGTACTTCTTACAAAATAAAGGTAGGATGTATGCAGTACCGTGGGGTGTTTTTTGTTGTTATCAGTGATAAGGTGGCAAAAAAATGGAGAAGACAATGAGTCGGAAAAAACAATATCGAAAAGGTTTGGAAATAAAGGGAGCATTGGAAATGTAGAACGAGAGTTGTCTTTTTGCTCTGCCCTTCGACGCAGACAATTCGCAGAGATAAGGCTTCTCTCTCTTCCTCCCTCCTTGATATTGGGATGCGGAGACAAGTTAACGATGCAAGTTGATTGGAGGTGAAATGTAAGCTGCTCAATTTGTTCATTGTCAGTTGGTGACTTGGTTTGAATTAAAAACAAACTTCTTTTGAAAAAAAAAAGAAATAACACGAACTTGACTTGATTTTTAACACATATTACTTTCAACTTGGATGTGTTTGGAAAAGTATAATTAGTTATGTTGTGGAGGTTAAAGATAAAGAAAAAAAATATAAGTATTTTGTTGAATCAACATTATTAATGATTGTATGTTTTTCATCTCAACAAAAATACAATATAAATTAATCAGTTATTCACAACAAATTTATTTTAAAAGTAAAATTTCACTAAATAAAAAAGTATAGGTCGTTTAAGTAAAGAACATCCATACCGTAGGTAATTGTGGACAGATGGATAGTTTCAAAATTCAGATTAAAAAATTTTTTTTTCTGAAATACTTTTGTAAGAAAAGATGTCTTGTTACTGTGCCCCATATTTTTTTTAAACAGAAATCGGTTAGGTTTGTCTATCTATAGGTAATGCATCATAAATCATCGGATGAGAATTTAAAGTTCGGGATCATCAGAGAAATTGGTGTTGGGGGTCGGTATTTCTAGATGGGTCAGCTGGTCAGCAAAATAGTTGATATTTCTCAAAACGTGTCTGCTCTACAATTCATCTAAGAAACGAAAATCCAACTTTGAGCCGGATAATGTTTATTATATAATTTCATATTATGTGACATATCATTATTAATATCAAAATTTTAAAATAAATATACAATTGTAGTCCAATTAGCTCAAAACCTATAATAATATAATAAGTATGTACATTAAAAAAAATATAAATTCATAACAGATAAATAGCCCAAAGATAATATTATGAACCAATATGTATAAAATAATTTCTCTGAAAATAAAAAATAGTTACAATGGTCATTTTCCTAATTAGTCCATCGTAACATGTTGTTACAAATAAACAAATTTATATAAACTAACTCGATAATATTTTTTTTATTATGTAATTTGAAGTGAAATAAACGACCAAAAATAGTGATCAGACTCTCAGAATAGTGGTTAGATTTTGATTTTATTAGGTTTTGGGTTTTTGACACTGTTAGAGTATGAGTCTAGTATATTGAGTCATATGATATGCTTATCTTTTATTTAATAGTTTATCTTTTTATCTTATCTTTGTTAGTTATCTCTTTTATCTCTTTGTATTTTTTTGTATAAACAAAATTTAGAAATAAATAAGATTTCGATTCACAATTCTGTTCATAATATTAGGGTGCTTTCCTTAACTAACATTTCTGCACAAAACGAAACCCTAAACTTAAAATTAATCCTTTTGCCGCTTTGACGGTATCAGAAATAACTTTATCCATCACTATCAAAAACAAATTTCAGTATCAAAGAGAACTTTTCTGCTAGTATCAAAGACAACTTTGGCTGTCAATATCTTAAACGAATTTGGCTGCTGGTATAAGAAAATACTTTGTCCCAAGTATTAGAAAAAACTTTGGCCATCAATATCATAAACGACTTTGGTTGTCCGTATCAGAAACGACATTGGCCGATGTCATGACCGTCACAGTTATTTGGGCGGCAGGACAAGCTAACTTCGCTTCTCCTTTGCTCGGTCTCTTAACCTCTCAAGACCCTAAAGACATTGACCTTGAAATTGATGATACTCAATAGAATACCCTCATATCTACTTTGAACTCCCATCGTTCTCTTTCGTTTCCTTGGATCCTTGATTCGGATGCCTCTTTTCATATGACTGGTAATCGTTAATTACTTTTCTCGCTTACACCGGTAACTACATGTCGGATTAAACTCCCTTATGAAGCTCTAGTCTCAGCTGAACACGCAGGGAACTTGCGCCTCCATAACTACGGACTTGAATTGTGTTTTTATAATAACTAAACTTTGTGTTATACAAGACCGTACTTCGAGGGCAGTGATTGAAGTGGGTGAAGCTCGTGATGGAATCTATTGTCTTTGTTGGATGGCAAACACTTCTCCGCCCCCTTCATGTCTTACCACTATTGACACCACCACCCACCATAACCGCCTTGGTGATCCTTTTAACACCAATACCACCTATCCCTATGACATCTGTCTCCGGGCCAAACTACCTAGATCATATTTTCTTGTTAGCAATTCCTATGCTTCGTCGTTATTTGAATTAGTCCACTTAAATATTTGGAGTCCCTATCGCACCCTTTCTACTTCCGGTTGCTCCTACTTTCTTACCATTTTAGATAATTACTCCCCTTACACATGAGTTTACTTACTAAAGGAAAAAGACGAAGTCACACTTTAATTAGAAATTTTTGTGTCTTGGTTGAGACTCAATTCCATACTTGTGTCAAAACCTCTCGTAGTGATAATGCTAAGGAATTTATTTCCATTCGACCCTTTCTTCTAGTAAAGGTATCCATCTAGAAACCTCTTGCATCTACACACCTGGAAAAAAAAGGAAAGGGTAGAACGCAAACACCGTCATATCCTTAATGTCGCTAGATCCCTGATGTTTCAAGCAAACTTAACTGTATCTCTTTGTGGAGAATTGTCCTTACGGTTTGCTACCTTATTAATCTCACCCCTACACCCATCCTCCATCACAAAAATCCTTACAAGTACTTCATGGCTCTCCACCTAGTATTGATCATCTTCGGGTGTTTGGTTGTCTTACTTATTGTTCCCTTAGACCTCGGTCTTTGGACAAATTTAGAGCTCGGAGTAAAAAATGTGTCTTCATAGGATATCCATCTTCACAAAAGGTTTGGAAAATATTAGATCTTAATACTCAAAAAATGTTTATAATACGAGATGCACGTTTTTATGAAAACATATTTTCGTTCCCTAAATCGACAAATTTCCCCGAACCTACAGAGTCCACAGCGGACCACACCGAATTTTTCCTAACCCCTGAAACATACCAAAAAGAAACCACCACCCACAAAAATCCCCCAGCAAATACCTTACCTGACGCGGGCCCCCTCCCTAACAACCAGCTTATGCGGGCCCCCTCCCCAATACCCTGTTGACGCGCCAACTCCCTCCTTTCTTCTTGTAGCGACCCCACTTTCCTATTACCTTTTGACGCCTCTCCCTTATTTCTACCTGATGCAGCCCCCACCTCCCAACTACCTCTGAAACCCCCTCTTTTCTTTCATGATGCCGGCCCCATCTCCCAAACCTCCCCTGACCCGCCTTCTTTCATTTCTTCCGAAGCGGCCCCTTCACCTCCCCACTCTCCTACCACAATGGAACACACGGATGTTCCGACTTCACAACCCGTTCATGTTGCTCCGTCTGCCAATCCACCTCGTCGCAGCTCCCGCACTTCATAACCCTCTATCATCATACGAGATTATGTGTGTCAAAAGGCTAGTCATTTTGATTCTCAATCTAGTCAACCTTCTCCTCCACTAAACTCAAGTACGTGGTATTCCATAAAGAATTATTTATCATATGAACATTTTCTTCTACCTATGTTACTGTTAATAACTCTGTGTATCAAGAATAAGAACTGACCTCTTTTAGAGACGCATTTGCTAACCCAAAATGACAAAAGGCCATGCAAGATGAAATGGCGGCCCGCAACAATACTTCGGAATATGTTGATCTCCCTCTAGATCGTAAGCCTATTGGCTTCAAATGATTTTTTTCGTATCAAATACAACTCCAATGGACAAGTTGAGCGTATAAGGCGCGTTTGGTTGCACTGGGCAACCGTCAACATAAAGGCATTGGTTATAACGAAACTTTTGCTCCTGTTGCTAAATTTGTTACAATCAAACTACTTCTTGCCATTGCCTTCATCCATAACCGGAAACTTCTATAGATAGACGTTCACAATGCTTTTCTTTATGGGGACCTACACAAGGAAGTCTATATGCTACCACCTCCCGGTTTTCGAACCTCTTCCAAAGTTTGTCGTCTCAAGAAATCATTGTATGGTCTTCGTCATGCTCCTCGGAATTGGTTTCACAAGTTCACATATTCCCTTCTACAATATGGGTTTCGTTAGTCCCTTGTTGATTACTCCCTTTTCACCTTCAAGTGATCAGGTATCACCCTTCAGATTTTGATTTATGTTGATGATCTCATCATTACTAGCAACAATCCTACTACCATTCACAAATTTAAAGATTACCTTCATTCTTGCTTTCATATGAAGGACCTTGGACCCCTTTGAATCTTATTAGGCATTGAAATTGTTTGCACCCCGTCTGGTTTATGGCTTAACCAACGGAAATACACTTTGGATATTATGGCCGATTTTGGTCTTCTTGGATACAAACCCGCATCTTTTCCGATGTCTACTAATCATGGTCTTCAATCATATTCTTCTGCTCTTCTTGCTGATCCTGAAAAATATCGTCGATTGTTTGGACTTCTTATCTACTTGTCCATCACTCGCCTTGAACTTGCATACTCAGTTCATACGCTTTCCCAGTTTATGGTTGCTCTGCACCGTGGTCAATGGAATGTTGTCTTGAAGGTTCTTTATTACCTAAAAGCATCACCTGCTCGGGGTATTTTCTTATCTTGCTCTAGTGATTTGTACATTCGTTGTTTTGTGACTCCGATTATGCAACTTGCCATATCATTAGACGCTCCACTACAGGCTACTTTATTATACTCGGTACTTCACCCATTTCTTGAAGAACCAAGAAATAAGCTACCATTTCTAGATCTTCTTGAGGCCGAATCTAGAGCAATGACAGCTACTACATGTGAGCTCAACTGGCTTCGTTCTCTCCTTGTCACTAGGATTTTCACACAAGGCTCTTATGCGCCTCTTTTGTGATAATCAGTGCGCCATTCATATAGCCAACAATCCAGTATTCCATGAGCGTACCAAGCATATTGAGACCGATTGTCATACCATCAGGAACAGATTCATCGAGACATTATTCAGGCACAACATGTCCCTGACACATTTTAGCTAGCTGACATCATGACTAAAGCTCTTAAAGCTACTCGTTTTAACGTCTTGATTCGCAAGTTTGGATTTGTTTCTTCTTCTTCCCCACCTCCAACTTGACGGGGAGTGCTAGAGTATGTGTCTAGTATATTGGGTTAGCATATTGGATCTTTATTTGTTAATTTATCTTTTTATCTTATCTTATCTTTTATTAGTTTATTTTTTTTATCTTTTTATATTTATCTATATAAATAATATTTAATTAAAAAAATAAATAATTTTTCGGTTTTCTCTTCAGACGTGCCTCCAAAGCCTATCATTCTTATTGGAGTGGGCAGTTGGTGTGGGCGGTGGCCGGAATCGAAAAATTTAAAACTTTGAACCGTATCTCCCAAAATTTTAGAAGGTTTCCAAAGCATATCATTCTTATTAGTACAAAGTATCTTAGCTTGGGAGTCAGTGCATTAATTACTAAAGCTTTAAAATTAGAGCTAAACTACAATAACAAAAAAACCTTATTACAGAGTAATAAAATATTCTCATTATAGCAAGTGGCATGTAAAGTTGCATATGTTCCAATGAGTGAGTAATAAAATATTCTTTCATATTATGTGTTACAATATGGAAGAACGGTGATTGATTGGTGTAATAATTAATTAATAATAGGGACAACATAATCCCCACCCATTATTGACAATCTACTTCAAGCTATTATATATTTGCTTTCTCCTCTTCATTTGTCATCAATATTGCTTTCAATTAAGTTGTGATATATGCATGTTTAAACGATTTAATGAATTTGAATTTCTTCCTCCAAGAGTTGTTGATAGGTTATCAAATTGTGAAGGGTTGAGAGTTTAATTTTGAGGTTTTGATAGATAGTTTTTGAGTTTCTCTATACACTTTTTCGGATAACATTTCTCGATGCTCTTTTCTCTCTTTTTTTCGGCAATTTCTCATGTGCTTCTCATGGATCGACTCGTTGTGATTCAATCTCATGGTTTATCTCTTATTATCTTTCAATATACAAGACATGTCTAGTGTATTAAACCTTTTTCCGTTAAAAAAAATAATCTGACATTATACATTGAATTTGTCAAATATATATATATATATATATATATACATATATATATATATATATATATATATATATAAATAATTTTTACAGTATACAAATCGCTGTTTTTTTAGTTTAAAAAACATGTGAATTTTTTTAAAAGAAGGTTGGAACGCCATTGAGCCTTACAAATAACATTGGTAACACCACACCATCCGAAAAGTAGGATGTGAGCGTTGTGTGTCATGAAATCCGGCCTGAATAAGCCATGATATCGACACAAAAGAACCTGAAAAGTGAAGCCGGAGGGTGGAATGTGAAGCATTGCGTGTCACGACAACGACATTTCTTTTTTGTTATAATTTCACAATTCTCGTTGCTATTTTGATCCTAAGTTTTTGCTTTTTTAGTAAGGATACACAAAAACATATATAGGTGTTTTTGTTGTATCTTAAGTTTATGAGTCTACAAGCCCATGCATATAACATAGCACTAGTGTCGTACGTGCAGTGCAATTGCTTCGTATTCATGCATGTGGAGAAGTGTTCATACCATTATATATACTTGACCGATTAAAGCCATGAACACAAAATCTAACATAACACTACCACGATATTGAATATAGATCATGGACCCACTCTACTTGAAATTGTGACATCGTCCCATGCATTTTATGCTTTATTAATTTTGAACCATATCCAACATTATATTCTATTATTTAATGTTGTCCATGTTCTATCAAAACTGATTAAACTAGAAGAGAGAAGCCCCACTTTTTTTATTCAAGAAAGTAAGATGCTCAACTACACCTGGTGTATCAAGAGATTGAGAATTAAAAAATGAACAAGCCGTCAAGTAAATAACAAAGTACCAATAGAGAAACGCAACAAATACAACAAACAAACCTATTCGGGAATCTTCAGATCTATGCTTATTTTCAACTCCCGAAGCATTTCGTTGCTTACTACGCCCTTCCTCATCTTTGGGTGCCTTAACTTAAAGTAACGGTAAAAATAATTAAATGTCGGACAAACCACGCAAGATGACGATGAACACTTGAGGTTGACAAAACATGGAAAGAACAAGGGATTGATGAAATAACACGGTATCTCGCCGTCAAAAAACAAGATAGTAGAAACTCTTTTTAAGGAATGTCATATCTCGTGCGAAAATGTAGATCCACTTAATTGGCCGGCTGCCGTCCATCTCAAAACAATAATACTTACAGGCTCCAAGTGATACACTTAAGTAAAAAAAAATTAGATGTAACGTGCTATAAAATCTTAATTTATTTCCACCGGTAGAGAGTCACATATTTCTATTTTTTTTAAATTTATTTTAATAATTAATAAATTATTATTTCATTTTATTATTAGTAATATAACTAAGACTATAATAAAATAAAAAGTAATCATTGAATTGAAATTATAGATAATTTTATTAAATTGATAAAAAGCAAAAAGAAAAAAAAAATTCACACTTAAATAACAAACAACATAAAAACAAATTTCTAAGAGAAACAACAAGAATTGAAAAAAAAAAAAACAATTTAAATAACAAATAACTTAACAAAGCGATTAATATTTAAATGGAAATTTTTAATTTGAATTAAAATCCTGTCACATGATATGTCCCTCTACAAAAATTTAGCAAAACGGTGTCATTTTATTTAATAAAATAAAAATAAAACGGGAGTCAATGCATTTACAAGTGTTTGACTCTTGGAGCTCTTAACTCTTCCTCTCTCCACCATGCAATCAATTTGAAGACGTGAGGGACTTATGAGTCCCCGACCCTTCATTGTGGTGGGTAATAGACATCTTCCTGGAATCCATTTTTTTTTATATCAAATTAAGGATATGTTTTCGTACGATTCTCACGGAAACGGTTTCAGAATCACTTCCATTCTCTACAACAAGTGCGACTCTGAGAAGATACTTGATAGCTTTTCTCCTTTAATGAGTGTTGAACTCGATCTTCTTATCTTTTAACCATCTTTTACTTGGGATATGGAAATAATATAAGAGAAAAATGGTAGTTTTGATGGCCACATTTAATCATGAGATGGTCAAATGAAGTTAAGAGAATTTCTATACCCCGTGAAAAGGGAAAAAAAAACTAAAAACAAAAGGTTGTGTATGTATGGAGTTGTGGAACTTGGCTTAATTCTTGTTGGAAGAATGAAATAACTTAGAGTTGTATAGATTTTAACACTTATATCATAAGTATAGTTGATACTATAAAAAGTAGTATATGAATATAATATAAATATTTGTGTTGCATTATACGTGTTTTAAAATGTGTTTTTACAGCACATTATGATGATTGTTTGATTTAACGTAATAAATTTAGAAGATAAATTTAGTGATGGCAAAGACCTTTCAAATAGGAGTGAGTAAAAATATTCGATCCGGCTAATCCAATCCACTAAACTGAAGATCCGATTCGAAAAAATACGGATAGAGGTTTGGAGGAAAAGTCGGATCGGATCGGATATATTCGACTACTCTAATACTATACTCGGAGCGGATCGGATTTTCGGATCGAATATCCAATCCGGATAATTTTCAGATATCCGGGTATTATCGGATCGGATTCGAATCGGACTTTTATAAGATTGTCGGATCGAATATCCGAGCCTTCTGATCAATCGAATATCCGGAAATGTCCACCCCTACTCTCAACGCCGGAGCTTTATGGACATTCAAGTGACTCTTAATAACACCCTCGACATGGGCATTTTCCGGGTGCAAGTTGAATCCAACTCCGGTTCAGTGGTGAATCTTGCCAATTCTAGAGCCACAATTTACCTTTCCTATCTCCTAACCCTTTTAACATATTCATACGCAATATTTACAAACAATGTCTTTAATTTATGTATTAGTCAAATGCATTAAAATAATTGATTTGAAGATATCTAGAGTAATTTCAAATTTGGAAAGAAAAAAAAGTATTAATTAACTTTTAATATTGAGCGGTGATTTGAAATTTATTAAAATATTTGATTTCATGGCCTCAAAATATCTTTTGGAGAAGAAGAAAATTCTACAACAAGTTAAAACATTATCAACCAATAGCTTTACTTAATCATAAAATGCTAATCAAATTTTTTCCTAATAATTATTTTTATATACTCAACCCAAAGATATTAACGATTTTTGAAAGTAAAATTATCATAGGCTTAAAATTAATTTGTAGAATAGTTTATTCACTTTAAAATGTAACATCTAATTAAAATATTGTTTGATATTCAGAAATGTTTGTAAATTATTGCATAAATTATTACTTTACAAACATTCAATTATTAAAATTTAATGTTATCGTGTATTTTGCCGCACAAGGTGCGGGTACTAACTACTAAACTAAAAAGTTAATTGATGACAATTTTTGGGAAATTTTGACATACTAGGCTTTTTTGAGAATATGATTTAGTAAATGTACACCATAATTTTTTACCACTTTCATTTAATGGTAGGTAAAAATAATTAACCCTTTATTTTAATAAAAAAAGAATAATAGACATTAGTTAGTGTTAAGTTGTAATTACTATTACTGAATTTATTTATTTATTTTTTTTCTTTTTATTTTATTTTATTTTTATTTTTTGAAATAAATTTCTGGTATGAAATTTTTCATACCATAATTTTTCATACCATAATTTTTCATACCATAATTTTTCATACCATAATTTTTCATACCAGAATTTACATACCATAATTTTATATACCAGAAATACACCAAATTTTTTAATTTATTTTTGTATCTTTATTTATTTTTTATAATTTTCTGGTGTGAATTTCTGGTATGAAATTCATACCAGAAACTCATACCATAAATTTTTTCACATATCAACAATTGTATTTTTGATATATCAAGAGTAAAGTAGAAATGAAGGTGGGAGAGGAATCTCCAAAAGTGAAGAATGAAACTATAGAAAGGCAGTAGGTAATATGAAAGTAAAAGCAATATAGAATGAGTATGATTATGAAATGACACTTCAAAAATGCCACGTCTCTCTTTGTTGACTTTCATTCACCAACTGCAATTTGCAACTTCATCTATGCAATTGCTAACCCTCTTTATACATTTTCAGAGTTTCAGCAATGCCAAAGCACACCTTCCTGCACTCATCCTCTCCCATAGTTAATCTGATCATGGATATCTCAGACACGTAAGAGGACATACACAAGCCCGGTTCCAAGAAGCCATTTCCTAGCGCAAATATAACTCAAACAGAACTCAAAGAACTTAAAACGAAGCTTCATTCTGCATAGTTAAATGAAAGAAAAAACTAAATCAGAACTCAAAAAATCAATGATAAACAAATTGGACATCAATTAATTTCAAAGAGCAAACGGATTCCCAAAATCAAAACGACCTAATTTGTAAAATCTATGAACAAGAAACTAAAGCAATAGATGTAGCCAAAACCCAAATTCAAGAAACTAGAATACAAAAAAATCGTATTCAGATAGCAAATAACACACGAAACAGAAACTGGATATGACTTACATCTTGCTTTTTATTTCAAAACGAATCTTCTCTCGTCGAACAGGTGGGGTGGATCCAGCGGGATTGATGAATAACCAATGAAACATACTCTTCTGAGACTACATTTGTGTGGCAATGGCGGCATCTTCAAGATCCAGAAACGTTGTTACGTCAAACCCTAGATCCGTAACAGATCTCGGCGGCTAGACCGGCGAGGCGGCGTGGCATCTATGCGGGGAAGGCGGGAGGGACCTCAACTTCTCCTTGGTGGCGCGACGACAATAGCGGCGGACATATACCTCCTCTGGCCTGAAGTTAACGCAACGACGGCACCGGCAGCGACGGCCGGCCGATGGGGTGACTAGATCTGGGATTTGATGGTAGAAAACTCATACTAGAGAGAGGGGTGAGGGAAGAGAGTGAAGAAGATTGTGAGAAAGAAAGACGGCTGAGGGATGAGGAAATATTAGGGTTCACGGTAAAAAAAATTGGGGGTACAATTACTTAATTAAAAAACAAAAAAAGCCTAGTTACTATAAGCATAACTCAAAAAGGCCTAGTTTTCAAATTAGCCCACAATTTTTATGTATCTTCATTTTTTACTTTTCACCTTTAAAAACTAAATGAGACCAATTAAAAATTTTCAAATTTATATTCATGAGTATAAAACGAAAGTTATTGATTTTTCAATTTATGACCACTTGGTGTTAATATGAGACAATTCATGACAGGTTATCGGTCGAATGTCGATCATTAGTTGATATTTGTCAATAGAAGTCACTTATTTTTCATTATTTTTGTCTTTTGGAATTCATGACAGATAATCGATCGAATCTTGTTCATTATTTGATATTTGTCAATAGAGGTCACTTGTTTTTCTTTATTTTTGTCTTTTGGAGTTGAATTATTTTCAACTTAAAAACATTCATATATTTTAAAAAATGTATGAAATTTTTCGGACTCTATATAATGTAATATGTGTTCAAGTTTTAAAATAAAGGAACAAAACGGATTTTTTTACCCTGAAAAGTAAAATGTAATAAAATTTGACAAAATGTTAGTTATTCACTCTTCATTGTTTTGTTATATATATATATATATATATATATATACATGTGTGCTTGTAATTGATTATCCTTTGAAATTGTTAATGTATATTTCTATGAATTTTCAGAAACTAACTAATAAAATAATGATAAAATATTTTTTATTTTTGAAAAAAAGTAGTTCCAATAATAACTTTGTTAGTATTATTATTGTATCTCTATTGATTGCATATCCACCTGACCCATCCTTAAGAGTGAGAAGAGACATGCAACCTAACCACTAACATGTATAGCTGTGTGCTATGTAATATCCAAGATTCTTCATTATACTTTTATATATAACTAATTATGAGGAGACGCCTTCCAAAAATCTATATTATATCGTACTATAATATTCGCTATATTTGAACTAAGGTGTTATTTGCAATTGTATGCAGAATACGTTGATAGGCAGATTTTATTCGAATTTTTAGTTATAACACTTTACGTTCTCGGTCTTTTGGAGGGTTTTTACAAAAATTTATAAGCTCTATAAAATGATATAAAAAAATTGGCTTATCTTTTGTTAGCTAACGGTAACTGCCTAACTGTCTAACTGATATGATTATGATACAGATGCCTTACATTATGATGATATGATTATGATACAAATGCCAAACACAACCTAATTAGTGCAAGAAGTTAAATACATGAAAAATTAGAAGTGTTATAGGAATTCAGTCTAAACAATATCTTACCATATGCCTTCAACTGGCTTCCCCAATAGGGTAGTAGACAGCTGACGAGCTAGCCCTTGGCTTGAATAATATACATTCAATGTCAAACTATAAGGGACAAAATAATAAATTAAAAAATAAAGGAATACGCCCAAGTATCTAGCTCAATACTCTAACACTCTCCCTCTAGTTGGGGGTGTGAAAGAAATAACTTCAAGCTTACGAATTAAAAAGTTGAATTTAGTAGGGCCAAAAGCTTTAGTCATGATGTCACCTAGTTGAGGAGTGTCAGGGACATGTTGTGCACTATCATGACATTATTATTTTCGCACAATCTAAGCTTTAGTTTTGTATTTTTTTTACATTTGTGTATTGTGGAAAGATCAGTGAGATGACTGTCAAGTTGGGATCGGTAACCATTGTGAGGGTCTAGCCCTTAACATCTCGGGTGTAGAAATTTTGGTTCACAATGGTTAGTTTCTAAAAGTAAAAATATTGTTATTATAATTTTGATTTCAATATTATATTGCCTATTCTACCCATTTTATTTCTAAAATATATTCCCCTATCATCAACGTGCGTGTATCTCTTAATAGCCTTAAAGTGTTATATAAATCAATTAATAAAGGGCCTCTGAAGCCAACATTTCTCTGAAAACATGATATCCTTAGAGCATGCACATCGGTGGATTTAAGAGCTGTTCTTAATGTCATGTAGGATAGATGTTTTTTCATTTTGTAAGACTCAAGGAATTTTAGTCTTCTGCAAGATAATGGAAGAACACTACAATAGGGCCCACTTCAATTTTTTAAGTTAAATTTGTTTTGTTTCTTTCAAAGATAGGGAGTGCAATTTCTTTTTAACTTACGTTTTGTTTTTTAATTTTTTAGTTAGTATTTTCACTTTCTACTTATTTTTTTATCTTTTTTTTATTTTTGAGATGTTTAGCATAATTTAATATTTATTTTTTGTTATATTTATTTATGTTTTAAGTAAAATATTTATTAAAAATATTTTATGTATTATAAACTTTATATATATATATAAATATATATAGGGTATTATTCAAGTAAGGCCCATTATTCCGGTAAGGCCGTGCGGCCGTCTGTACGGCCGACACGTGTCCCGGAAAAAAAAATTTTTTTTTTTTTTTAAACGAGTAAAAGTAATAGTTCAAAATTTATTATGGAATAGTTCATAACTTATAAAAGGATAGTTCATGAATTATAATAGAATAGTTCATAGTGTAAAATTTATAAAGGATTGAAAGTAATAGTTCAAAACTTATTAAGTAATAGTTCATAACTTTTAAAAGGATAGTTCATGAATTATAATAGAATAGTTCATAGTGCAAAATTTATAAAGGAGTGAAAGTAATAGTTCAAAACTTATTATGGGATAGTTCATGAATTATAATAGAATAGTT
>BSUD01000001.1:134194513-134261676 GCA_033239045.1 Fagopyrum esculentum | reverse complement strand
GAAAAGAGAAAAAAAAAAAAAAAATTTCGGGACACGTGTCGCCCTGCGGTACGGCCGTACGGCCGTACCGCAATAAAAGGGCCGTACCTGAACATTTACATATATATATATATATATATATATATTCAAATTATTTCATATAAGCTTATGGATACAACACAAAGTGTTATAGTATTTAAATTAGTTGTGTTCGTTAAGTAATTTCCTCTAAACTTAATGTGTAATATGACTTTTGTAATTTTATATATATCGTATAAATGCTAGTTTATATTTATTTTTAAATTTTTTACTTCTTACCCGAACTAACTTTTTATTTGAACTAACTTACTATTTCAACTAACTTTCTACTTCAACTAATTTTTTTATGTGAACTAACTTTCTTTTTAATTATTTTATTATTATGGTTTGCCTATATAAATGATCAAAGTTTACCAACCATTTACCTCACTCACACATTTCATCTCTTCTTTCTCCAAACAAAATTTGTTATCCACATGATATGGATCCTAACCAAAATCCAAACCCTCAAAATGTCTTTTTCATTCCGCCAAACGCTTTTAATCCATCACAATTTCCACATGATCTAATTCAATATATTCAATACCTTGAAGGCCAAGGAAACTATCCAAACATTCGAGGAAATCATCCAAACTTCCAAGGTCAAGTAAATCGTCCAAACTTTCAAAGTCAAGGTTATCCTTATAGCCATTATGCTTTCATAACTCCTCCAAACTTTTATCCCCAAAGTTCAAATACTCCCATGACTCCAAATACTCAAGAAAACATGTCTCCACCACTAGATCTCCCGGAGTTTAACACACAACATGGTGTGATAAACCTTGGAGATGATGTGCATTGTTCTTTGAATGAAACTCAAACTCATTCAATGGGTGATAGGGTTAAATGGTCCCAAGAAGAGAACATGTTACTAATTAGTGCGTGGCTTAACACTAGCAAAGATGCACATGTCGGAAATGATCAAAAGAGCAAAACATTTTGGAATAGAATTGTTAGTTATTACGGTGAAAGGAGAGGTTCATGGCATATGAGAAAAGAAACGGCATGTAGGGGTCGTTGGCAAAAGATAAATCACTCTGTTTCAAAATTTGCAGGGTGTTACGAGCATGCTTCGAAAAGAAAAGCTAGCGGTGAATCGGAAGATGATGTTATTGCTTTTGCTCGTAGACTCTACACAAGTGACACTGGAAGCGAATTTAAGCTTGATCATGCATGACAAATGCTTAGAACAAAAGAAAAGTGGAGAAGCTCCTTGAATATCACGAACACTCATAGAGGGGATGAAAGCTCAGAAGGATCAAAAAGGTCTAAGGTCAATGAAGATGGAACATACTACTCAAGCTCAAACCCTGAATCTCCAAATCCAGGAATGTACGAATCTAACGTTTCTCGTCCTCCTCGCCCTTCTCGTGCTTTTGGAAAGATGGCTAATAAAAGGAAGGGAAAGGGAAAGTCAACCTCGTCGAATGATGTAGAAGATGGAGAAGTGAGTCTTGCCTCAGTTCTTGCTGCTAGAGAAGAAGAGAAGCGTCTCAGGACCAAAGAACTAAACCTTAAAGTTGTATATGAAGAAAGAAAGGCAAGGGAGGCTCTTGAAAAGAAAAGGAGGCATGATAAATACATGATGTTGGAGAAGAAGAAATTGTTTGTGGAATTAACCTCACGACCGGAATTAACACCGGCGGAAGTGATGATGAGAGACGAACTACTTGCGGAGTTGTACCCTAGTAACAACTAAGTTTTTTATAATCTTTTCTACTATTATGTGTAATGTAGATGTGCATCATCTACTCGGATATTATTTTCGTTTGATAGTTTTTGTAGATGTGTATCATCTACTCGGATATTATTCTCGTTTGTATAGTAGATGTGTATCATCTACTCGGATATTATTTTCGTTTGATAGTTTTTGTAGATGTGTATCATCTACTCGGATATTATATAAATATATATGTATGTGATGTAATTTGTGTTTTTAATCCTTCTTTAAAAGTTTTCAAATACTTTTATCAATCAATTTAATTTTTTTTAAAAAGCTTACACCATCTTAAATCAACCAAATTTTATTTTTGAAAAGATTTCACCAACTTATTTCAATCAAATTTAATATTCTGAAAAGCTTCCACCTACATCTATCATTCGATTTATTTTTTAAAAAGATTCCACCAACTTCTTTCAATCAACATTAATTTTCTGAAAAGCTTCCACCTACTTCTATCAATCAATTTATTTTTTGAAAAGATTCCAACAACTTTCTTCAATCAAATTTAATTTTCTGAAAAGTTTTCACCTACATCTATCAATCGATTTATTTTTTTGAAAAGATTCTACCAACTTCTTTCAATCAACTTTAATTTTCTGAAAAGCTTCTACCTACTTCTATCAATCAATTTATTTTTTTAAAAGAATTCAACAACTTTCTTCAATCAAATTTAATTTTCTGAAAAGTTTTCACCTACATCTATCAATCGATTTATTTTTTGAAAAGATTCTACCAACTTCTTTCAATCAACTTTAATTTTCTGAAAAGCTTTCACCTACTTCTATCAATCAATTTATTTTTTCAAAGATTCCAACAACTTTCTTCAATCAAATTTAATTTTCTGAAAAGCTTCCACCTACATCTATCAATCGATTTATTTTTGAAAGATTCCACCAAATTTCAAGATTTCAAATTCAAAAATTAAAAATTCATGATTTTAAAATTCAAGAACTACTATATATATACACAATCACATAATAAGTTTTCATATTCTTCAACCTTCCTTTTCCTTTTCATCTTCTCATATGTAAGATTCAATTTCTTTCACACAAAAAAAATCAAAGTATCCAATTTTTTTTTGCATCTTCTAGTTCTTCACCTTCACCCCCAAGTCCACACACTATTCAACAACGTAATAAAATCAATGATATGATTGATCAATATCTTTTAGATAACATCCTCCAACCTCAATCAAGTGTTTCAAACTCCAAACCACGTCGACGACGACGCTACATAGAGCGAGATCATGAAGGAGGTAATGATCGGCTATACAAAGATTATTTCTCCGAGACGTCCACCTACACCGACGAACAATTTCGGAGCCGATTTAGAATGAGGCGCCCTTTATTTTTACGCATTGTTGAAGCCTTGTCAAGCTCGGATAGGTACTTTCAACAACATCCGGATGCTACTGGAAGGTTGGGCCTATCAACATTACAAAAGTGCACTGCTGCTCTACGCATGCTTGCATATGGAGTTGGTGCTAGTCTTGTTGATGACTATGTTCGCATTGGTGAAACGACAACAAGAAAATGTTTGTCCCACTTTGTTGATGGGATCATTTCATTATTCGAAAATGAGTACTTACGGAGGCCTAATGCAACTGATTTGCAACGACTATTGCGCGCTGGAGAGGATAGAGGTTTTTCGGGTATGATAGGAAGCACCGATTGCATGCATTGAGAGTGGAAAAATTGTCCAGTTGAATGGCAAGGTCAATATGCACGTGGGAGCGGAAAACCAACAATTGTGTTAGAAGCGGTTGCATCATACGATCTATGGATTTTGCATGCCTTTTTTGGGACACCAAGTACGTGCAATGATATTAATGTTCTTGACCGTTCTCCTGTATTTGATGACGTTATGAATGGTAGAGCCCCAAAGGTAAATTTGTGGTAAATGGACATCAATACAACATGGGATATTACCTTGCCGATGGAATCTACCCAGAATGGGCGTCTTTCATCCAATCAATTCGACATTCTTACGGGGATAAAGACACGTTGTTTGCTAAACATCAAGAGTCTGCTCGTAAAGACGTGGAGCGAGCTTTTGGCGTTCTTCAAGCTCGATTTGCTATTATTCGTCATCCGACACTTGTGTGGGACATAGGTTTGATTGGAAGGATTATGAGAGCGTGTGTCATATTGCATAATATGATAGTCGAAGACGAAAGAGATACATATCGTCTTTACTACGATAGTTCTCAATTTGATCAGGTAGAGGAGCATGACAATCCGCAAACTACTCCACCAATCGAGATGCAAACCTTCATTCAAAACCGGGTTCGAATAAGAGATTTCATCACCAACTTAAAGCAGACTTAGTTGAGCATTTACGGCAAACGTTTGGAACTCTAGATAATTAGTCGTTTATTGCTTAGTCTAAGTTTGCAAATTTGCAATATTTCATCTAGCGTGTACTTTTTAATTTATGTAATGTTTGCTAGTTTTTGTAGATGAGTATGATCTACTCGAATATTTTTCTATTTTGTCTATTTAATCTACTCGAATATTATTAGTGTAATGTTATTTTTATTATTAATTAATGCAAAAAATAGTTTTTAAGTGAAGAAATAAAATTTTATGAACTTTTAATTTTTCTTATTTGAAATTTAATGTTAAATATAATTCGTTTATGGTTTTATTTATAAAACAAATTCAAGTAGATAATATATAATATGTAGGTTAAGAACAAGTAGTATGTTCTTATTGATGTGGGTATAAATGTGGATTGTGTTCTTAAGCTGGTGTGGCGGAGAGAGAAAATATGAAAAGTGAAAAAAAGTGAGTTAAGATTAATCTTGGGTGTTCTTTGATGTGGGTGCTCTTATATATACAAAATGTTTGATGCAATGCCATAAAAATAATATATTTGATGCAAAAAAAATAAATTAACTAAGGGCCCGTTTGGATTTTATAAAAATCATTCACGTATTGAAATATTACCAAATTAATTAAAAATAATGTTTGTTTAGTATCTAGAAAGAAAGGATAAAAAGGTCTTTTAACACAAAAATAATATAATTATTTACATTTCATTTTTTTCTCATTAGACGTTTCCTTCCACCCAGCAACCAAAACGCCCCCTAAAACTATACAACCAATTGACAGATTTACAAATATGGCAATCTACATTTGCAAGACAAGAAAGAAAGCCTGCTTATGGAAAGATGCATATAATTGATCCTCCATTTTGTTGAACAACCTCTCCTTGTGAGTACATATCTCAAGTTCATAAAAAGACAGAATGTTCAGCAATAGAAAACATCTTCCCATGCAAAACTTATGGAAGCCTGCTTCCTTATAGTCCGTTAGCCATGCCTGCTGTAAACACCGGTTCCATTGGCGATGTTCACCTAAACCTCGACACCCTTTCATACGATAAACTCGAAGCAAGAAGCTATTTTTGATTTGACCCAACAGTTGAGATTCTCCCAGATTCTCTAGGTGACCCAGACATCGCAATGCTCAAGAAAGTTGCTTGACGCACGAGACTAACCTCTTGTAATTCAGGAATACCTCGAGCTTGAGTAAATCTCACCTTAATTTTTTCTTTCAAATTGAAGAGTAGCCCGCCGATACCTGAGCCTACCTCAAAAGGCCCTTGTATGAAATTTAGCATCATACAATGTTTATGCAAAGTCATGAAATCGAGGCATGACTGTGCTTGAATTCATCAACATCAAAAGGCTCTTGTGAACCCCAAGTCTTTCCGAACTTGAGTTTTATTAGCAAAGGGACTGAAAGCAAGAAACTCCAAAAGTAAGTATGAGGAATCCATGCAGCATACAAGCAATGCTCTATTATCAACTGATTAATAATTATATAACACAAACCTAACAGCACAGCAGCATTCTCCATGCACGTCTTTAACAAAGTCCCAGCTTCCTTTAGCACAGAAGGATCTGCCTCTAGAACCAATTCATCGTGCACCTAAACAAAGCAAACAAAATTTGAGGCAATTCATAACAAAACTGTATTGTGAATCTGATTGACAAAATTTAATGTCCATGGAAGACCTGTAGAAGGATCCTGCAACGGCCCTTAAGCATGTGGAAATTCTCTGAAACTGCACTGTTTGAACTTGGGTTTTCAACTCCGCTAATCACAGAATAGAAGCTCAACATTGCAATTTTTATTAAATCCGCGGCCGAACCCTGTAGAATGAAGAAATTGATGATCAGTGAATCTCTTTGGAGACAATTATGTGTTAAAAAACAGAAAAGAGATTCCACACCTGACATATGGAATTCACTGCTTGTCTCTGAGCTTTAGATTTCTCTTTATCATTCCCTAATTTTATTTTCGACAAGAAGCGTTTTCTTCCCTTCAATGTCTGTACATATCTGTCCCAGGAAAGATACATGACCCAAAAGTCAAATAGCAGTCAGCAAGAAGAGGTAAAGACATTTACTTCATCACATAAATAAGGGGGTTGTTCTTGTTTCTACCCTTTATGTCGGCAAAATGCAACTGCTTCCTGAAGCCAAGAAGCAACTCCAGGAAATGAAGTCTTGAAACTTTTAATTTTTGCTTTAGCTTCATCCGTGCTACAATTCAACTGTTCAGCAAGGGAATTTGATCCCATCCCATACAGAATTCCATAGACAAGCCTTTTGGTTTGGTCACGTTCTTGTGAGGCGATGTTACTCTCAGGCTTGCCCATCCATTTAGATGCTATCATGGAAAAGATATCACCATCTGGCTTGCTTAGTAACTCGATTAGAGAGGAGTCTCTTGAAAAGTGTGCCATCAGCCGTAATTCAATCTGAGAGTAATCTGCCGTTATTAGTAACCAGTTCTCCTGCAAAGAGTTAAACACTGCTATTAGTGACTGCAAACAAATTTCCCTTCCATTTAAGAGAAGTACAGAAATTTAACAAAAACTTGTATCAGAATGGCTAGATTACCTTTGTTGGAATAAAAAAATCTCGAGCATTGACCTTATAATTCTCAGGATTGGAGTCACTCTGGACTGTACTTTCTTGACACATCTTGAATTCAATCGTATGTTCAACACACTACATGTAATAACATCATAAAGCGTAAATTTACTAGATCAGAAGTTGTGTAATACTATAAAGGAAATAGAAGGTGGTAAAAAAGACAAAACAGCACCTGAAGATTGGGCTCCTCCATTGCAAGGCGACCAGTAGCTGCAGATGTCTGAAGCCAATGGCCATGTAGAGTGTACCTCTGAGTCGGCATACACAACCTTGCCAACTTGCACATTGATCCTAATGTGGAGTAAAAAAGCTTTGATAGAGTCCTGTGCTCCTTAATAACTGGTACAATAGGATGATCATTCCTGACAATGATAAAAAACTAAATATTAGGCAACTGTTATGGACGCATGAAAAGCAAGAAGCCTAAAGTCAAAACACTGATGACCTCGTGGAGCAACATATATACCCTATTTGTTACAAAGAAAATATTTGAAGGTGACACATTGCAGGGCACCATAAATAGTCATCATAAGTGTGAAACAAATATATCAAGTACAATATAAGGAATAAGGAATTAGATAGATTAAGGGAAATACTTCAACAGATCCAAACAATGTTTGTCGGTACTAGCATGTTGTTTTCCTTTATTATACTCCTCAGGTACTGAAAGCTTCAACTTTTCATAAAGAATATGAGCAATATCTGCTGGTGTGGATAGTGAAAATGTCGTCCCAGCAAGCCTAAAAGCCTCCTTTTCAAGAACTCTGAGCTTCTTGCTTAAGAGATGACGTGCCTGAAGACAGCTCTCCATGTCAACACCTATTCCACAAGCCTCCATGTCTACAAGAACATTAACCTACAAGGGAGGTTCAGTCAATGGGTTAAAGACTGAAAGAAGAGAATATATGGGCATATCTTTGGACCCAAGGTTCTAAAGAAGATTAATAATAATTGACGGACAGTGCAACTCAAATATTAACGAAAAGAGGAGAAACTCTGCCACCAGATCCAAATACAGAGACAGCGAGGATTACATTCTACCAAGTTCATTGAAATTAATAGCCCATATCATAACGGGTTCGGAAGGCATACCAATGGAATTTCGATATTCATAAGCACTTGATCAAGTTCTTCAGAGATAAGCAACTTCCAGAGAACAGAATACAAGGCACGTATCTGTGCAACACGACGACAACAACCATTATGTGCAGCTCTTCTCATCTGATTTTTCCACCTTCCACTTCGATTGGCAGCTGCCACAGCCTCGCTTGATAACCGCTTCTTGAATTCCTGCATATGAAGGCCAATCAATGATCATTAAACCAAACTTGGAACATCACTATGACTGCTAGCTACAACATATGTACAAAATTACTTCACTAATTAAATGATCAGCTGATCATAGAGAGAAAATAAATCAATTTGAGACATCACTTTCAATCCTGCAAAAGATTAGTACATGAGATGAAACGTACCATCTCAAGATTTGGGTTAGAGCTCCGATCCTCATCAGGCCAAAGAATCCACGAAATGATGCACTCATCAACTGCATCTGCTACACTAATTGGAGATAATCTATAGTAAAAGCCATCAGAAAGTTCAATGCCCTTATCTTGACATGGAAGAGTCTCGCTTTTCAATCTATTAAGAGAAACAACTGCAAATTTTAGTGCATGAAGTTCAGCTTTCAAATTCCAGGTAATTTTTTTCACATTACTTTTTCCCATTATCCTACGAATCCTGCTCCACCGAAGATTTGCCACCTCCAAAGAACTGCTTTGAACCAAAGAGCTCTTTTGAGCATCAGGTTCACCAAAGGAAGAGCATGCGCCGGTACTTTGCTGAGTACAGAACAAGTCTTTACGAAGATTGAAATAGAATACCGGTGAACTTTCCCAACAGATGGCTATGCCATGTACTTCATACAAAACCTCAGAATTTGCTTCAGACTTCTTATTGAAGTGAATATCAAAATAGAACTCTGCAACAGAATCCCACAGATCCAAGAATGAATCAACACCACCCAGTGCACAGGACACACTAAAAGGACCCTTTTCAATAGAGTTGTCATTACGATCAGTACATGCAGTTTCTCTACTCTCCAGTTTTTGCCTTCCAGTGCTGGCTGTGTTTTCTTCATTGACAGCACTTAGACTGATACTCAAACTTTTATCCGCCAACAGTTTGGAGTCACTGGCAGAACTGGGAATCAATCTTTGATTCAATCCAGAACTGCAACCGGTTGTATTATGTGGCATGGCAATATCCAACTTTGCTTTTGTACAAGCTTTTATTCCAATTTCTGATATTTTCTTGGACTTTGCAACATCGGTTTCTGCAGCAGCTTTGCAGATCTTTTCTTCAGTATTTTCAGCTGATCTGTGTTGCTTTACTTGATTATGAATCCCAACAGAGCTACTGGTGTTCCCATCATCTGAAGATGCTGGCTCAACTTGCTGTGTAGGGTTGGCAGCAGAATTTGATAAGACAAGTCCAGATAAGTGCGGGACATCTAATCCAAGGGATTTAAAGGCTGAGAAAGCCACAACTCTTGCCTCCTCAGCTTTCTCCAGAACAATTTTTCGAGCACCATTTTTTATCTTCTTGGCTATTCCAAACTGCATATTCCTTTGTGCAAAATTTTCTAAAATGGGAAGATAAAATTTCAGCAAGTTGAAAGGTATTATGCTACAAAGAAAAGAAACAGTAAGACCAGCAACAGATAGTAGAAATGTGACCTTGAGCACCCCATGAGGAAGATTCAAAGAGGGCTTTAGCAATCTCCTTTACTGACACTTCAGCAATTGCTTGAGGTGTGCGCAAGCCTGCTTTATATAGTGCCCTTGCCCGAGAACCCTAAGTTCAGAAAGTTTATAGATTTAAGCCAAGATTGTCCAAATCTAAAGTGAAGTTAGGCTCATAGCATGAAATATGGATCAATTTGTAAGCAAATACACACCTTCACATAAGGTATAGTAGTCAGCTCGACAATCTCTGCTTTCACTCCAAACGATACACGGTTTTGGAATTTGGCAACGAGCCCCTCGAGATCATGCCAGCCAAGCCTCTCACAGAACGAGGAAACCATCGATGCAAACCTTCCAGCATTCTCTTGTAAGGCCTGAACCATACCTCTGGCCACTTTAAAGGCATCGCAAACCTCAGCAACAGGCGCTTCCTTC
This sequence comes from Fagopyrum esculentum, assembly GCA_033239045.1. Classification (NCBI taxonomy): domain Eukaryota; kingdom Viridiplantae; phylum Streptophyta; class Magnoliopsida; order Caryophyllales; family Polygonaceae; genus Fagopyrum; species Fagopyrum esculentum. Next base: position 134,251,766 of record BSUD01000001.1, on the reverse strand, counting down.
ACCCCAAAAATCAAGAGACAATCTAACTTCAGCACATTCATACAAATCTAGTATAGATAGCTTATAAAACAAGTAACTGATATGTAGATTGATACTTCATTTATGTCTTCTAATTCATAATAAATTAAGTTCGTTGAGAATATTAAACCAAAAGACCCGACAAATACATAATTACTAAACGTGTCAACCAAAGAATTATGAAAGAAAACTGCAATATGCCAACTTAAAAGGAATAAACAATAACAAGAATTACCTGGACTAATCGTGATAGAATTAGTGCAATATATAATCTTTTGCACACACGAAGAGATTTCTCATCTGATAGCATATTACTATTTGCGGAAATATGTGAATCAATGCGACCAGTTGACCCCTTAGGATTATCTCTTGATCTGTTTGCTGGTCGTAAAGGTGCACCATGAGCCATCCGCATCAAAAATGGCTCTAGAACTCCAACACGATTGCCAACCGTCTACATTCAGAGTTAAGTCGAGATAAATGATCAATTGAAAAACAGATTGCCCTATAACTGAATTAATCATCTCAAAACAATAGCATAAATTAGCAACCCTTTTATTTTCATACCCCAATGCTCAAAAGCAACACCTAACAAAAAAGAAAAGCTAAAGCACCTTTCCAGAAAAATGATCATAACCTTCTGAATCTTTTGACAGGAACAAACTCAAGATAGAACTGACCTGATCTATGGCTGACAATTCCATGAATCTTTCATAAAATAATTTCCAGTCAGGCTCAACTTCAACATTAATGGGGGTCACAAGATACACTATATGCAGATCAGAAGCAAGAATAAATCCTTCCCTTGCCCTTGATAGATCGTCAAGAACTATCTGTGAGTGAAAAAACTCTTAGAATGAAAACACATAACAATGAAAAAATGCTACAGGAATAAAGTCAGCCTTCAACATTCAGAAAGTACCGAAGTATGGTCATCAACAAAGATACAGAAGAAGGCCAAATACGTACAAGCGATTCTTCAGGTGATAAAGAACTGCCAAAAGCCGCGCGTCCAAGAGGAGTAGCACTATATAACTTGGTTTCTTCATTCCATTCAAGGAATTTTTGGTGACATAACCACCTAAGAGAGTCCTGTGCAGACTTCACTACATCTTGGAACGGTTTGGTAGAATTTAGCAGTGTGCACCTTACATATCGATGGATATCATTAGCAGTTTGAACAATTCCACCAGCCACGACTTCCATGATTGCATGAGTCATTCCATTTTTATCTTCTGAAAGACAAGATTGCAATGGTGGGCAGCTGTCATTAAGTAGAGCCTTTACTCGTTTGACCTCCTCCGGCCTACAAATCAGTACCTGGATTAAGCAAGAAGATATAAAAAATAATATCAAATAGATAGTCAATGCATGCTCAAGTGAAATCAATCCCTTCCCGAACAGAAAATCTCTGACATTTATATTCTCCTTGCAGTCATAACAACCAAATTACTTTTTGCGTCCCATGAAGGTTTCTGTTTCAGTCAACTGGCTTAATCTTAATATTAGATAAGAGAGACTCGATAACATGCAAACCATTTCTAGGTAAAATTCATCATTGTATACGGACCCAGATACGGCAACTTTCTTCCTTAGATACAGTAGAAGAACAATTGTGGAAGAATAGACCACGGAAAAAAAACGGAGCAATAGAAAATGAAGAAAAATAATTCAACTTACACTTTCTCCTTTTGCGTCTATTCCAGTCCGACCAGCCCTACCAGCCATCTGCCTATATCTTGTACCATCAATAAAATCACGACCAATCTTGGGTTGCCGAAATATGACCCGTCTGGCAGGCAAATTAACACCAGCAGCTAAGGTAGATGTAGCAGCTAGAACACGAATCAGCCCTTTACGATAACAAGTTTCAACAATTTCTCTCTCTTCAACCTGTGTGAACAAAGTAGCCATTGTAAGGTAAAGCTTCACTTCATATCCCATCTTAAAAGAGTGTTTTGAGGACAGACTTTAGTGTTTAGACCCTTCATGAGATAGCTAAAAATGAGTTTAAAAAAAGGGCCATGTAAGATATAACATGCATGCTTGACACGCTCAAGACAGCTAAAATGCTAGTAAGTTGTGATTATAAGTTATTACGTAAATAAACCAAAAATGTGTTCCGCTACTTTAGCAAAGTCTAAATAAAATGACAATCAATATTGTTCCAGCACAAAAAACATGAAAATTGCTGGCAAATATGTAATATATCATTCTAGCAAGGCATATACACAGACACATATATACTCATAATTATATACCGTGAGGCCAGCATGATGATAGGCTACACCAGAAGGAAGAGTTTCCTCTAGGGTAGGATCCAATCCCACAGGACACCTCCGTAAGGCATCAATTGCTGCAGACACATCAATTAACTCACTTTGATCATCTTGAACTTTTGCAGAGAACTTTTTCAAATACTTTGAGACATGCCTTGCAGTGGATTCACATCCTTTCCGACTTGAGCAAAATAACAGAACTGAATTACCCTCTTGAACAATCTGAATGTAAACGCAACGCAGATTTTAGTTCCAAAAATTACATAAATGGAACAGAATTCCGTGATGAATTTCTTACCTCATTGCACAATTCCACAATATGATCAGGATCCTTACCGCCAAGATCAGCTGCCTTAGGCAAAGTTCTAACACTTTCCATACTTCTATTATAAATAACACTTCCCACTTTAATGTATTCCTCTAGGGGAACTGGCCGGAACTCTGTTTGGTACAATGCCGCCTGCAGAAGATATAGCATATTCGTAAAGAATAGTATTGATTCTAACCAAGAGAATGGAGCACCATCTTCTTTAGTTTTAGTTTAATGATTCAAGATACCACTACAGGCTGGACACAGCTTCTCTTTAATTTTAGTTTGATAACTCAAGATACCACTACGCGCATGTGATAAAGCTACAAAATTCAATGCAAAGTAGCAGGTACTGAGGTACGTAAGGTACTAAGGGGCTGCAACGCATTGCACCAGTTGGCATTCCAGTATCTGATCAAAGACTGACTGATAGTAGAAATGTTGTATTACTATTTTACTATGAACAGTATTTAATGACACAAAACTCCTTACATGAAGCCACTCAGCCACTGCAGCTACATTTGGCATTGTCGCACTCATACCAACTATCTGCAGACCACGAGCAGAGTCACTTTTACTACTGCTTGTACCAGAACTTTCTCCGCCACCACTAGATGACTGAACATTGCCTTCCCCAGCTGCATATCTTAGCTTTGTCAACAAAAGCTCCAAAAGGTAACCTCTATGCGGATCAGCCACCTAGAAACAATCATGACTGTTGCCTATAAATAATTTTCAAAACATGAACTTGGGAGGACTGTGAAATGAATAGAGGAGATACATTAGCAATAAAAAGGAGAGAATATGGCTAAAATCATGATCAAAAATCTACCATGTGCAGCTCATCAATGACAACAATTCCAACTTCTGATAAACGATCCTCTTCAAGTAATCTGTTAATCAGAGAATTAGCCTTCTCAATGGTGCAAACAGCTACAGATGTATCCTTCTGAAGGGTTGCACCTCCTTGGCTTCCGTAATAGCTACGAACATGTTTTCCAAGAGGTTCCAACAGGACTTCAAGATGCTCAGCCTATATAGTGGCATTGGTACATACGCAATGAAATGAAAGTTGAAAGTTATATCCAAATGAAGCTTCAGAGTCAAAAGTGGAAAAGTTGAAGTACCTTTTCTGTACAAATTGATACATAAGGAAGTACTAGGATTGCCATTTTTCCAAGCATTATCACCGTCCGCAACATCAAGATTTCAGCAACAAAACTCTTCCCAGCACTGTGCACAAAAAGAATTATCAAGTCTACTATAATCATAAGCGGACAAGACTCGAGACAAAAGACACAGGTGCCACCAACTATACTCAAGAGATCTCAAGAGATACAGATATTGTAAAAACATTGAACTGCATTGGTAGAATGTTTTCATCTATAAGTAGCTAACCATGAGGTACAAGCAACCTAGACTTGTACAAAAGCGGGCTCTGGCCGGGACATAGCTAAAATCTCTACCCGGAAGGTGAGGGCTGCCGGCTCATATGTACTTGATTGTGCGTTTTGTTCTCAGAATTTATCATTCAAACAAATAATATAATATATTTAACACAAATTTTCGATCCAATTATCTTGCATAGTTCACTACCAACGAGTTCAGCAACAACCAACACACAAAAATGAATAAATCCAAATACGTGAAAAACAACAAGTGTCGTTGCAGTCAAGTTATCCCTGCAATCTTGTACTACAAACTGAGTATAACTCGTCAAAATACTTAAAAAAAACTAAATGAAAAATCATTTTACACCTGGAGTACCTACGTACCTGGTCGATGCACAGTATACAAGGTTCCTCCTCTGCAAGACACCATCAACCTGAAGACAGTCAACCTATAAAAAAAGCAGAAACACGTTATGTTAAAAAACACAAGTAAAAAGTGAAGATCAAGTTGCCTAATTAGTTGAATGTGCAGTAATGGAAAAAGAGAATTTTACATGAGAAATATCTAAATAGGCAACCCAGGTAGTTTTCATTCCAATCCCGTGAACAATTACATTTAACTCTAATTAGTTGAACATGCTAATTGCAAAAAAGAGCTTTACATGAGAAATATCTACGTAGGCAACCCTTAGGTAGTTTTCATTCCAACAAACACTCACATTTCACTTAGGCTATCAACAGAACTATGAAATTTTCTAAGTAAAAAGTAGTGAATTAACCAATCTGACATAGACGATCTATAAAACCATTCAACATGCTCAATAACCACAAGAAAATGGAACAAAATCTTATTACGTTCTTTTGGCGTACTCAAATGTTAATTACAAAAACCTAACACCCAAAGATGATGCAACAGCCTAACTACCACAGAACTTTTAATCATAAATACCATCAATGTCAAAAGGCAGACACCGAGCAATTTGTAAAAAAATAATGTCAGTGATATATGTTAAACTCCAAAGGGGAAAACACGGGTAAGGATCATTGATAAAAGTACCAAAAAAATTTTCAATAATTAGGAGAGCTCGAAGAACTCAAAACTTTCAATAGACTTTACAGTCATAATGGTTGAAGACAGGAGAAGTTTAGGAATAAGATGGGTGATCGCACTGCCTCATTTTGAAAAAGATCTAGTACTGAGTTCCACAGTTAGCACAAAGTATTTATTAAAACCCACCCGAGGTATGACAGCAAAATATTTAAAAGCTACACAAGAAGTCAATAAGCAAATATATTTTGCACACATCTGATATCACTCTACAGCAGGAAATATCAGTCCATTGCCTCTGATGCAAATACCAAATTATCTCTTTGTGTAACAAACATACAGTGTATTCTGATTTTTCTTCATTTAATCCTAACAATTACCTGCCACGGATAGAGTTTGGATAATCCCTTCTTCCTATATACATGACAGACCTCTGTTGGGACCCAATTGCTCAGATCTAGATGGTCTTTCACAGGAATGGAACTAGGAGTACTCAATCCTTTAGAAACAGCAGTAGTAATATATTTCCCCATATGTGGTGAATGAGACAAGCAACTGTCACTCTCTAGAATTTGAAGGTCCGGCTTATGTTTATATGCTATATGAGCCGAAAGTGTTTCTGCTACTGTAGCTCTGCTTTCTATTCTACCAGCCCAGATGTCACTCCTACTCTGGAGGGCTTTATTATTGGCAGAATTGCACTCTAACTGTACACTACCATTCTTTACAGAAACTCCTTTGTCGTCAAGATAAAGCTGCTTTGGTGTACTTTCTACCAGGTTTTTGTCATCTAATGAAAAATCAAAGTGCTTGATAGGCAGTGGAGAACCATCTTCATACTCTTGTTTCCCTGGGATGCCTAAAGAACTATGCACTCCAGCATTAATATGCTGATCACATATTTTCCCTTCACCTGTAGGACAAACACATTGGCAGCCAAGATTTTCGTCCCCGCCCAACAAACCATCAGCAACTTGGATTGCCTCATCCCAGAATGCTTCTCCTGGTGAAAACATGGAACTTCCACGTGTCGAATTTGGAGTTCCCCGTGGACGACTCTTTGTATGTGTTGTGGAAGGAGTGAAGCATTCATTCTTAAGTGAAGCTAAATTTCTTGTTTTACTGCATCTTACTAAGCTTGTTTGTCCGTCAGAGATGCCACTGTCAACTTCAACCTACAATGAAGAAACAAGGTCAACACACCACATAACTAGAAACAATAACTCTTTGGTCGAGTCTCGTTCAAGAGTCCCCTTACTTCTATGTGAGAATGAAGACATGTTTCCGTTTTTTCAGCTGCCGTGCCAAGTAGATTTACATCCGAGCCCTTTCCATTACAGACAGGGACTTCATCACTGGATTGCAACTGATCCCCATATGATGTACAATGCCTTTTTTTGGAGGCTTTGTCTTCTAGGACTAGCATTGAAGGGCTTCCTTGTCTCTTATGTTCATTAGGTTTACTCTCCAATTGCACATTCGAAGAGACTCCACTGCAGGTGACATATATAATATAATGCATAAACATTAACAGCTAATAGTCATTTCCAATTTCGAAAAGGATGATTTTGAAAATGGTTTGACAAATATAATTGGCTTCAACATCAGCAAACCTGCAATAAAATGACAGAAAATCGGCTGCAAACTTCTTGAGCTCCAAGTCTCCGCTGTCAACAGCCAATGCTGAACTACAATTGTCATTCGCATCCCCTCTGACACCAACATTAGTTGCCTCCTCCAAAACCTTGGTTTCTCCTCGAGCCAAGACATGTTGACTCGATTTCCGACTCTGTTCTCTGGTATCCAAAACAGGTTCCTTGTTTTCATTTTTTGGGGGGAATCCAATGTCCAAATTTAAGCTTTTTTTAGCAGACCCTTCCTCAACCAACCTGCTCTCATTCTGTGACACCACCAGATAGCTGTCCAGTGAGCCCTTCGCACTTGGAGATGCATCTTTATTAATCTTCGCATCCTTATCGCTTAGCCCCGATTTCTTCGCCGGTGAAACAGCCCTCTTCTTCTTCTTCTTCGAAGAAAAGAACTGAAAGAAAGGTGGGGAAGTAAATTAATTACGATACTCACTACAGAAATAGTATCCCTTTTTCCGTAGTTGAATCCAATAACGACGGTGAATCAAAACAGAAAATGAGGAATTGAGAAAATCTGGCGGAATCAAGTTTGAATCTTGAAACATTTAAAAACGAAAAGTAATATGAACGGTCAAGAGAGAGTGGGTGGAGAGATGGAGGACCTGATCGATACGCGCCCGAGGCGAATCAGAGGCCATTGAAGAGTAGATTGAAGAATTGACTTGGAAATGTGGTCAACCCTAGTTTAAAACTTTCTTGCCTGTATCGGCATTCAAATTCTTCAAAAGACCGCCATCGCCATTCTTCTGTGACCCCGCGCGCCTGCAGACAAAAGGTTGCACTCACTCTCTACAAAGTACAAAGTCCACACCCTAACGGATCTATGTGTATGGCTTCACATTTATACGAGCGGACCGGGTTTAGTTACGATGAAGTTGTTGAAAAAAACTCTACCTAGAATTGAATGAATCTCAGTCTCAGTCATTCAACGATGATCCAATGGTTAGATTAAATTTATTCTCTCTCCAAATCTTTATAATTTTCAACTAACTTTAATTGTGTTTGATTATTTCTATAGGGTTTTTTGAACTTCAACTAGAGTAATTCTAGGGGAACAAGACCGAGCGGAACGAGCGTCGCTCGTTTTGCACCGGTTTCCATATTCTCGTACCGTATATAAACGAGTACTGCGTGAACCGAGCATAAATTTTAAACGGACTTGTTTATAAATTTTAAGCTAGAACTGATTTTTTTTTTTTTGTTTGGATTTTTCTTTGGGTGATTTGAGTAGGTCTGCTAATTAAATAGTTATATAGTTGAACGAGTTTGAGCGGAGTCTAAATTTAAATTGAGTATTTAAAATGTGTTTATATTCAACTTTGATTTAAAGACTAATGAAGTTCGGGTCTAGTTATTTTTGAGCGGAATCCCAAAACTTATCTCGTATAACAAACCTAGGTAAGATATTGGTTAAGTAAAAAAATAAAGTGAAATGGGGAAGTGGACCTGCAATGAATATGGGTGCGTTCGGTGAGGCATGTATATGATGTTATTGGAGGGATTATTATGCCCAGATTATTTTTGGATTACTTTGGCCCCAAATAGTACCCCATACACATATTATCAAGATTATTGGGAGATTTTTTTGAAGATAATAATCCCCAAAATAATCTCTCATGCATACCAAATGGACCCTATGGGGTTATTTTAGGTTATAGATTCAGCTTATATAAGGGTTTAAATTAGGGTTTATGAGAGATTTAAATAATTTCCAAACCAACGAAGAACACAAAAAACTACAAAATCTGGATATGTACAAACATAAATGAAAATCAAGAATGAGATACTTATATTGTTGTCCCTTGTTCTTCATCCAACTAAAGATTTAACTCTCCCAATGTTTTCCTCTTTGAAAAATCACGATTGAGAGACCTATAAATTCAACTTTGGGTGAATTGGGTTATTTTGTCGGAGGTTCATTGATAGGATACTTGTTTTGTTGTCTCTTGTCCTAGGTCCAGCCAATAAATCGATTCCTCAATGTTTTCCTCTTTGAAAAATCACGATTGAGATACCAATAAATTTAACTTTAGGTGATATGGTTATTTTGCAGGAGGGGGCATTGATAGGAGTATTGAAGAATATGAGGGAGACGGTTGTATTATTGTGCTTCTTGCATTGTTTATGTCCTAGTGTGTCTTGTTTCAATGATGAGCCTTCAAGAAGAGGATTGTTTTTCGTTGGTCTTGATGCTAACATGAATGAACAGGGTGTTTGTTCTCTTTTATATTGTATCATGTTATGAAACTACCCTTACCTCCCCGCTGCACAATTAAGCTTTCGCTTTAAATTTAGTGTGCCCAAGCGTTTCTTCCCCAATTTTCTTCAAGATTGTTAGTCACTGCAAAACAAATTGAATTTAGTGTTGATTCAATCAAGGCCAAAACAAATGAAAGTTTTGTTACAGTTTGGTCCAATTGTTGTTTGTTGCACGCATAACTTCATTGTCACAAAACAGATTGAATATTCAAGGGCAAAACAGTTTTCTAGTTTGTGTCTAGTTGTTGGCACAAACAAATTGCACGAAAGTTTTATTGTCACAAAACAAACTCAACATGTGTACAGTTGTTGTTTGTTGATTCAAAAACAACTTTTGTTATTGGTTGGAGTTGTTGTTGTCAAGACCCTATTGTTGTCAAGACAAAATTCGAGAATTAGTATTTACAGTTCTATTGAAGATACAAGGTGTTGTTGTTGTTGGCTGAAGATGCAAGCCATTGTTGTCAAGACCCATGTGTACTTGCATTGTATGCAAGAGATCGCGATATCAAGGGGATATGAAATCTAGTTCTAAACATCACGATTTTCATAATTTTTTCGAACTTGTCTACTTATGCTTACAATATGGAAGCCATACAATTCCATAACAAAATGTAAGTCTAGTTATGTGGAAAACAACTTCGTTTGATTGTCATGTGGTTAAGACTTTGCTTGTTACACATCAATGGTTGTCACCCTCGTTGATTATCACGTACCCAAGAAGATGATTATTCTTCACATAGAACTCAGTATGGAGTCACTCATGCCTCGAATCTTGAATTTTGTCATCAACACCTTAAAGAACATATAACAAACGAAGATTTTAAACTCGGCTCTTGCATTTTGCAAGGAATAATCCAAATACTACCATAACTCATACACATACATACAATAGTTATAAAATCAATTCAACATCGTAGTTCAATGTAGTAGGCACTCCAAACCCTAGAAAGATGAGAATTAGTCAAACATACCTAAATAATAACCGCAAGCTTTATTAATGACTCGAAAACGAGCTAGTCGATCGACCAAGGAGGGGTCAGCTGATCAACCTTACTACAAAAGTTCACGGAGGAATTTAGAAATTAAGCGGAAGAGAATATATTAAAACATAAGGCGGAAATGTCTTATTTATAGGGAGAGAAACTAACAAATCTCCCTAATATATATCCTCTATTAAGATAAGATATATCTAATATACCGAATCTATCTTAGGCAAAGACATTTTTGTTCCTAATGGATAACTATAAACTAAAAACATCCAAGTAGCCAGGTTGAAATTAGCCAAAACAAAAAGAAGTAAAGAAGAAGGAGATAATGTTGAAGTGTGCTAGTCATTATGGACAAGTTGATCGGCCTTTATGGGCTTGGTTGATCGGCCTAGTCCAAATCTCTAGTCTTTGTATTTGGCCCGGTCATGTGCGATTCACATGCAAGTAGAATCGCTAAAAGACCGACCGGTCACCATGCATGTCAATTGATATGCACGCTTCCCGGGGTATTTTGTGTCTTCACTCTCGGATCTCATTCATTTCCACCTTGACCTTGGCTTCTTTGAACGCAATGAGATCCGTAGTGTATATGTGGTCATTCCGCTGCAAATATATCATGTATGATCCGCAAATGCCTACAATTACATAAACTAACCGATAGATCTCTGAAACATATATATGAAGGAAATAGACCAATAAATTATGCTATTATGCCCAAAAGAGTAAGTAAATGGAATAGAATGAGGGTGAAAAGACGTTAATTTGAGTGTTATCAATGTGGTGACACCGATCTATATACCGGTGTGTTTATATCATTTACCCGTCGTTGATGGAGATGTTTTATTTCCTTGTTGTCAATTGAGATGTTCTATTAATCAACGTTTGTTACTCTACTATCGTTTTACTATGGGGCCTCGGAAGATATAATTTGAATATATTCAGTTAAATTAATAAGGTTATTATCTTTTAATGTTAGGTTAATTTATATTTGATCGTAATCTATATATTTTTATTATTTTCTTGCAATATCTATACAGTGTCATAATAATATCAATACAAGTGTGATTTCCACCATAACTAATTAGATTATTATCTTAGCATTCTAGTTGATTTAGATTAATTTGATCTTATCTTAAAAATTGTTTATTCTTCTCTTCTAATATCCCTATGTACAGGGTCATAATAATATCAATATAGTGTGGTCTTATCCCATCATAATTTATCATATAATACTCTTCTAATCCCTATGTATAGGGTCATAATAATATCAACATAGTGTGGCATTATCCCACCATAATTTCTCTTATTATTCTCTTTTAATCCATGTCTACAGGGTTATAATAATATCAATATAGTGGTAGTCTTATCCCATCATAATTTATCATAGGGAGTTAGAAGCACCAATTATACTCTCAATCGATTAGTGTTAGCCAAAAGATTAAGAGAAAGGAAGAAGGGATTTGTTTGTTTATCACTAAAGTAACTAGATCAAAAAGAGTAACAAATTTGTAATCAAAATTTGGAGAGTTCATAGTAGGATCATCATAGCAATGTACATGATATGTCAAAAAAAACGTTCGTCTGAACATGTTTCTAAATATGATTGACGATAGGCTATCTAATGTAGTCACTTTTCCACTCTCGTATTGAAGTGAATGTGTCTAAATCAATTGGTAATCACTCTCGTCGTGAAACCAAGTAATCTAGACCTATTGGTTTCTTGGTACCATTAGCTTGAAATATTTATAAATTTGGTTATAACAATGTTATAATCTATTTTCTCGCTATATTAATTTAAAAAGTGATAGCATGTTTTCATGCTATCTTTTTAGATGTGTTTTTATGTGTTTTTTCTTAGTTTTGCATGGAATAAACATCTACATCTTAGCGTATACCTTAAATGTCAAAGAATATCTACCCCGTTTATTTTATGTTTTATAGGTGATTTAGGTCTCAAATGGAGCACAAATGAACATCCCAAGTAATTCCAATGAACACTCATCAAGCCGCCATCATCATCTATGGAGCAAAGGAACCAAGCATCACCATTTACAAGAAGCCAAAGTAGCAAGGAAATCCCAAGGAAGGAACCTCGAGTGAAACTTCACTCGAGCTAGTAAAAAATGGAAACTTGGAGTAGGAAGAACTTTGAGTGCAAAGGTCAACTAAGGTTGAGTGAAACAACATCACTCGGATTAAGAAGCCAACTCACTCGACCTAAGAAGATATGTCACTCGACCTGAGAAGAAATGATGGAAAGAAATTTCAACATAGTTGGTGTGAAGCATCGAGCTCGACCTAAGTGTACCAGTCCACTCGAGCTAAGAAGCATTTTTGCACAAAAAAAACAATGTACCTCGAGTGGAATGCCATCACTCGAGGTAAGAAGACTCAAAAACTCGAACTAAGAAGAAAGTTCACTCGAGCTACGTGTACTTGAGTAAGACGGTGGAAGCACTCGACCTTGGGAAGGTGGCTCACTCGACCTAAGGCACCCAGTCGCTCGAGGTTACGAACCCAGTGTGGACCACTTGCCTAACTAACTCCATGTCACTTGATTGAAGATTCCTTTTGAAGGGGAGCACAAATTTGGGGCTATATAAGGAGCTCTTGACTTATTGTAAATGAGACGAATTCACTTACCAACTTATTCAAACAAGTCCCTTACAGTAGTAGTAGAAACTCTCTCTTTTGTAAGAAGTTTTGGCCATTGCATTGTAGAAATTGAAGAAGTTCTTGGTGTTCTTCATATTTTCTCATCCTAGAACTTATTTCCATCTTGTTTTGGTCATATATTTGGATTCGTAAGTCCTATTTACTCCATTATTTTCCCTACATTTCTTATTTCAAGTCTATTTCTCAACCATGTCATTTGTTCCTACTGTTAATATGTAAAAGATTTCCATGATGTGTGAGTAGTCCTCTTGCTAGGATTTAGGGTGAAAGCCTCAAATTATGCTAGGCTAGTGTAATCTATATTGTGTTTATAATTTGTTGGAGAATCAAATGCATGTTCAGTAGCATATAGAAGGCCTCAAATTCATTTATGATTCATCTCATGTTTGGACTTATTTTGAATGTCGGATGCTAGACTATAGTTAGTTTAGATTGTTCCCATAATACATTGTATATTTCCAAGCATGAATGAGTGATTTATGAATCAATCATCTAAGTTGAGACCAATAAGTAATAAATGGATGATTGTGCAATGTTGTGATGCCTATATTGCTTGAGTAATGTTGGCTAGGGCCGTGATGATGGCTAACATACTTGTGTTGTGAATGTTCAAACTATGGTTATATTAGATGGTGCAAGCAGATAGAAAATATCATGTGATGCTTGCATTGTCTAATGTAATCATAAGTTGTTGTTATGCTTGATCAACTAGTGTGTAAATAGCAAACACCATGTGATACTCACTAGTTGACACAAGCCCAAAGCATGACCTTATTATTTTCATATGTTTACCATTTATTTTATTTACATTTGTGTCTTGTTGTAAGATCTAGTGAAATTGTTGTCAAGCTAGGGTCGGAACCCATTGTGAGGTCCTAACCCGTGACATCCCATGTTTATGAAATTTGGGGTGTTACAACATGGTATTAAAGCGCTAGATTGACAACAATGACACTTGCAATTTAACAAAAAAAAAAACGATTGTGGAGAATAAATGGAACCATAAAGGGGTATGAAGATTTTAAAATAATTTTTTGTGTTTAAAATCATATGCATAGTCGGGATGTTGGGTTAGTAGTACGTCGGAACACCACCGCTCACCATGGATCTCTGTAGCTTAGTATTATAGGTAAGATATAGTATGAACTTACATTAATATATTATTTATCATGTTATTCTATATAGTTATATATATGTAGTACGTACAAGGACACGAGAAAACCAAATTCACTTAACGAAGAGGAAGAACGAAGAAGAATAACGAAGATGGATAATAAAGAGGAGAAGAATTGAACACACCTAATGAGCTACTATGGAATGAAAATTTTAAGATACCAAATGAAGAGGATGAACTGAACTCACCTAACGAGTTGCTCTGGAATTTGGATTCGCTTCAAACAAAGAGAAGAACTAGGGAAGATTGAAGAAGTAAATGCTCAAAGATCTGCTTTGGATTCACTTTAGACGAAGAGGAAAAGAATGAAGACTCGAAGGAGTTGAATAACACTAGGGTTGGGCGATAGAGAGTAGTGCACCAAATTTTAAACTTTTAGATTAGGAAAGATACTTAGAATTTTGTTTTTTTACTAGTGTGGACGCGCGTGCTACGCACGCGTGCCGTAACTTATACTCGTGAATTATGTCGGTTAAGGGTTAAGAGAAAAATTATTTTATTGAAATGAATCAAGGGGGTGTAACAAATACAAAATAAGTGTACTCATACACTCACTCATGGTCTTAGAACCATCGATCAGAGTACAAAATGAGCCAACTAAAGAGGGAACGAAACATAAATTGTTTCAATGATCAAGTAGCCGTTAATTTAAAAAAATATAGCACTGAAATTTTACAAGCAGTTTTGGAAAATGTTTTACAATCATAACAGAACCTAGAATGCATATACATTTGAGCTGAATATGGAAGAAAATGGGTTATGAAGGCAAAGTTCTACTCTCCGTACAACCAATTCTTTAACCTCATTTTTCTATCTTAATCCGACGCTTGATTACCAAAAACCCTAGTATCTTTGGCTTCTGTATAATCCAAGAGATTCAAGAACATACAACTTCAACTGATAATTTTTTCAAGACTGATGGGCATGGATGTCCTCCAAAGTTGTTGTTTGATATTGCAATTGTACAACTTTCAAGTCCCAAACAAAGATGTAAAAAGAACAGAAAAGAGATTCAGATACTATTACATCATGTACATTATGAATCTACAAATGGAAAAGCTTTCAAAAGTGCTTGATGGTGTTCCGAAGCTAGCAAACTTGATAGATAATATGGTCTGCCCTTTGGTGCAATTTAGGTGAGCTTTCGCCCCTTGGAACTTGTTCACTAAGACAAAGCTACCACTCTATTGACAGGGATGAAATTATCATCCTAAAAAACAATAATATAATTAATTCTGAATAAAATTTCAAGAACACAACCTTTAAAACACAAAAAAATACCATTCCAAAATTTATGATTTAGAAATAAAACTTCTAAAGTCCATGATCTTGCAAGCTAAATTTTACAAAACAAAAAAAATTCACACCAAATCAACCCATTAAAGGGGTGTGAAAGCGTTATAAGTTCTCTCTTATTACATATTGAAACTAGGAATGCTTCAACGTTCTTTATAAAGTCACCACAGGTAATCAATAGTCAACTGTATCCTGATCCGTTCTTTATAGGTGACAATTCAAAGTTTTGGAATTCACCTTTGTCATTCTTTTTTGAGAGCATGAATATATGAAATGCAAAGTTTTGGAATTCACCTTTTTTTTTAATCTTTTTTGAGAGCATGTTCCCTCAAACCTTCAAAAAAAGTGAACGCAAATTTCTCCGCAAAAATGTTAATCATAGTTTTATTTATGTATGGCAGAATAGTTAAACAAACTAAAAATATAGGTTAAACAAAGTGTTAGACAATCACCATTAAGCTAATTGTATTACAAAAATTGATCAGCTTATGGCATTAGTTGTATCAGTGAGCAGCTGTTTGTTGTAAGGTGCTTAGCCAAATTAGCTGTAGTCATGAGCTATATATTATAGGTTTCATTTCTTATGCAGCATGCTATTTGATTATATATACTTACTACATTGTAGTTTTGAGGATTGGAAATAATTCTACTATGGAGGCAGGAAGATGGATGTCAAAGATAACTTACAACAACTTTAGGTCACTGATTTTCCTAGTTCTATCCACACTATGTTGTCTTGGTAAGCTAATAAAAAAGCTTCACAAGAAGTTTAATCTTCAATAAAAGTCTACATGTTGTTAATTCAAACACCTCTTAGCTTTGTAATAACCCGAACCCCCACAAAAATCTAACCAATAATCAATTATTGAACAAGTCCTGAATTTAAACTGCATCTAAAATTGAGATCTATAATTTTACACATACTAATAAAGTAAATGGTTGCACTTAATTCCATAAACTATTATTCAATGGTGTTGGCAGTTTAAAATGTTCCCGGTCATTAATGAGGGCCTGCAGAGGTTGGATGTTGTATTCTAGTGGTAATACATCACCTAATCTCATAGCTACTCCCATGCACTAATTTTCTGCACTACAAAAATCTACTTTTATGCTTGTCAAACAAGATAGAGACAAGCTGTGCAGCATAAAAAAATCAACAAAAAAAAAATTGATGTGTGATGTATTGCTACACATTCTAAACTAAATTTAACTCAAGATTGTGCAAATTAGATACTACATCTCAGATTAAAGTTGGTCTCAATCTAAACTCAAATTAGAAAATTATGTTTGTGCTTGAAACAATTATGTCAAAAATTACTTGCAACCATATACATGAACAAAACTGAGAAGAAACAATTGATTTAAGAGAAGAAGAAAACGTACAATTTGGAGTATGGATTGTGATGACATGATTTATGACGTTAGTTTAGGCATTCATTTAGATAGTTTTCCCGTTATTCATGCATGGTTTGACATTAGCTCATGACGTTTACGCTTAATTCATGCATATTGTCGAAATAGACGTCTAGACAAACTCTTGTCGGTTTTGTAGGTATTTTTGGGAGCTTTTGGAGCTTAATCGATACATTTGAGGATCATTCCTCGTGATGGCACACTTCCGGACTCATTAAGGAGCAAGCTAGGAGAAAAGTGATGTGCCCTTGACCCCTATGTCTCAACATGAGGAAGACGAGGCACTCCGGGTTCGCTCCGATGGACCGCTCACCCGTTCACGTGCTAAGGCAATCGCCCAAGCTACCGGCTCCATCATTAGCCGCACCGTTGCTTGTCACGGACCCATTGGATGCAAACCGTGTCTCTACGCCACAATGACTTGAAGCTTGTCAAGCCGGCACCGTTCCGGCGCATTTTCCGCATTTTCCATAATTTAGCGTTTTGTAATAATAAGTCTTTTTATTTTCGGAATATTAATTTCCGGGACTTTATTTCCGGGTATTAATTTTCCGAATTTAAGATTAGACTTTTGGTTTCGGAATTTAATTCGGAAACTTAATTCCGAACTTAAATTCTCAACCTTTCATATTTTTAGGTGTTTCATTTCCGGAACTTAAATTCCGACTTTATTTCTGTCATTTAATTTCCGACTCTTTGTATAGCCTTCATCCACTATATAAGGTGATGCTTGACTCATTTGTAAAGCATGTTCAATTTGATTAAGTAAAGAGAAGTATTTTCCTCCAACTTACTTGAGCATCAAATCCCTCTTCCAATCCTCTCAAAGTTCTTCTTTTGGATCTTCGATCCAAACTCAACCACCTTCAAGGGTTCTTCAAGAACCAACTCAACCGACCCACTTCAAGGTTTGATCGATCAATCTAGATCGACTCAATCATACAACTTCCGCCTCCATCTCTAAGCTTCCGCAACCCATCTTCAATTTCATTCGCACTTCAACTAAGGAGTAGTTGAGCTTCAGCTTGATCTAGATCCGGAATACTTCATTGACGTGTCCAAGGACGCATCAAAAAGGGGAACACAAAAGACCTTGTTGGTGCATGCCTTGCACCAACTCATGGCTTAATGATCCAAAGAGAGTTGAACAGACATTTCCACGGCCCAGAGGCTAAAATATCGACCGTGGTTTTGGCCGTGGTTTTCTATGGACAGCTTTGACACGTATCCCACGATCTCTTTGCCCGACCCTTGCTCTTGGTGGAGAATATAAGTGGTCCTGCAGGCTGTTGCTGGAGGATCCTTCCACATTCTCTCACACATCATCATTATCCACATTAGGAATTCTTGGAGAGAAAGAAAACACTCTCATTTTAGAGGAAGAAATACAACATCAAAACTTAGATTTAGAGTGAACTTTGGAGTGAGTTTTTAGTGATTTTTGTTGAAGAACTTTTGAAAGCATTGTGAGGAACATTTTGGAGCTGTGTTTGAAGGGTTGTAAGTCTTGTTTCATCTTATATTCAGCTAAGACTACTTGTTTCTTTTCACTTCCATTTCATTTTCTTCCTATGGAAGCCATGAATGTTTGCTTGTTGAGTTTGAATCTTAAAATGCATGTTATTGGCTAAATAGTTGTGATTCTAGGGTAATGGAATGATGGTTATGGCTTGGATTATGATAGAATAGACTTGAATGTATGATGCGCCCTTGGATGCCCCTTTTACGTTGACCATAGACGAGGAGGACGAGGCTCTTAGAGTTCGTTCAGATGGACCGAGCACCCGATCCCGAGCTAAGGCCATTGCTCGAGCCACCGGCTCCATCATCACCCGCATTGCTTCTTCACTTGGTTCCATTACCGGCATGCCATGTCTCTACACCACCATGGCATAGGCTACCGGTTCCGTTAGCGGCATGTCTCGTCTTTCCGACTCAATGGCATGAAGCTAGCTTATTTTCGAACTATATTTTCATGTTTTCCTTTTTATGTAATAAAAGAGATATTCCGTATAAGAATATTCCCTTTTGAACTTATCCTTTTAGGTTTTTCCCTTTTGGGCTTTTCTTCATGTATTTTTGTTTGGCCCATTGGCCCATAGGTAGGCAAGACTCTCTATATAAGAGATATCTTGCCTCACTTATTTTCCATGTTCAATATTACTAAGTTTTGAGAAGAATTTCCTCCTACTTAGCTTGGGCATCAAAACCTCTCTTCTATCTCTCAAATTTTTTCCTTGGATCTCGTCTTTGATTCCAGAAATCCATATTTGAGGATTCTTCTTAAGAATCAACATTCGATCCACACAAAAAGGTGTATCCGATCTCTCTAGATCGAAGTAACCTTTGTTTCTTCATCGCTTCCGCCCCTTTGGATCCGAAGCGATACAACGTTGCACAAAGAATCAAGGAGTAGTTGGAGTTTTGCTTGATCTAGATCCGGAGTTATCCTTGGTTACCTCCAAGGACGCATCAAATTGGTATCAGAGTAAGGGATCAAAGCTAAGTTCTCTTTACTCTTGTTTTTGTGCGTTATTATCTTAAACCTATTTAACCTTTTTGTTCATGATGTTCTTCATTTGTTCATGATGTTCTACATTTGTTCTTCATGATCTTCATGTTGTTTATCATGTTCTTCATCATGTTCATCCATTTTCCCTGAAACTTTTTTCTTTTCCGTGTTTAATTCAAAACAAAAAGTACAAAAATAGGAGATATTTGGTTTGCCTTCAAACCATTTATCAAACCCGTCTTTTTCTTAAACCGACCTAATCCGACAATTTTGCTAATTAATTTTACCAAATCTCTTGGGGTATTTTTGTTAACGAAAAGTTCGGATATCTTGCATTTGATATTCCAAGAAAAGCAAAAAAACTCTTCATCAATACGGATTTGTGTTCAAAAAAAAACAAAACAAAAGAAAGTGTTGCTCAAAACGTTTCAAAGAAACGAAACACACAAAGTGAAAAGACGTCCGGCAAACCGGTCCATCCGAAAAATTGGATTTTACCAAACAGTCAAAGACCGAAAGCAAGCAAAGCTTGCCGAGTGAACAATCCGTCCATCTTCTATCTCTCCATTTTCTTACATACGTTTGCAAAATAACACTTGTTTATTTGTGTGTAATTGGTTCAATTTTGTTGGATTTGCCTTCCTTGCCTAACCGCCAAACGGCCTTCCCCAAAGTAGAACCCGATAAGGCACTTGAACTTGGGTAAAGTTGACCTAACTTTTCACCTTGCTCACTTGATTGCTTGCAATTGTGTGCTGATTTGGAGCAATGACTAACGTTGAAATGGAAACTTCTCAGGATTCTGGTCCGCAAGAGTTCAGTGAACCTTTGGCTCAAGAAACTGCTTCGTTGTCCCTCAAAAATGACTCCATAAGGCGTGAATTGGAATCCTTGAAGGCACAACAAAAGTTTGATGCCTTGACCCGAGAAAACATTGCCTTGAAAAAAGAGCTAGAAGCTCTTAAGGCCCTTCAGATTGCTCAATGTCCCACCCCAACATATCCGAATGAGACCGTGGCCAATGCTTCCACATCCGATGCACAACGGAAAGGCAAGGGACTTTTGGGAGCCGGACCATCAAACGTTACCCGGCTTGCGTCTGTCATTGAACGCACCCATCCTTTACCTCTTGACGGAAATGAGTCCCATGAAGAAGAGGATGAATTCCCCGACCCGTCTCACGATGACTTGCCCATAGTCGATACGGAACATCGGCACCAATATTATGAGCATCAACATCAACGGTATGTCCCTTCTCCACCTCCACCTAGTGTGCCCCGCACCGATCGTCAAACCCGGGAAGAGCCCCGGTACCGTCCCAACTCAACCACCAATCATGGTCGTGAGCATGATCGTTCCGAACACCGTCGCCAACGGTCAACCCGACAACCGAGGACCCTTGACTTTGATGAATACGATGAGCAACACAACTTCAACGAGTTCTCCGGTGATGAATCCGATTTAGAACGGGTAGCACATAACCGTCCGTGGCACCCACCCGTCATAGACCCTTATGAGAACCAAGACCGGGGTGAAGAATGGTTGCCTCCCCCAAATCCACCTAGGCAGGCCCCACCCGTTCATGGGCGCCAACGGCCTCATGGCGGCCACCGGCGAGCCCGTGCCGATGATGCCTACATTCCACCGCCCCGTCCGGACCCCTACCGAGCTCGTAGGGAAGGTAAGGTTAAGTTCCCTACCTTTCATGGTGAATATGATCCGTGTGTTTTTCTTGATTGGGCGCAGGATATGAAACGAGCATTAAAACATTGTAATTATGAGGAGGAATATGAGAAAATCGAGGCGGCAACTCTATACTTTGAAGGAGATGCCAAGTCTTGGTGGAACCGGTATGAGTTCACCCGTGAGAGGCGAGGATGGGCACCGATTGAGACATTTGAACAATTGCTCTATTGCATGACCAAGAAATACGTGCCCGATGACTTTAAGAATGATATGCGGTTACAAATTGCCGAGTTCAAGCAAGGCAACCTCACTCCGGTGGCTTACTTGACTAAACTTGAGGACATGCACATTAAGGCCGGCGTCTCGGCCTCCCTCTCCGCCCTCCGCACAAAATTTATGAGTGTGCTTAATGCCTCAATCAGTCGGTCGCTCGAGATTGTTCCATTCAAGGATTTGGGAGCATTATGCCATGCCGCCATGAAGCTATACAAGCAACAACTCGAAACACCGCGATCTTCTAGGTATACATCTTCCTCGAGTCCATATCTTTATCCGTCTAACACACGTTCTCGAGATGCGACTAGTCCTCCAGATACCGACGCATCCATAGGAGCCCAACGGACGGATCCCTCCAATAGGCAAGCGGGTACCGAGAAGGCACCAACCCGTGGCCCGGCACCGGCGCCTCCCTCTCGAGGTCAACAAGGACCCTCACCGGCGGCTCGCCCAAGGGAGCCCGTGTGCTACAAGTGTAGCGGTTTTGGCCATGTGCAACGTGATTGCCCAAACACCAAACGTGTCTTGTTTAGCGATATCATTATTGAGGATGGTCATGCCACCGACCTACATTTTGGCATGGAACCATGTGACGACGAGCTCGCTTGCGCTCCGGTACAAGCCGGTAAATTCGCTCTTGTTTCTCGTCGTATTTTGGTTATTAAAGAGCATATTCCGATTGATCAACGCGAGAATCTCTTCCACTCTCGTTGCTTGGTTAATAATACGAGTCTTTCTCTCATCATTGACGGGGGTTCTTGTTGCAATATTGTCAACGAACGAGTGGTAAAACACTTCAAGTTGCCTACGACCCCCCACCCAACGCCTTACGGACTTCAATGGATTTCCGATACGGCTTGTGACACCGTCACACAACAAGCTTGGGTGACGTTTTCTATTGGCGCCTATGTTGATAAGGTCCTTTGTGATGTTTTTAAGATGGACGCCACACATGTCCTATTAGGACGACCATGGCAGTTCGATTGCCGAACATATCATGATGGTTATCTTAACCGGTACATGTTCCAATATAATAGAAAACGGGTCACACTTTTGCCTATGACTCCGCACGAAATTTTGGTTGAATATGCGGAACGGAAGAGGCAACAAACTATAGATGAGTCCGCTAAGGCACCGGCAAAATCGGACCCCCGGAGTCCCGATGTTGTCAATGCTAGTACTTCCAAATCCCGGAACACCGCCCCTCTTGTCCATGCTACCGAGTCCAAAGGTAGTAAAGGTCGCATCGTTCCCCGAGCGCACCTTTACCATCTTCGCACCCCGTAATTCAAGGACGGTGTGAGCCGAGGATACTCTTAGCTCGCCGGCATGATTTGCAACCGGTCATAGAAGGCAATTTCCCATGTTTCTTACTTGTCCCATTCTGTTTATCTACTTCTCATGACCCGAGTAATGTGCCACACGAGGTGTCTTTGTTGTTGTCCGAATTTCAGGATATTATGCCCAAAGACCTTACACCCGGCTTACCACCAAATCCGAGGGATTGAACACCAAATTGACTTTGTGCCCGGTGCTTCCTTGCCAAACCGTGCCGCGTACCGAGCTAGTCCGGAAGAGACGAAGGAGCTACAACGTCAAGTGCAAGAGCTCCTAGACCGGGGACATGTGCGTGAATCCTTATCACCATGTGCCGTCCCGGTAATCTTAGTACCAAAGAAAGATGGATCATGGCGGATGTGTGTTGATTTTCGTGCCATCAACCAAATCACCGTCAAATACCGCCACCCGATCCCGCGCCTTGATGACATGTTGGATGAGCTTCATGGCGCCACCATCTTCTCCAAAATTGATCTCCGGAGCGGTTACCACCAAATCCGGATGGCCGAAGGTGACGAGTGGAAGACGGCGTTCAAAACGAATTATGGACTCTATGAATGGCTTGTCATGCCTTTTGGCCTCTCCAACGCCCCGTCCACCTTCATGCGTCTCATGAACCATGTCTTGCGCCGATTCTTGGGTACATTTGTTGTTGTTTATTTTGATGATATTTTGGTGTTTAGTACGTCTTTGGAGGATCACATCGGGCACCTTCGCCAAGTGCTCGAGTGCCTTAGACAAGAGCAATTGTATGTCAACTTTGACAAATGCGTCTTTTGCTCGGACACCACTATCTTTCTTGGCTATTTTGTGTCTAAGGACGGACTACGAGTAGACGAATCTATAGTTCGTGCTATTCGGGAGTGGCCTACTCCTACTACGGTCACTATGGTCCGAACCTTTCTCGGCTTAGCGGGTTTCTACCGACGCTTTGTCAAGGACTTTAGCACGGTAGCGGCACCACTCCATGAGCTCACTACCAAGGGTGTCACGTTTGAGTGGCGTGATATTGTTCGCTCCAAACGGTGTGTGCAAGCTTTAAATTTATAACCCTAGACGTAAGCTTAAAACAAGGATGCGAACCCGCAGTGTACGGGTCAATCGTAGTAAAAAGCAAGGAATTCCAGGGGTCGATCACAGGGACTTAGTGAAACAAAGTCTAATTACGGTAAGCTTTAGCAATCACTAACCACAAGTAATTAAAACAATCAAAGATGATAAAAGTCAATAAAGGAAACATGCAATTCTAGGGATTAAAGCATCTAGTTGTGGTTCCAACTCAAGATCTAAAGATAAGCGGACAAAGTTGAGATTTTTGCATGGGGAAGGTGTTACTAAAGTGGAATAGATTACCGGGTAAGTCTCACTACTCACTAATCCTAAACCGTAACTCCTATTACCGGGTAAGTCTCAAGGAATTAAAATAAAGAACTATAACCTCAAACTAACACACCATCTAAGGGAATAGAATCAACCTTTACCGGGTAAGTCTCAGGCTAACTCACAAAGATGGGATGAAAGCACACTCAAACCCCAATAAAGGATAAACCTTTATTACCTATACTTATGATCTTAGGTAAACAAACTAAGGAATTACCGGGTAAGTCTCATCCTAAGCTTGCATTGAACCAGGAAAGGTGTAATAAGAATAGGATTTGACAAATTCTAACACTTAACTCTCAGTTTCGGATCAGATAAGTCACCTCGGTTAGAAGAATTCCACCCCGGCCGAGATGTTCATCGACTGAGCGAGATGCTTAAGGTTAAGGTCAAAGGCTCGAACTTTCAGGGTCCTACTGTGATTAAGATCATTCTATCATTGTTTTTCCCACAACCTTCAGCCAATCACCCTAGAATCACACGAAGAGATTAGCCACTCATCATCATGAAAGTATTAATCAAGTATATGGGAAGAAAGTGAATATTTGAACAAGAAGAATTTAATGAAAAGACTTCAATAACTGAATCAAATATCACAACGAAGCGTTCCTTGGATAGATATCCAACAAAGCAAGACAACAATGAAGGGAATCTAAGATGATCTTACAAAAACCCTTCAAAAGCTATAAAAGCTACAATCTTCCTTCTTCAACCTTCAAAAAGGTTCTTCAAATCTCTCAACTGGATTATGGCCGCAGCGGTGTAGTAGGTGTAAGCGAGGTGATAGCGGATGTCCAGCTGTATGCGGGATATGGATTTGTGGAAAATCCAACCCTTTTTATAGGAAAATTACTCTCCAAAGATAAGATATCTTAGAAAGATCTCTTCCCATAAAAATAGGTAAAATATATGATCTAGCATATCTTCTTCCTTCCAGGAGCCAAGCCCAAAAATATAAGATCTCTTTCCAAATATAAAAGATCTCAGCCAAGAATAAAATATTCTCGCCGTGTCCCAGGTGTTCGCCTCGGTCGAGTCGACTTCTCTAGATCACCTCGGTCGAGGTGAATTTGTGGTCAACCGAGGTGAGTCACAACTGAATGTGAAATATCTCAAATCTGGTCCAAAGTGAATCTCAAATCCATGGCTATGCTTCCTGGATGTTTCTGAATGTAGCTCTAATGACTCCATAGCTCCTTTTGCTCCTTTTCGATGCGAAACGTGCCATTTTACCTACGATTACAACAAAACTAGGTGTAGACCTCGATTCCCGCAAAGGTAGATGAAATGGTAATATAATCACATATTATACATACAAACATGCAGATTATTGAAGATAAAACGTCCAAACAAACCCCAAAATATAGACTATAATTCATGCTATCAAAATACCCCATACTTAGCCCTTGCTTGTCCCCAAGCAAGTTCCGCATATAAAAAGCAAGATAAAATGGATTATACGTCAAGAAAATCAATGAAAAGTCTTTCAAAACATTTTTATGGTGTGCTACAATCATAGATCACTCTAAGAGAATACTTCATGGAATTTAAAATCAAAATATGATCAAAACATTTTAATAAATATAAGAAAGTTGTTCATCTTTGCATAAAATCATAGAATGCATAATAAGTCATAATTATCGAAATTAATCATGCATAATCCAGTTTAAACCACTAAGTCAATCAACAAGCTCAAGGTCTCAAGGGCTTCCCAAAAGAAAGGTCAAGAAACGTGTAGGGTAGGGATGTATGTAAGGTAATGTGGTGCTAGAATCCGGGAAAAGGATATACTTCACTTTCACTTTGACTTTCAACATCTTCCACCAATAAGCTTTGCTTATTTCACACTTTTTCTTTTACTTTACTTTTTGGGATGCATGGACAGAGGTGCACAATAACCGAAGCCTAGGAAATCAGCAATCATCAATTTCTTGAGATGCATCAAACCCTTGATGCACATACCATGACACGTTAAGAATATCGTTCAATCCGACTTTGGCAAGACACAAACACCCGGCTATGTGAATGGTGCCGAGTTACTCATCATCATGATTGACTTCCCCAAACCTATTATTACTTTCTAACACTTTCACTTCCAGCCAACTTCTCAACTTTAACTTCACTTGCTTTCACCACTTCGCTTGCGTCCAAATTCCCGGATAGGTAAAGGGAGGCAAAAATGTATATGAGGGGCTAAGCATGGTCAAGAAGAAGGAGAGAGAAGAATGAATTGCCTTGGTCTTTCCAGGAAGAAAGTGAGAGAACTTATCTTGCGGTGTCAACCTTCAAATTCAACATAATTTGGATAAAAACAAAGTATTAAACATGCCAAAAATTTCAAACAAAGCATTTAGCAACTTAGACATATTATAAAACCTTTCAAGCACATAAAGATTTCAAAACGAGTCAGTAAGCAAGATCTTCACTGAGATCATATCCAGATAAGAAGCACAAAAATTGTTTTCGAAAACTCTCAGTTAACCCACCTCGGTCGAGGTGTTCTTAGGTCAACCGAGGTGAAACACCTCGTTCGGCGATAACTGCCCCGGTCGAGGTCAAAATTTTTTTTTTTTAAAACCAGTTTTTCGACGTTTTTTCTCAATCAAATAACCTGTATGTATGCATGCAGTCTCAGATAAACATATAGAAGCAAACTGAAGCATAAATATAAATAAATATCCGATCAAGTAGAGTCATACATCACATAAGTGTCAAATAATACATCAATAAATACCCCATACTTGGGACACACTGTCCCAGTGGGTCAAAATAAGTCTAAGGGAATAAAGTACTCACCGGACATAAAGCTGAGCTGCATAAAAATAAGAAAGAAAATCCTGCAGCTCTTAGTAGTCACGATCCGGTGGTGGTGGTGGCACATATGGATACTGAAACGGGTCGAACGGATAGCCCATAATGTGCTCAAACTGGATCTGAGCCATCATATGCTGGTAGTGCTGTCGCTCCTGCATCTCGCGGATATCCAGTGATAAGGCAGCATATGAATCAATCATCTGATCCATCAGATCATCGATCCGACGGTGAGCCTCGGGATCTCTGTGTCGGCGTGCTCTACGCCTAGCAGGTCTCACTGGAGATGTGGCTGGTGCAGGCTCAGTATCATCATCATCATCAAGATCAATAACTGGCGCACTCGTCCCAGCAGTATTTGTCCCTGTATCCATCGGGACTCCACCATCCCTGTCATCAGCAGTCTCCTCATCATCTACCTCCTCCTCCTTAGCTGGTGCAGCTATTGCCTCTCTATAATCCTCCATCAGTGGGGCCCAAGCGGTCTGCTAGTAATGAGGGTCATAAACTGTAAACTGGGCTGACCACCTGATCCCCTGTGGTGCAGTCAGCTCCCATGGCATCGCCACATATGGCGTAGTCAGTCCTCGGGGAACTAGAATCCGCCGAGTAATCATCTCCTGCAGCCCTAGCGGCTTGGCAGCCACCACCATAGTGCAAGCGCTGAGATCCATATCCTGATAGCTAGCGATGTGGGTCACAAGTCCTCCGCAGCAGATGTCTCCCTTCGCCTTGGCCTTAATCTTGTGCAGATCCTCTGCCAACATCAAACCAAAGTCTGGGATCCCTTCAGTCACCATGCAGGCTTAAAAGCTCCCCCTGTCGGACCTTCTGGGGCGTCTCAGTACGCGCCAGAAGCGTCTCGCTGAAAATGCGGTGGGCTAACCTAAAAGCTAGGTGAAAAATAACCTTCTCCCTGGAGTCTCTAGGGCGCCACCTGTCTGCGTGCTCAACCACGTGAGCAATCTGTCCCCAAACCTCTCTAGCTACAGTCCGGGAAGGGAAATCAACAGCGGTCGGGGCAGGAAAACCAAAAATGTCCCTCCAATACTCTAATGGCACTAAGAAGTTCCGGTTCATCAACTGGTACTTCACAGAACGCTCTGTGGGGAGGTAGGTAAAGGAGCTAACAAACTCTAGGGTGGGCTCCAAATAGGCAGGTGCGCGGATCTCAGTAAACTGATCCAATCCTACCGTCGATATCATACGTCTAAGGTCTCCATCCACATGGAGACAGTCAAAGGCTGACACGTCCAAGAAGCGAGGTGCTATCACTAGGCGGGCTGCTATACGGTCGTAATCGACCCGGTGTCGCTCGTGGATCACCGGTCGATAAGGTCGGGAAGAAGAGAAAGAAGGGGAAGGGGAGGATCTATCCCTAATGGCAAGACGTCTGTCAGAACTCATTTTCAAACTCTCTCTGTCAGATTACCTCGGTCGGTCTGACAAACTGAAGAACACCTCGGCCGAGGCACAGCACGTCTGGACCGAGGCGAAAAACTGCGTAACTAATTTCTTCAAAAATTCCAGTTCTTTTCCCCAAAATCACTACAACTGGTTCCTATGGGGTACTTAATCCGTTTCTCAGTAAATGTAGGGCAATCCAAGCCCAAATCGAAGCGAAATCAGCGAGGTTAGGGTTTCGTTATCTTTTTACCTCGTTCGGCCGTTTCGGTTCGATTTCTTCGCAGATCAACGTTGCACTAGGATCCTCTACGCTTTAATCGCAGTTTGGAAGCGAAAATCTTCGAAAACGAGCGAGAATCGAAGAGGCGAGGTGAAATGGGACGCCGCGGTCGAGGTGGTCTCGACTGGACCGAGGTGGTACTGACCGAGGTGGATCTTCAGAAACCCTAGTCACCTCGGTTGCTCAAGAATCATCTCGGTCGAGGTGCTCTGACAGTAACCGAGATGTGTCTCAGTCAAACTTCGTCTTCTCAAATTCTCGATCTTCTGTCGTTCCATTTATACTCGTTATATTTATCCTAACTCCTAGCGAACCCGCAGTGTACGGGACGTTTGTAGTAGGGATAGTATTCCGAGGTCGAACACAAAGACTAAGGTGAAATCGAGTCAAACAATGATCAAAGATAGTGTGAATCTAGACTAAGATAAGATGAGGAACACAGAAAATGGAAAACACAATGTTTTTGTTGGTTTTTGTGGTGATCAAGCAAGGATCACAAGTCAAGCAAGGTAATAAAACAACTAATATCTCAAGCTAGCAAACGAACAAGTAACACAAAGCACAAGTATATGATCAAGAGAGAAAAGTAGATTCTAGAGGTCAAGATTTTCGGTTATGGCATCGGACTCAAGGTTCTAAAGATCCTAAGGACAAGCTGCGGTGTTGGGGAAAGAATGTTTCACTAATGGAAGCAATTACTGGGTAGGTCTCTCACTTCACTAATCCCGCATCAAACTCCTATTACCGGGTAGGTCTCAAGGGGTTAGAGTAAGGAATTCCACACAAACTAGATACTACTTAAGGGTAACCCTCTCCTTACCGGGTAAGTCTCAGAATAGGGAAATCTCAAGCAATAATCCTAGCACACTCGATCCAATAGCGGCTTATGAGGCTCGCTACTACCTAGAATTAAGGTATCTAAGATCGGAAATCATCGGGTAGATCTCTTCCCTCACTTAGGTTGATAGCATTAGGTGATCCTAAGCTAAATTAGGCTTAATAAACACTAGGATTTAACAACCTAACACCCCAATCATACAGATTCATCAATTAAAGAGCAACAGGAGAATAAATCGGGCTGTTCTACACTAAATCGGCCGATCTATCATGAAGAACAGGGCGATTTTTCTAACTGGTTTGGGTTTCGTGCATACAAATCATCCAAAACTAACATATAAGTCCATTCTATCATCACCCTAGCCATAACCATCAATCCGTCATTCCAGAATCACAATAAACTAGCCAATAATATGCATATCAAGATCCAAAATCATCATACAAGCATACATGGTGTTCATAGATGGATAATGAAAGATAAGCAAGTAAAATCAAATAATCTCAACTGAATCCAAGTTGTAACAAGACTTACAAACTCTTAAATGAAGATTCAAAACGTTCTTAACAATCCTTGCAATTAGTTCTTCAATCCAAGACTACAAAATCACTCAAAATCACTCAAAACTCTTAGAATGGTGTTCTTCTTCTCCCTTTAATCCTTGAGAGCTTTTCTTCTCCTCCAATCTTTGCCTCCAATGAATGAGATGTCAATGAGAGTGTGGGAGAGGAGAGATTCCCAGCAACCACCTGCAGGACCACTTATATTCTCCACCAAGAGCAAGGACGGACAAGAGATCGTGGGACACGTGGCTTAAGCTGTCAAAGGCCCAAAAATCGACCCAGAGGAATAAATCGGCCGATTTAGCTGCTTGTTGGTCCGATTTTCTTCAGCAGAAGGGTGCTATGATCGTCTAGCCATGAGTTGCTCCATTGCTTGCACCAATAGTGGTCTTTGTGTCCTTTGTTGCTCCAATTATGCTCCTTCAAAGCTTAGGATGTGTACCATCATGAGGCTTGACCCTCAAATGTCTCGATTAATGTCCAATAGATCCCCAAATTACCTACAAAACCGATAAAAGGTCGTGTAGACGTCTTTTCTAGAAATATGCATGAATTGAGCGAAGATGCCATGAACCAATGCCAAAACGTGCATGAATGAGTGAGAAATCTATCTAATTGATTACCTAAACCTAAGTCATAAATCGTGTTATCATGTCTCAGTCAAACTTCGTCTTCTCAAATTCTCGATCTTCTGTCGTTCCAGTTATTGCTCCTGGTTTGTACTCCTTCCTTAAATGTCACCTGTTATCTGTCTAGGACGCCAAAAACGAAACAAAGCAAAGCAAAAGCAAAACTATCTAAGCTAGAAAGGGAAAAGAAAGCAATACCTTGGGTTGCCTCCCAAGAAGCGCTTGGTTTAAGGTCGCTAGCTGGACCATGATGCGTCTCAAACGAGGTGGGAGGTGCCCTCACCCTATACTTCACCTCCATCGTGGGGTGAAGTAAGTAAGTCTATCAAACGCTCCAACAAGTGTAAGTGCTCATCGGGGAATGAATCGTCTATGGGTGGGTCGTCCTTCTCGCGTGAAGATGCAGGTAGCCGGCTGAGGTGATCCGCAACAGAGTTTTCGGATCCCTTCTTATCGCGGATCTCTAAGTCAAACTCTTGAAGCAAGAGAATCCATCGAATAAGGCGTGGCTTGACATCTTTCTTAGCCAACAAGTAACGGATGACTGCATGGTCGGTGTAGACAATGACTTTCGCCCCTACCAAATAGGAACGAAACTTCTCGAAAGCATATACAACCGCCAATAACTCCTTCTCGGTGGTAGCGTAGTTGCGTTGTGCTACATCCAGCGTCTTGGTAGCATAATAAATGGCGGTAGTCCGCCCATCCTTTTTCTGACCAAGCACCGCTCCTACGGCTACATCACTAGCATCACACATGATCTCAAAGGGCAAGGTCCAATCCGGAGGTTGGATAATGGGAGCGGAGATCAACGCTTCTTTAATCCTGTAAAAAGCATCAAGACACTCCTGCGAAAACTCAAAAACAACGTCTTTATTCAAGAGGTTAGTTAGAGGTTTAGAAATCTTGGAGAAGTCCTTGATGAATCTCCTGTAGAAACCTGCATGCCCGAGAAAACTCCTCACACCTTTAACAAAACAAGGGGGAAGGAGTTTCTCAATAGTCTCGATCTTAGCGCGATCGACCTCAATGCCTCGATTAGAAACGAGGTGTCTTAGCACAATGCCTTCATTAACCATAAAATGACACTTCTCCTAATTCAAAACAAGATTAGTGTCTTCACATCGTTTCAGCACTAGAGAAAGGTTAGATAGGCAATCATCAAAAGAGGAACCATATACTGAAAAATCATCCATAAATACCTCCATGATCTCCTCTATGTACTCGGAAAAGATAGCCATCATGCATCGCTGGAAGGTAGCGGGTGCATTGCACAATCCAAATGGCATCCTCCTATAAGCAAATGTCCCGCATGGACAAGTGAAAGTGGTCTTCTCCTGATCATCCGGATGGATAGGAATCTGGAAGAATCCACTGTAGCCATCTAAGTAGCAAAAGTGTGAATGTTGGCAAAAACTTGTTCGCTCCAGACTTGTTCGCTCCAAACGGTGTGTGCAAGCTTTAAATTTATAACCCTAGACGTAAGCTTAAAACAAGGATGCGAACCCGCAGTGTACGGGTCAATCGTAGTAAAAAGCAAGGAATTCCAAGGGTCGATCACAGGGACTTAGTTAAACAAAGTCTAATTACGGTAAGCTTTAGCAATCACTAACCACAAGTTATTAAAACAATCAAAGATGATAAAAGTCAATAAAGGAAACATGCAATTCTAGGGATTAAAGCATCTAGTTGTGGTTCCAACTCAAGATCTAAAGATTAGCGGACAAAGCTGAGATTTTTGCATGGGGAAGGTGTTACTAAAGTGGAATAGATTACCGGGTAAGTCTCACTACTCACTAATCCTAAACCGTAACTCCTATTACCGGGTAAGTCTCAAGGAATTAAGATAAAGAACTATAACCTCAAACTAACACACCATCTAAGGGAATAGAATCAACCTTTACCGAGTAAGTCTCAGGCTAACTCACAAAGATGGGATGAAAGCACACTCAAACCCCAATAAAGGATAAACCTTTATTACCTATACTTATGATCTTAGGTAAACAAACTAAGGAATTACCGGGTAAGTCTCATCCTAAGCTTGCATTGAACTAGGAAAGGTGTAATAAGAATAGGATTTGGCAAATTCTAACACTTAACTCTCAGTTTCGGATCAGATAAGTCACCTCGGTCAGAAGAATTCCACCCCGGCCGAGATGTTCATCGACTGAGCGAGATGCTTAAGGTTAAGGTTAAAGGCTCGAACTTTCAGGGTCCTACTGTGATTAAGATCATTCTATCATTGTTTTTCCCACAATCTTCAGCCAATCACCCTAGAATCACACGAAGAGATTAGCCACTCATCTTCATGAAAGTATTAATCAAGTATATGGGAAGAAAGTGAATATTTGAACAAGAAGAATTTAATGAAAATACTTCAATAACTGAATCAAATATCACAACGAAGCGTTCCTTGGATAGATATCCAACAAAGCAAGACAACAATGAAGGGAATCTAAGATGATCTTACAAAAACCCTTCAAAAGCTATAAAAGCTACAATCTTCCTTCTTCAACCTTCAAAAAGGTTCTTCAAATCTCCCAACTGGATTATGGCCGCAGCGGTGTAGTAGGTGTAAGCGAGGTGATAGAGGATGTCCAGCTGTATGCGGGACGTGGATTTGTGGAAAATCCAACCCTTTTTATAGGAAAATTACTCTCCAAAGATAAGATATCTTAGAAAGATCTCTTCCCATAAAAATAGGTAAAATATATGATCTAGCATATCTTCTTCCTTCCAGGAGCCAAGCCCAAAAATATAAGATCTCTTTCTAAAGATAAAAGATCTCAGCCAAGAATAAAATATTCTCGCCGCGTCCCAGGTGTTCGCCTCGGTCGAGTCGACTTCTCTAGATCACCTCGGTCGAGGTGAATCTGTGGTCAACCGAGGTGAGTCACAACTGAATGTGAAATATCTCAAATCTGGTCCAAAGTGAATCTCAAACCATGGCTATGCTTCCTGGATGTTCCTGAATGTAGCTCTAATGACTCCATAGCTCCTTTTGCTCCTTTTCGATGCGAAACATGCCATTTTACCTACGATTACAACAAAACTAGGTGTAGACCTCGATTCCCGCAAAGGTAGATGAAATGGTAATATAATCACATATTATACATACAAACATGCAGATTATTGAAGATAAAACGTCCAAACAAACCCCAAAATATAGACTATAATTCATGCTATCAGATATCCATGCTCGAGCGTTTAATGCGCTCAAAGACCGCCTTTGTAATGCACCATTACTCCAACTCCCAAACTTTTCGAAAACTTTCGAGGTGGAGTGTGATGCATCAAATGTGGGCATTGGAGAAGTTCTCTTACAAGAGACTCGTCCAATTGCCTACTTTAGTGAAAAAATGTCCGGTCCTTCACTCAACTACCCTACATATGACAAGGAACTATATGCTCTAGTTCGTTGTCTTAAGACATGGCAACATTACTTGTGGCCGAAGGAGTTCGTGATTCATTCGGATCATGCGGCTCTTTCGTATCTCAAGAGTCAAATAAATCTCAGTCGGCGCCATGCTAGTTGGGTAGAGTTTTTAGAGACCTTTCCTTATGTCATTCGGCATAAGAAAGGCAAAGAGAATGTGGTAGCCGATGCCCTTTCTCGCCGCTATGCCCTCCTTGTGTATATGGATGCCAAGATACATGGCTTTGCTCTTATCAAAGAGTTATATGCCACGGATCTTGACTTCAAGGACATATGGGCACAATGCCTCGACCTCCGAGAGCACGAGTCTTTCTTTATTAACGATGGATATCTTTTCCGAGCGGGCAAACTTTGCATTCCGCGCTCATCTATACGTCATTTGTTGGTCAAGGAAGCTCATGAGGGCCGTGGTCATTTCGGTGCTACCAAGACCCTTTCCGCTCTCCAAGAGCATTTCTTTTGGCCTCGGATGCGTATGTATGTGACACGGTTTTGCAAAGGTTGCATCACATGTCATCATGCAAAGTCACGCCAAGGTCCGGATGGAATGTACTCTCCTTTGCCTATACCAATGGGACCTTGGGAGGATCTATCCATGGACTTTGTGGTAGGGTTGCCTATGTCAAAACGAGGCAAAGACTCCATTTTCGTGGTAGTCGATCGCTTCTCCAAAATGGCTCATTTTATTGCATGTAAAAGCACCCAAAATGCTAGTGAAGTTGCCACCTTGTTCTTTGACAATGTGGTGCGTTTACATGGGATACCACGTTCCATCGTTAGTGGTCGGGACGTGAAATTCGTAAGTCACTTTTGGAGAACGTTATGGGGAAAACTTGGAACCAACTTGTTGTTTTCAAGTAGTTATCACCCCCAAACCGATGGTCAAACGGAGGTGACCAATCGGACTCTTGGTGCTCTACTTAGAGCCACCACTAGGACCAACCCACGTAGGTGGGAGGACTTACTTTCTGTTGTGGAGTTTTTGTATAACAGGTCTAGGCACACGGCAACTAAATTGTCCCCATTTGAAGTTGTCTACGGCCTTAATCTACACACACCGTTGGACTTCACTCCCCGCCCGCTCAAGGACGGAGAACACATCATCGCCGGGAACCGAGCCGCCCAAATCATTGAGCTTCATGAGCGGACTAGGACACAACTCGTACGTCGTGCCGCCCAACTTGCCGGACAACGCAATAAGGGCCGCCGCGATGTCTCTTTTGAGCCCGGTGATCTTGTTTGGCTCCACCTAAGGAAGGAGCGTTTTTCAACTCGCCGCATGAGCAAGCTCTCGGACCGTGGTGATGGCCCATTCCGCATCTTAGCCCGTCATGGCCCGAATGCATACAATTTAGAGCTCCCGGATTCCTACGGAGTACACCCGACGTTCAACGTCAAGGACCTTTCCCCTTATGTTGAGCCCCTCTTTGACGATGGTGAAACGGGGACGTTTCACAGCCAAGATGGAGGGACTGATGCGCCCTTGGATGTCCCTTTTACGTTGACCATAGACGAGGAGGACGAGGCTCTTAGAGTTCGTTCAGATGGACCGATCACCCGATCCCGAGCTAAGGCCATTGCTCGAGCCACCGGCTCCATCATCGCCCGCATTACTTCTTCACTTGGTTCCATTACCGGCATGCCATGTCTCTACACCACCATGGCATAGGCTACCGGTTCCGTTAGCGGCATGTCTCGTCTTTCCGACTCAATGGCATGAAGCTAGCTTATTTTCGGACTATATTTTCATGTTTTCTTTTTTATGTAATAAAAGGGATATTCCGTATAAGAATATTCCCTTTTGAACTTATCCTTTTAGGTTTTTCCCTTTTGGGCTTTTCTTCATGTATTTTTGTTTGGTCCGTTGGCCCATAGGTAGGCAAGACTCTCTGTATAAGAGATATCTTGCCTCACTTATTTTCCATGTTCAATATTACTAAGTTTTGAGAAGAATTTCCTCCTACTTAGCTTGGGCATCAAAACCTCTCTTCTATCCCTCAAATTTCTTCCTTGGATCTCGTCTTTGATCCCAGAAATCCATATTTGAGGATTCTTCTTAAGAATCAACCTTCGATCCACACAAAAAAGGTGTATTCGATCTCTCTAGATCGAAGTAACCTTTGTTTCTTCATCGCTTCCACCCCTTTGGATCCGAAACGATACAACGTTGCACAAAGAATCAAGGAGTAGTTGGAGTTTTGCTTGATCTAGATCCGGAGTTATGCTTGGTTACCTCCAAGGACGCATCAATGTACCCTTGGATGATTTGCTTGCTCGAAACCTAACCCCTGATAGAACCACGGCTTGTTCATCCAAAATCTAGACCGTGGTTTTGGCCGTGGTTTTCTCTGTTGTGCTTGTATTGATAAATCTTTATGTTAGGATGTTAGATTGTTGAAATCCTAGTATTTGTTAAGCATAATCTATCTTAGGGTGACCTAATGCTAGCAAGCTAAGTGAGGGAAGAGACTTACCCGGTAATTCCCGATCTTTGATACCCAAGATGATGAACCCTAGGTAGTAGTGAGCCTCGCAAGCCGCTATTGGACTGAGTGTGCTAGGATTGTTGCTTAGGACTTGCCTTCCCGAGACTTACCCGGTAAGGAGAGGTTTGACCCCTAGATAGCAATCCGGTTTGTGTAGAATTCCCAACTTTAGGTTCCTAGAGACTTACCCAATAATAGGACCTTAGGTGCGGGATTAGTGGACCATGAGACCTACCCGGTGATTGATCCCATTTGAGAAACACCCTTTCCCCAACATACCGCATCTTGTCCAAGGTTGATTAGAAACTTGAGTCCAATGCCATAACCGGAAGTTCCAATTCCTAGAATCCGCTTTTCTCTCTTTGATCACATATCTTGTATTTGTGTTGCTTGTTTGTGTTGCTAGCTTGAGTCGTTTGTTTGATTTATAATCTTGCATGATTTGTGATCTTTGCTTGATCACCACAAAAATCCAACAAAAAATATCATGATTTTCATTTCTTTATTTCTTTCTCTTTTCTTAGACTAGATTTGCACTATCCATGATCACTTGTTTGATTTGATTTCACCTTAGTCTTCGTGTTCGACCTCGGAATACTATTCTTGCTACAAAACGACCCATACATTGTGGGTTCGCTAGGAGTTAGGAGAATATATCGAGTTATATATTTTGTAAGACTTTTGTGCTATACGTTTCTAGCGTAACAGATTGGAGCAAAGATCAATATATCTTAGGGAGGAGAACTCGACTCAACTTGTTGTAGGATTTGTAGACGAAGATTGAGGGCAGAAAGAGGGAAAAATCTGCAAAATCAGAGAAGCTTAAGTAAGAGGGACAAAGAGATGGAAACGTTAAACAGTTTAACACTGCCAAAAATCAGCAAGGAAACTTGAGGATGCAATTCAGACAGACAAAGAGGAGAAGAAAAACGAACCTGACGATGGTTGAATCTGGCGGTGCAGGTGAAGACGGAATCCGGCAGGTTGATGAAGGCATAGAAGAGAAGAACGAAGAAGAGAGGAAGGGAGAGGTACAGTTGGAACTGACGGATCAAGAAGCAACATGCAAAACTTATTCTTCATCTGAGAGATTGCTCTACAAAGATCAACATGCAATTATGCCTGTAAATATTCCCACATAGATTGTACTAATTACCAACAAAATTGGAAGATTTTCAACCGGTTCAAGTCGGAGGTAATCACACAACAGGGAAAGATGGAGAAGGAGCCAAGAAGCGTTGGATCACACACAATAATTAAAAGCAGAACAAATCTAACCTTCTCTGCAAAAATCCGGTCACCAACATAAAAAATACGGTACATAAACAAAGAAGGTATGAATCCATGCTTGACAACGAAGCTATGAACTGCAAGAGAAACCGCCAGGGTTAGCAAACACTATCTTGGCATCGTCCGAGTCGAAATTCAGCCACTCTGGAAACAATCGAGATTTAGCACCCTTTTTCAATTTGATTATCGTCTCCGTCCACACCATCACTGCTGCTTCCGCCGCCTCAAATTGAAACCCTAATTTGAACGAAAATTACCATTAGAATATCGAAGCAAAGAAAAGCAACGATACTCCATTAATGAGAACATTTAAACGATGAAGCATAAGAAAAGAAAAGTAAACCCAAGCTCACCAGGAAATCGCAGAAGGGAGGCAAACTTGAATGGGTGGATCAGCCCCAAAATCAAGGGGCGGAAAGATAAAATCGGCACAGGACTCCCTGCAACTCGTTCAAAACCCACCGTCTTCATCTTCTTCAAATGAGGACGGTGCAGCGATGGGTCGGGTTCCGTCAACAATGCAAACCCTAATTCGTCTCATAGACACTGCAAACACAAATTGAAAGTGCTTTATGAGAGGCCATCGACTGCTTCAAGAGGAAGCTGAAAAGGAGAGAGGAGGGAGGAGAGACTAACACGTATTTGAGGAAGCTGAAAAGGAAAGAGAAAAGACTAACACGTGTATATGTAAGGGCTTGTCCCCCAAAAATTAAATATGTAGCCCACGTAATAACTGCGGTCCATAAACTGTTTAGGTAGTCCACATTATTAGTTTAATAATTCAAGGACAAAATTAACATTAATCATGCACAAGGGTAAAATAGAAAACTCCCTATTCATTGGGTAAACTCCCACTTTTATTATAGTAAGGATATACCAAGGTAAGATATAAATATGTGAAAATTTTTATTATAAAATATTGTTAACGGATGGATGTGGGTCGTGCCGGTACGTGGGTGGATGATGGATCAGCTGATGGGTGGATGAAAAGTTGACCCAAATCCTACTGATCCATCGCTCACTTTATATCACGTTTGTGTCCTTTTTGATGGATCGGGTAGTCGAGTATCCGTCAGGTTTGTATGGAATTTTCATCCCTATTCTAGATATACTAAAAAAGACATCAAGAAATACCCATTTTTCTAGTAGTGTATGAACACCATATATTTTTTTTTTAATATCTCCGCGTGATATTTGGGTAAGTTACAAAATAAAGCACAAAATACCCGGATAAATAATGTCGGTCGATCACATTCCACGTCCAACACATGCCAACACCTCACACACGTAATGTTGCACACTAAAACTCAGGGTGATGACGTGGAACTTCACAAGCACTTGAGTCCCTTAAAAACATCGAAGAAAGTTCCGAAAATTTAATCGTTTAGTACTAAATAACCCAAAGTCTTGCTTTGCACAAAAATGTCATGTAGCTAGAACATTTAATATTTTTTATACCTAAAAACGTCAATTATAAATGGTCTTATGACACTATAATGGGTAGACCGTGTGCACATGGAATGAGAGCAAATCCCATCACCATATCATCAAGTCACCAAATTCGTAATAAAGTAGGATTCAAGATATTCGTAACAAGTAGACAATCAATTCATTCCCGTGTTTCATTTCTTCTTTTGGTTGTATTATAATCCTAACATACAAATACACGAATATAACATAATCCCCAATCTCTAGTATCAAGATAGGATGTTCAAATTGATTTGATATCGAGCCGAATTTCAATGTTACAATACAACCAAATAATAAACATGATTCCTCGTTATAAGACGATTGTTATTCAGCAAAATGAGCCTTTAAACATTAAAAAAGTCCTAACTTATTTACACCCCAAAATTATTTGTTGACAAATCCTTGCAGCGGATGGACAAACGTCGACTCCATAGACTTTTAGCGGACGTGAAACCTTATTGATGCATACACCGTATGGTCCGTATACCTCGTATTCGGTTCGGACCGTAGAATGACTTTGAACCGGGCGAAAATACAATTTTAGTCAGGCAGTCATCGGTGTATCTCGCACTAGGCCCAACTGAGCGAAACCCTAACTTTTGTGTATGTAACTAAAAAGAAGCCCATCTCCCTCTTACTCTCTCTCCCCTTTTATTACAGTTTGGAGCCCTTCCCCTTTCTCTGCTTTGTTTTGGTTTTCCCTCCTCTCTCTCCCTCTCCAAAAATTCCCAAACGGTCACTCTTCCGCACAGTCTCGATTCTTCTTCTCTTCGTCCCTCTGTATTTCTTCAATATCTCTCTTCGTCTCTGAATCTCTGCTTTGTTCAGGTCCGTCGCAGAGTTTTCGGTACTTGCCGGAGATTCTAAGGGAAACGTTTCTTAGGATGGGAAAGTACATGAAGAAAGGTAGGATCACAGGAGACATGTCCGTCGTAGAAGTCCCCCAATCTGGTGCCGGAGTTCGGACCAGAGCTAAAACCCTAGCGCTTAAGCAAAATCCTGACGTCTGTTACCTCCAGCTCCGCAGCCGCCGCCTTGAGAAGCCTCAGATTCCGCAAGACAAGAGCAATCGTTGCAGCACACATCAAACTCAGATCCGGAATTCTGCTTCAATATTGCGTGTCGAATCGGTGAAATCAGATCCAGCTGGTTCGGATTCGTTTACCAATTCAAAGGGGGGAGAAGTTGTTTTTGGAAAATTTGGAGATGCAATTCAATCTGAGGAGGTCGATTATGGAACTGAAAGGTTTGTATTATTTCTAATTTTAAAATCTAATTCGGCTTCTTTACAGTTTGCTTTCTCTGCACTTTGGTGATAAAGGAACCTTTGAGATTGGAGCTTTCAGCTTTCACCAGTTAGGCTAGGAGTCCTCTTTAGATTTGCCTGTATAACAGCCTTCCCTTTTTATTATATCATATAAAAGTCATTTATTTCAATTTTAATACCGATTTGGTATGACACTTTGAAGGTTAGGCCTAGTAGTAGATCAATTATTGACCATGCTGAGTTCATCCTATATCATTGCCGTTTCTCTATGGATTCATATACATTCGAGGTAAATTAGATTAGCATGTCAATAGATCTTGTGAGTGTAAAGGATACTCTTGAAAATAACTAAATACTTAATACTTTGGGTAAGTATTTGCTGGTATTTTTGTATGAGCGTGGTTTTGAACCGGATCTCAAGGTGGGTCTTTATCATGCATTCAGTTATGTGATGACCCTGTTGACGTACTGTTCTTTGATTAATGTTTTGCCGTCGATGTATAAATACGAAATGGGCATCCTA
This sequence comes from Fagopyrum esculentum, assembly GCA_033239045.1. Taxonomy (NCBI): domain Eukaryota; kingdom Viridiplantae; phylum Streptophyta; class Magnoliopsida; order Caryophyllales; family Polygonaceae; genus Fagopyrum; species Fagopyrum esculentum. The sequence goes on along the minus strand of BSUD01000001.1, from coordinate 134,211,072 downwards.
GGAGCAATAACTTTCACTGAGCCTTATGAAAGTGTTATTTATGAATATCTTTCCCTTAATGGGGACCATTTAGCAGTCTAAAATATGTAAAGGAAATACTTTTTGCTTTGGCGATGCTTCCCCCCCATTTCTAGCAAGCGGTTACATTTACTTCTGCCATTTGTTGTTGGCATGATTGCTTGGGTCTCACCATCCTTTCCTTCTTTTGGATTGCTTAGCATAAATAAGTAGGTATTATTTGTGGATGCGTTTAAAAATGCTGCACTTGAAAACAGGAGAACTTGGGAGAGCACGCCTTGTAGCTTAAAAGGGGATTTGGACAGTATTGGAACGCATGGGTCAGCTGTGAGGTCCACGTGCTCGGCTTCAGTCAAAGAAAGAAGAGTCCGAGACCTCTTACAAAGAAGCAGCCCTTCAAAGCGAGAGATGGAGGACTTCTTCGCCCCTGCTGAAAGCCAACAGCAGGAGCAGTTCATGGATAAGTATGTAGCACTGATTGATTGGGGTTTAAAATTAGGCGTACACTTTGCAGCATTCAATTTCATTGATAAGGGCATTGCTTGATTGCAGGTACAACTTCGATGTTTTGAATGGTTTACCTCTCGCGGGGCGGTATGAGTGGGTAAGAGTAGATCTGTAAGGTTGCTGTGATCTTTGTGGCTTCAAATAACTGTGAAAGATTGATATGAACATCTCTGTACAATGGAGAAGACAAGTACCTCATGTGATTTGTAATATAGTAAGAGCTAGTAAAACTCCCAACTAAGTATACCCTTGAGTTGACTAATACCACCCGGATTCAAAGGTGCTAGAGAAAGATTCAGGGTGTGTTCGGTGAGATGGAGATGAACAAAATTTGCCAATTCTTGATAATCTCATAATCTTAGAGAGATGTTAAATTTGATCTCACAAAATAACTTCATCTCCCTCTACCAAACACAGTCTTATTCTTTTGTATCAGTCAGATGTAACTATGTAAGGTTGTAGGATTATTAGATGGTAAACCACTGTAATCTGTGCATTATTTAAATGAACAATTTCATGTGAAGTTGTTGCTGGTGAGCGGTGACTAAACCCAACATGGCAAAACTGGAAAGGGACCTTAGCCAATAGTGTTAACTTTACCACAGGCATTCTGTGGGTTTGGTTCTTTCTTGCCAACTGTTCTTCTGGAGTGAGGTTTTGGCCATTTTTGAAGAAGACATTCATCTGCACATGGCTTGTCCTAGTTTGTGTCTTTGTGATGTGGGATGTCTATTGGGAGTGTATAAAATCTAAGGTAAGACATTAATGTACAAGTATTGTCACATTTTTTGGCTTATTATGCAGATGGTCACTGGCCCCGCTTACTTTTAAGTTCGAAAATATTATCCTTACATCATTAAATTGAAGATCCCTTATTTTTTATGTTACATCATTAAATAGCGCTTTTTCATGAGATAAATCCTCAAGTACTTGGATAATGATATTCATATTGTCTACATTCAAATATTTTGTCATCTCTTCTGAGGAAGTTCACCTGCTTATATTGTTCAGTTGAATGTTCTTTTGGTAGTATACGTACTAGTATGTCATCTACTTTGTACTGCATTTGTTAAGTAGGGACCTACTGTAAAAGTTACATTCATGCAAAACATGTTGCTTTGAACTTTCATTAATGATTAACCAAATAGTAAGATTATTAGAATTGAGATTCTAGGATTTAATAATTAAGATCTTTTTTTTGGATCTCATCATACAATCGTAAAATTCTATCAAATAACTAAATAATTCATAGATCAATGTATAATATATAGTAAAATCTATATTTATAAAGTAGTACTTGACACATTTTTGTCTATCCACATTATCAAACTTACATGTGTTGGTTTTTTGTTAGCCATGTAAAATTATTGTTTAGTTTAATTAATTAGCTAAGACCTTAACAATTCTTATTCAAATATGAGATCTAACAAGTTCTAATTTTATTTTTCTTTATACATATAAAATAAAACTATTTTTTCTAAACTTATATGATAAAGTCCATTTATATTTACTTTAATTGGACTATTATTCTAACAATTTTTTTCCTTTTATTATCGTAAACTACAAACACGATCTATTTAATAAACCTATCATATTATTGATAAATATTTATAGTAAAGTCTATTATTATTTTTTATTAAACATAGACAAAGTTGAAGGATATTGGTTTTAAAAAAATTAATATCTTAATTTACCAAAGTTACAGTTATAAACAACATATATACTCATCCAATTTACCTATTTATCTACTACACAAACAACTATATATTAACTTTTGTAAGATTTTACACATTTGAGAGATCACCTATTTAATACCGTCACATAGTCAAAACACACACACACACACACACATACACTTTTGTAAGATTTTACATATCAACTATAAATAACATGGTATACACAAATATCAATAGTAAACCGTAATCTTCATGTTATAATTACTCTAATACTAAATTACATAATTTAAAAATACACAATTATAAATGAATGCATAAAATGTGTTCCGTTAGTTTCAGTAATTACACAAATTTCGAACTAAGATGGTAGTATATAAATTTTAAAAGTTACAACATTGTGTTTTGTTAGTTCCAACATTGAGTTTTATTAGTGATGACATGAATTATGATTTAAGTAATAACATGTGTTTTGACGGTTTCTCTTTATTATTTTGCATGCATGAACATATATTCATATTGATTATGCTATTATTTGCATACTTTGCGAGAATCGAGGTCTGCACTTAATTTGATTGTATTTGTAGGAATTAGGACACCTTTTGGGTTGGAAAGGAGCATGGAAACATAAGAAGTCTTGAGAACAACATTATGGAACATCTTGATCTGCAAAAAGGAGAGCAAGGATCCTAGAAGAAGGAATCAAGAGAAGAATCGAAGAAAAGTATCTAACTGACGCAAATCTCGGATGAGTGAAAACTATCTCGACCGAGATGCTTTCACTGGGCTCGACCGAGATTGACGGCCCATGAACCATAAAATATCAAACCCTAATTGTATAAGAATGGAAGGTGGCATTTTTGAGAGAGGGATCGATCGACTGGCGGATGGGAATTGGATTCTCTTTTCAGCGGCTTTTGTCCAGTTAATACGCTTGAAGGATTCGTTGGTTGAAGAGCTTGTGAAGATCAAGGTTAAGAAGAAGAAGATTTGAAGACACTTTGTAAGATTTCTTGAAGAAGGATACTTAGTTGCTAATTTTCATACTTTGGAACACAAGTTTGATAGTTTGTTGGATTATTTTTCCCTTTTGATAATTGAAGACCTTTTGCTTAGTATTTCATATCCTTTTCTTGATTGTTTGATTGAATATTTCTTGATTGCTTTGAACATGATGATTGTTGGTTGAAACCCTTGCGATTCTAGGATGATTAGTTGAAGGTTGTGGTGTAGATGATGAAAGACTAGACCTTTTACCTCGAGTGGACCTTGAAAGTTGAGTTTAACCTTTGCAGTTACTTATCTCGGACTGTTTTTCAAGAATCTCGACAGAGATTGAGTGAGAACAGAACGAGATTTGTCCCGATTGACTGATCTTGAAGCTTAGGTTATAGTTTGTCAAATCCTATCCTTGTTGTACATTTCCTGGTTTATATCCAAGCCTAGAAAGAGGCTTATCCGGTGATTCCTTTGCTTGTTTACCTATAATGACGAGTGTTAGGTAACAAAGGTTTATCCTTTGTTAGGTGTGAGCGTGCCTTCATCTTACCTATGTGAGTTAACTTGAGACTTACCCGGTAAAGGTTATTTCTATTCCCTTAAGTTGAGTTGTTGGTTTGAGATTATAGTTTCTTTCCTTAGATCCTTGAGACTTACCCGGTAATGGGACCTTTGGTTTGGGATAGTGGGTAGTGAGACCTCCCCCGTGATCTATCCCATCTTAGTAATACCTTTCCTTAGCATTCTCAGCTTTGTCCGCGCTTATCCTTTATAGTCTTGAATCGAAACCATAATCGGGTGCTTTGATCTCTAGAATCTGCATACTCTTATATGATTATCATATATCTTGATGTTGTTGCTTGAGATTGTTTAACCTAATGTGATATACCATTGCTTGATTTCGCCATTGTCCTTGAGTTCGACTCTGGAATACTTGCTAGTATTGCGATTGATCCGTACACTATAGTTCGCTTATTTTGCTTTATTCTTGGTATAAATTTAAGACTATTTTCTCTCATATAAACACACGTTTTGGAACGAATTTTTGGTGCTGTTGCTGGGGACTTGGTGTAGACCAAACTGATATTTGGTTGTCTTGGGCATTATTTGCCCTTTTGCTACTGATCATTCTACTTGAGTGTTCTTGCAAGACCTCTCTTTAGGTTTATGCATAGATCTCGAGCTGGTAAGGAAATTGTTCCCTACAATCTAGAGCCAAAAAAGACTTATAGAAGAAAGTAAAATGAAGCTAAAACGGCTTTAGTTGAAAAAAGAGATCTCCAAGCTGAGTTAGATGATGCTTTAGACAACTGAAACTTCAGGATGATGCTCTAGCTGAAGAAAGAGTTGTTGTACGCGCAAGAGAGGAAGAATTTCGAGCTGATTTTGCAAAAATACAAGCTACTATGAGGCAATTGCTCATTGACAGAAGGGACAATTCCAGGATCGAGGTAGACCCACCCGTCGCACCTCTAGTTACACACCACCTGCACCTCGCTATCCGGCGAGGAATGAGAGGATTGATCCGTTTGTGGGAGAGCCGCAAATGCTTGGTCAAAGGATGGATCCAACTCAACAAATACACCGTCCGGGCGTTGATCTAGGTGATCTAGCATCGCATGATTATGAGTTCGCCCTCAAATTCTTCGGATAATCCGACAAAATCAATTTGGAGGATTAGAGGAAGAACTCCACATTAGCACTTGCAGAACTACGAGATTCTTAGGGAGACGTTGAGACCTCCAAGGTTGGAAAATAATAATCATAAGTTGAGGGGTTTTCCTTCCCCTTGAAGGAGAAAGCTCTTGCATGGTATCAATCACTACCATTCGGAAGGATTAGTACATGGGAGGAGATGACTACATAATTTCTCTCTAAGTTCTTACCCCACCATCAAAGACCACGGAGTTGAGGGGTAAGATAATTGCTTTTGTGATGAAAGATAGAGAAAGTTTGTTCAAGTCATGGAAAAGGTTCAAGGACCTTTTGTTAGATTGCCCTCATCATGGGATTCCAAAGATTGAGCTGCTAGAAATCTACTTCAAGGGTTTGGATGAGGAAACTCAATTCAAATTTTCATTCCCTTTCAGTAGGGACTTTCATGGAGAAACCCGTTGATAAAGCATGAGAATTTGTGGAAAAGCAAGCTCTAGTTATTGAGAAGTATTCCCATCGGATGGTTGATTATAGACACCGAAGACCCGAAGTCCAAGAGTTAAATCAAACTAGATCTAGTAGTGCTCAATTTAATATTCTCAACAATAAAGTTAAAGCTTTGAAGGAATTAAAGTCACAACACAAGCGCCAACACAAACTATATTTCCGCCAAAGGAGCAAGACGTTAACTACATGGGAAGAGGGAACTATCAAGGGCCAAGGAACTACAACAACAACACGAATTGAAACAATTGACACTCTAATCACAATAACCCCATAAACCCTTACTCTAATCCTGATGGCGCCCTCAACCCACCCGCTTCATCTAGTCATGCTTCACTAAAGAGTCCAGAATCTCCTCATGGATCAAATCAACCACCCAAAGACAACATGGAAGCTATGTTTGAGCAAATGATGGGAAAATTGAGTAGCTTGGAAAGTTCGGTGACATCTATTTCTAAGGCTAAAAAAGCTTTGGAAAATCAAGTGTTTAGTAAGGTTGGGGAAGTTCCTAAAGATCTAGGAAAACTTCCGGGAAGGATGGAGAATAATCCCAAGGGTCAAGTCATGGCCATCACTACTAGAAGCGGTTTGAAGATCAATGAACCGCTACCCAAGAGTGTTGACAAAGGAAAACAACCCATGTTGGACGAAATCCCGTTACAAGTTGAGGAGGAGAAGGAAAAAGAAGCAGTTTATGTACCTCCTACAACATATAAACCTCCACTACCATTCCCACAATCTAGAGCGAGAGCGCATCTAAATAAACATTTTGGTAAATTCCTTGACCTGATGAGCAAACTGCACATTAATATACCTTTTATTGATACAAGTGTAGGTATGCCCGCTTATGGGAAGTTCCTGAAGAAGATCCTCTCTAACAAGAGTAAGCTAGAGGATTTTGGAGAAGTGAAGATGACTTATAGATCATCCGAACTCATCAAGATTATGAAAGAAAAGATGCCTCCGAAACTACGAGATCCCGGATCTTTTTGTATCCCTATTGGCGTTGGAGAAGTCACCTATGATGCATTATGTGATCTAGGAGCAAGTGTGAGTATCATTCCCCTTGCTTTGTGCGAGAAAATCGGACTTGGAGAACCAAAAACGTGAAGATGACCTTATACATGGCAGATAGATCCATAACACGTCCGGTGGGGATCTTGGAAGACATTCCCGTAAAATTAGGTAAGTTCTACATACCTATAGATTTTGTGGTGTTGGATATTTGATAGCATGAATTATAGTCTATATTTTGGGGTTTGTTTGGACGTTTTATCTTCAATAATCTGCATGTTTGTATGTGTATTATGTGCTTATATTACCATTTCATCTACCTTTGCGGGAATCGAGGTCTACACCTAGTTTTGTTGTAATCGTAGGTAAAATGTCACGTTTTGCATCAAAAAGGAGCAAAAGGAGCTATGGAGTCATTGGAGCTACATTCAGGAACATAAGGAAACATCCAGGAAGCATAGCCATGGATTAGAAGATTCACTTTGGACAAGATTTGAGAGATTTCACATTCAGTTGTGACTCACCTCGGTTGACTACAGAGTCACCTCGACCGAGGTGATCCAGAGGAGTCGACTCGACCGAGGCGAACACCTGGGACGCGGCGAGAATATTTTATTCTTGGCTGAGATCTTTTATCTTTGGAAAGAGGATCTTATATTTTTGGGCTTGGCTCCTAGAAGGAAGAAGATATGATAGATCATATATTTTACCTATTTTTTGTAATAACCGGAATTTTGAGACTCGGTTAAACCTGAATTTAACCGATTTCCGAAACGTCAATCTTAAATAGATAAATACATAAATTAAAATAAAATAAAACGAGTGTTATTTCTATCATTTTATGTGACATTAATTCACATAAAATGACAAAACCTTGTAATCGGAAATAAAGTACGCACCTAAAATAAAAATAATAATATGTTAGATAATACGGAATTTAATTCCGTATTATATTTATTTCCCGCACTTAATTAACGAGTTCCGGATCCTGTTTTAAAGGGAGAGAGACTGGATATAACCCGTTACTAGGCCCAATTACCGGCCCAGCCCAACCAGCCCATATTAAGACTAATCTAATTAACCTAATCTACACTTAACCTAAAACTAACCTAATCACGTTCTAACTCCTCCAGCCTACCGTCTGTCTTGCCGCTCCAGCTTCCCCCTTTCTGGACGAACGAACTACAACCAGCACGCCGGACTGCGCCTTCACCGCCGAACCACCACACCGCCTCTGTCGCCGGTAAGTCGCCCTTCTCCCCTTTCCGCTGATACTCCTTCCGTCCTCTGTTGATCGAGACTCAAACCGCAGCCTTGCCTTGTCTATTTCAAAACCGGCTCAAGCGACCCACTGCTCCTGCAGAAAGAGCGAGATAGGAGAACTCACCTCCGTTCGAACACCGCAGCAGCGCCACCGCTCTTCGGACTCACCATCGGCGTCGAGCCTGAAGCGACTACTCCGACGCCATATCGTGCGGCTAACTGCTTTCGCGTACGACTCTGGCGACCGACTTCAGGTACCGCCTACAGGCCTAGCCGTCTTCCTCTCTATTTCCCGAACTGCCGCAACCCTAACCTGGGCTGCACCCCAGTCGCGAGTCTCGCCACGTGTAAGTGCAGCCTCCGAACCTTACCACCGGTGAGGAAGAGTGTTACAGACTAAGACCCAGTGCTGCAGTAGGTGGTGTTGTAGTAGGCGTCAACTAGGAAGAGCCGGACATCGCAGAGCGTACGAGCCATCTAGGCCAGAACCGCAGCCAGTCGCGAGTCATCGTGAGTACTTCGTCCCCTCCTCTGCAACTCTCTTCATCCTGTACTGTAGAATGCCGTAAAATACATGCTATTGAAGGAGCTGATTTAAGTATACCTGTATAAGAGTAGAGATATGTATATATTTGCAGTAAAAAGTTTGAAATACGTTAGTGTATGTATATATATATACGGTGACTGGGATGAGGAAAGAGAGAATTCGTATACGGATGTATATATATATATATATAAATATATATTAGACATTAGAGTGAGGTACCGTAGTGTATATATAATTGTATATACAGGTACGTAATTTATATATAAGCATAAACTTAAAGTATAACAACTGTGTATAAAAATATACGAGTTAATATATAAGTACGAGTTGGAAGTTATGAAATTTTTGTAAATATAAATGAGTTGAGGAGTAAGGTTAAAAACATGTTTGACGGTATAATATATGTAGTAGCGTAAATAGTAACCGGAGAGAAGGAGTGTTGTCCTTCTTCGAGTGTCTCGTGTTTGACCTTATGACCCATAGGTAGCTAACCGAGAGACACAAAATATGGAAACAAATTTTAAAAGGAATTAGAAAGTTTAAGAATAAATTCGAGAAACCTTCGGTTGAGGGTAAAATTGTCTTTTGCCGTAAGAAACGTATTCCGTAATTCCTTAGCATGAGGTTGGACATCTGGATGTGATTTTGATATACATGCCTTATTTGACAGGCATTTGAGTTACCACGAGTACGGACTGTTTGAGACGTGTTAGAGTGTATTTAGACTCAGGTAAGTCCATGCGACTTACTTAGCCGGTTTCTGGATATTAGTTGAATGATAATGGTGGTGTGTGCGATGTGTGTTTATAATAACAACTTGTTAGGACGACCGTTGTTATTATGTGTTAAGGCCCAAGTGTATGTATAACGGGCCGTGACATCACTGCCCAGCTCTGCCAGGAGACTGGGAGGTTCTCTATACCCAGACCATACAGGTACACGGTGAGATGCATCGGATCCACTCCTGATGGGTACACGGGGCGAAGGCGAGGTTTGGGAATCCCTCGTGTCACAAAATAAGTATCATTAGAGTGAATGACTTAAATGAAGATAATAAATGGATTGTTTGAAAGCATGATGAGTGTTTATTATTTTATGTGTGTGTGTGCTATTATTATTCTGCTAATGTTTAGATAACTAGCTAATGGTTGTTTTGTGGTATTTTTAGATTTACTGCAGGTTAGAACAACAGCTGAGTGATCCGGAAGTAGTGGTCAGCCGGGTCTCCGTACTCCTTAGAGTGGGGGTTGGGGTTGTGTTTGTCTTTTCTTTCTTTTGGTTAAGACAGTTGTTCGTTTCTTTTGCTTAAGTACTTTAGGCTGTTAGACCGTGTTACATTCATTACCTTTAAAACACTACTTTATGAATTTCGGTTTTTCCTTATTTGTGTCTTGTTGCAAGATCCTAGTAATATTGTTGTCAAACTGAGGTCGGGACCCATTGTGAGGTCCTAACCAGTAATGTCCCGAGTTCTGAGAATTCGGGGTGTTACAACATGGTATCAGAGCCAGGTTGGCAACAATGGCACTTGAAATCTTCTGAAAGACCGAATAAGTACTTGAGCAGAACCCGAAAAGGGATCTGAGTTTTAAAAAGGACTTTTGGTTTTCAAATGCATGCATAGTCTGGTTGGGGATAGAAAAGTACGGCTGACCACCACTACTACCGCGGATCTCAGTATGCTTAGTATGGACTTTAGGTTTTACTGTAGTTGGACTTTTAGCTTGTTTATAAAGATATGTTATATAGATAAGTATATGCCGAAGATTAGTAGAAATTATAGTTATGTTATGTCCTTGACGGAGGTAGCATAATGAGTTTCTCACCCCTTTGACACATCTAAGTAGATTTTGAAGGGTGTCAACGTGAAGATTAGTATGCACATCTTATGTGCATTAGGGTACGAACGATAGACTACTCCTTCGAACTTGTTAAGGAACGTCAAGACGGAAAAGTGAAGACTAAAAGACAACACCAACGACGAAGACAAGAAGGGAACCCCGAGTGAACTCAATAGGACCAAATGAAGAGAATACATGAGAGTAGTTCCGGAAAAGCGTTGGCTGACTGGCAAGTATACAAGTTAGGAAAGACAACCCATAAATTCTTTCAAGTGTGGTGGAAAGCAACGTTACAGACAAAGAAGATGGCGATAGAAATAAGCATAGGTGTGGAAGTCAAAGAGAGGTGGAGGACTCAGACAAGAGATATAGAATTCAAGCTCACTGACGGACCAGAAGGTGAAAGTTGATGCCAGAAACAGAACAAAATATGATCACCTCGACAGTCTACTTGACACCACAATCAAAATGGATAACCAAGACAGTCAAAAGCATAGAAGTCTACATGAAATACATTGTTCATCCAAATATGAAGAATTAAAGAGTTATAAAATGGAAGCTTACGCGTTGCCAACAAGTGAAAGACAGATTTCACCAACATGGAAGCAGGTGACTTTCTAGAAGACAAGTGAGTGACAGCAAGGACCATGATACAAATATCAAAATCATAGAATCCTGAAAGCAGAGTCAAAGGGATCACTATAAAGGCAGCATTATTATACCAATCAAAGAAGGGAGTTGTGAGAAGGATCTCGGCGTACCCGAATGCCCACAATAATCTCCCTCTCACCAGTAGACTTAAAATTTTCAACACCAACGATTTACCCCGGGAACCACGAGCAGCGGATGGCTGAGGTAAAAGTAATCGCGAAGATGCACATACGAGCCATCGTGAGAGAATTGATGAGTCCGTTGACGGTAGATGAATGATAATTCTAAACTCGGTAAGAGTATATCGCCCTGATAGTGCGAAAGAGAAGGGTAGATTATAGAAGAGTTAAAGAAGATAAGCGGAGAAACTAGAGAAGATAGATTTTCACCAGGTTTATCAATTTCAAAGAGATAGAAGAAACGTAAGCCTATGATCTTATAGAATGTCAACTATAGACTACTTGGTAACAACTGGGACTTTATACGTGCGGGTTAACTAGTGGTGACTGGTTGCCAAATAATAAGAATAACCACAGAGTTACAAAAGAACTTTATTGACATGAGGAGGAATCCTTAAAGCGACCAATTGCGGCAGCTGTGAAGCCAATCAATACGAGTGCTAGTAACACTAAATAAGTTCAAGTCAGTAACTCTAAATAAGAAATTTAAGAGCAGCTCTTGACGGTCAGTAATGACCTTTGATGATAGTAATGGTGTAAAGGAAATGGTTGGGAGTAGTTACTTACCACTGACTACGAAAGATACATATCAGAGTTAGAATGAAGGGATCCCTGTAAGAAGAACTAGAAGACTAAGAGGAAGTAGATGAGTGGAAACATGTCCTATGTCTTAGCATTCCACACAAGTAAGACTGATTGTGCTCCTTCGAGAAAAAGTAGGGTCAGACTGTCTAGATTGACAGGGAAAACCCTTGTGATTAAAGATGTGACACAGAATAATTGGAAATTCCGAGGCGGCACAAACATAAAGAGTATGATGTAAAGCCTTGGTGAAATGTGTGGTCTAGTTGTGAGGTGATTGCAGATAGAATCTACAGGTCGACTAAAACAGACATGAGAAGGAGTAAAAGTGAAAGACTAAAGGTTGTTATACGGATCCGGTATCACACCAATAAGATGGTTATCGAAAGGACTAAATACTGTTATTTAAGGAGAAAGGGAGGTACTCCATGGAAATTCAGCTGGACTGATGACCTAAGAGTTGATGAAAGTAATAAGACCAACCAACGTAGTTGTAAAGCGTGTACGTGAAAACTCAAAGGGATTTAACTATTTTTACGGGGTGTAAATATCAAAGAAGGTAAAGCGACATGAGTATAAGGAAGACATAATAAATGCGATGTGAGAAATTTGATTGGTGGGAAAATTATATGCACCTAATGTGTTGTATACAAATGGTACCATTGGATGTTTAATAAAAATCATACCAACGGACTGATGACACTATGATGGATTTAGTGTAAATCAAGTGTATAACTTATCCAGTGAGAAGGAAAGTCATGTATCAAAATTGCGGGTTATGATGAATTTTAAATAAAGTTTTGAGATGAGGATGTCCTTAGGAAATCTATGCAAGAGTACAAAGCAACTGAAGTTCCAACACAGAATGGGTAGTAATGATCAACAGACAGTTAGAGACCGATGCAGAGAAGAAAAATGTATAAGACGAGTCACCTAGTAGAAGAGTTCACAAGACAAGCTTGTAAGGCCAAAAGAGATAAAATGTCGACCCGGATATAAGGGTCTAAGGTGCATGGAAGGGATACCTACAATGAAGTGTAGATACAAAATGTAGACTTTACAAGTGTGGAGAGGTTTTAACCTCCTCAAAAATATAGGAATTTGAAAGAAATCGCAATGTCGGTATCAAAGAGTTGAAGCCCTGTAGCGGATATAACGGAGTATCATGAAGGCAATGTTGCCGGTAACACCAGCGAAGGAATGTATATATGAGAACGGCCTTGGTGGACTCGAAAGTCCAAGGTAACCCCAATTATCACGGGACCTAAGTCATCAAAACCGACGGTCCATGCAAGGGGAACTGCAAGGGGATGATAACTAAAATCATCAGAACTACAAAGAAACTTACCAGCTATCGTTAAAGACTTGGAATGACTATTTAGGTCAAGATGAATGACCCATTTGAGCTCGAGAAGTAGAGTTAGCCTAAGGAAACAGAAGTGTGGAATAGAAAACGAATTAGTGAAGCATGAAAGGATTAATCGAGCAAATGATGCTCACCAAGAATTTAACGCCAGTATAAGTATGAGAGGAGCCGGTCCGGAATATTGAGATAAGTCAATTATAGAGTGACTGACATCAACTGAGGACGTATAAGTGTTGATTGGTATTGACGAGCAGGTACCGTTAAGAAGAGATATTAGTGACTGCGAATTTAAGAGGAACCTTATCAATGCCTTGGAGGATTCCCCAAGTAGGCAACGACAACTTTCTGAGATGATCTAAGGATATGGAGAGAATCGGGTTAGAAGTTGCTTACTGGTTGGTTAAGAATAGACTACGGTGGAGTGAGAGAGTAAAGGTCTGTTTGAAGAGAATCTTGCTAGTAGTAGAAGATAAGTATAGGCGAGAGTTGAGTAAATCATGTTAACCCTCAGAAAGACACCATTGTGACTAATGGGTGTTACAACAGAAGCGTGGTAGACCCATAACCCATAGAGGAAGAAAATCAATGTTAGGTAACTATGATTTCAAGTTAGGAATTAGAGATCTATAAGAGAAGGTCCACTTGAGTGTGTGTTTTGTTTTGAGTTATATAAATTTGGAAGTTTGACAAGAAGTAGGTGAAAACCCATTAATTAAGGAACGATCCGATTAGGTCACAATGATGAAACCGGGCCAAGCGGTTTGTAAAAAAAAAAAAAAAGTCTTAGGCACTTAGCAAAGTGCCGACATAAGTTAAGATCATTATGGTTTGGAGAGTTATCCAAAGAACTGGAAGTAAGTTTAGATAACCAAACCGTTGAGAGAGTACCTACCGAATCCGAGACACGTCATCAGTCATGAGAATCTGATAGTTGAGCCCGACCATACATTTGTGGGATACCCAGTAGCTGTCCTGGAGCGCAGTACTAGACGTCTGCGGTCCAAGGAGATACCTATGTTGAGGATCCAGTGGTCTAGGAGAGGAGCTGATGAGGCCACTTGGGAGACTGAAGAGAGTATTAGACGTAACTACCCCGAGTTCTTTGAGGGGTTAGAGGTTACTCCTATTTTGACGAGTTAGTACTCGGATGTTGTGTTGTTTGACCTTTCAGGTTTTTATATTGGATTGGGTGATTCGGTTTTATGTGATACTTGTCTGTTTGTGATGGTTGAGTAGTTGCATGGTAGAAAATGGAAATGTCGAGAAAAAAAAAACAAAAATCCAAAGGAAATGCACGATTAAGAGAATTATTCTAAGTTTCGGGACGAAACTTCTTTTAAGAGGGCACTGATGTAATAACCGGAATTTTGAGCCTCGGTTAAACCTGAATTTAACCGATTTCCGAAACGTCAATCTTAAATAGATAAATACATAAATTAAAATAAAATAAAACGAGTGTTATTTCTATCATTTTATGTGACATTAATTCACATAAAATGACGAAACCTTATAATCGGAAATAAAGTACGCACCTAAAATAAAAATAATAATATGTTAGATAATACGGAATTTAATTCCGTATTATATTTATTTCCCGCACTTAATTAACGAGTTCCGGATCCTGTTTTAAAGGGAGAGAGACTGGATATAACCCGTTACTAGGCCCAATTACCGGCCCAGCCCAACCAGCCCATATTAAGACTAATCTAATTAACCTAATCTACACTTAACCTAAAACTAACCTAATCACGTTCTAACTCCTCCAGCCTACCGTCTGTCTTGCCGCTCCAGCTTCCCCCTTTCTGGACGAACAAACTACAACCAGCACGCCGGACTGCGCCTTCACCGCCGAACCACCGCACCGCCTCTGTCGCCGGTAAGTCGCCCTTCTCCCCTTTCCGCTGATACTCCTTCCGTCCTCTATTGATCGAGACTCAAACCGCAGACTTGCCTTGTCTATTTCAAAACCGGATCAAGCGACCCACTGCTCCTGCAGAAAGAGCGAGATAGGAGAACTCACCTCCGTTCGAACATCGCAGCAGCGCCACCGCTCTTCGGACTCACCATCGGCGTCGAGCCTGAAGCGACTACTCCGACGCCATATCGTGCGGCTAACTGCTTTCGCGTACGACTCTGGCGACCGACTCCAGGTACCGCCTACAGGCCTAGCCGTCTTCCTCTCTATTTCCTGAACTGCCGCAACCCTAACCTGGGCTGCACCCCAGTCGCGAGTCTCGCCACGTGTAAGTGCAGCCTCCGAACCTTACCACCGGTGAGGAAGAGTGTTACAGACTAAGACCCGGTGCTGCAGTAGGTGGTGTTGCAGTAGGCGTCAACTAGGAAGAGCCGGACATCGCAGAGCGTACGAGCCATCTAGGCCAGAACCGCAGCCAGTCGCGAGTCATCGTGAGTACTTCGTCCCCTCCTTTGCAACTCTCTTCATCCTGTACTGTAGAATGCCGTAAAATACATGCTATTGAAGGAGCTGATTTAAGTATACCTGTATAAGAGTAGAGATATGTATATATTTGCAGTAAAAAGTTTGAAATACGTTAGTGTATGTATATATATATACGGTGACTGGGATGAGGAAAGAGAGAATTCGTATACGGATGTATATATATATATAAATATATATTAGACATTAGAGTGAGGTACCGTAGTGTATATATACTTGTATATACAGGTACATAATTTATATATAAGCATATACTTAAAGTATAAAAACTGTGTATAAAAATATACGAGTTAATATATAAGTACGAGTTGGAAGTTATGAAATTTTTGTAAATATAAATGAGTTGAGGAGTAAGGTTAAAAACATGTTTGACGGTATAATATATGTAGTAGCGTAAATAGTAACCGGAGAGAAGGAGTGTTGTCCTTCTTCGAGTGTCTCGTGTTTGACCTTATGACCCATAGGTAGCTAACCGAGAGACAAAATATGGAAACAAATTTTAAAAGGAATTAGAAAGTTTAAGAATAAATTCGAGAAACCTTCGGTTGAGGGTAAAATTGTCTTTTGCCGTAAGAAACGTATTCCGTAATTCCTTAGCATGAGGTTGGACATCTGGATGTGATTTTGATATACATGCCTTATTTGACAAGCATTTGAGTTACCACGAGTACGGACTGTTTGAGACGTGTTAGAGTGTATTTAGACTCAGGTAAGTCCATGCGACTTACTTAGCCGGTTTCTGGATATTAGTTGAATGATAATGGTGGTGTGTGCGATGTGTGTTTATAATAACAACTTGTTAGGACGACCGTTGTTATTATGTGTTAAGGCCCAAGTGTATGTATAACGGGCCGTGACATCACTGCCCAGCTCTGCCAGGAGACTGGGAGGTTCTCTATACCCAGACCATACAGGTACACGGTGAGATGCATCGGATCTACTCCTGATGGGTACACGGGGCGGAGGCGAGGTTTGGGAATCCCTCGTGTCACAAAATAAGTATCATTAGAGTGAATGACTTAAATGAAGATAATAAATGGATTGTTTGAAAGCATGATGAGTGTTTATTATTTTATGTGTGTGTGTGCTATTATTATTCTGCTAATGTTTAGATAACTAGCTAATGGTTGTTTTGTGGTATTTTTAGATTTACTGCAGGTTAGAACAACAGCTGAGTGATCCGGAAGTAGTGGTCAGCCGGGTCTCCGTACTCCTTAGAGTGGGGGTTGGGGTTGTGTTTGTCTTTTCTTTCTTTTGGTTAAGACAGTTGTTCGTTTCTTTTGCTTAAGTACTTTAGGCTG
>BSUD01000001.1:134011162-134194503 GCA_033239045.1 Fagopyrum esculentum | reverse complement strand
AAGACTTGGAATGACTATTTAGGTCAAGATGAATGACCCATTTGAGCTCGAGAAGTAGAGTTAGCCTAAGGAAACAGAAGTGTGGAATAGAAAACGAATTAGTGAAGCATGAAAGGATTAATCGAGCAAATGATGCTCACCAAGAATTTAACGCCAGTATAAGTATGAGAGGAGCCGGTCCGGAATATTGAGATAAGTCAATTATAGAGTGACTGACATCAACTGAGGACGTATAAGTGTTGATTGGTATTGACGAGCAGGTACCGTTAAGAAGAGATATTAGTGACTGCGAATTTAAGAGGAACCTTATCAATGCCTTGGAGGATTCCCCAAGTAGGCAACGACAACTTTCTGAGATGATCTAAGGATATGGAGAGAATCGGGTTAGAAGTTGCTTACTGGTTGGTTAAGAATAGACTACGGTGGAGTGAGAGAGTAAAGGTCTGTTTGAAGAGAATCTTGCTAGTAGTAGAAGATAAGTATAGGCGAGAGTTGAGTAAATCATGTTAACCCTCAGAAAGACACCATTGTGACTAATGGGTGTTACAACAGAAGCGTGGTAGACCCATAACCCATAGAGGAAGAAAATCAATGTTAGGTAACTATGATTTCAAGTTAGGAATTAGAGATCTATAAGAGAAGGTCCACTTGAGTGTGTGTTTTGTTTTGAGTTATATAAATTTGGAAGTTTGACAAGAAGTAGGTGAAAACCCATTAATTAAGGAACGATCCGATTAGGTCACAATGATGAAACCGGGCCAAGCGGTTTGTAAAAAAAAAAAAAAAGTCTTAGGCACTTAGCAAAGTGCCGACATAAGTTAAGATCATTATGGTTTGGAGAGTTATCCAAAGAACTGGAAGTAAGTTTAGATAACCAAACCGTTGAGAGAGTACCTACCGAATCCGAGACACGTCATCAGTCATGAGAATCTGATAGTTGAGCCCGACCATACATTTGTGGGATACCCAGTAGCTGTCCTGGAGCGCAGTACTAGACGTCTGCGGTCCAAGGAGATACCTATGTTGAGGATCCAGTGGTCTAGGAGAGGAGCTGATGAGGCCACTTGGGAGACTGAAGAGAGTATTAGACGTAACTACCCCGAGTTCTTTGAGGGGTTAGAGGTTACTCCTATTTTGACGAGTTAGTACTCGGATGTTGTGTTGTTTGACCTTTCAGGTTTTTATATTGGATTGGGTGATTCGGTTTTATGTGATACTTGTCTGTTTGTGATGGTTGAGTAGTTGCATGGTAGAAAATGGAAATGTCGAGAAAAAAAAAACAAAAATCCAAAGGAAATGCACGATTAAGAGAATTATTCTAAGTTTCGGGACGAAACTTCTTTTAAGAGGGCACTGATGTAATAACCGGAATTTTGAGCCTCGGTTAAACCTGAATTTAACCGATTTCCGAAACGTCAATCTTAAATAGATAAATACATAAATTAAAATAAAATAAAACGAGTGTTATTTCTATCATTTTATGTGACATTAATTCACATAAAATGACGAAACCTTGTAATCGGAAATAAAGTACGCACCTAAAATAAAAATAATAATATGTTAGATAATACGGAATTTAATTCCGTATTATATTTATTTCCCGCACTTAATTAACGAGTTCCGGATCCTGTTTTAAAGGGAGAGAGACTGGATATAACCCGTTACTAGGCCCAATTACCGGCCCAGCCCAACCAGCCCATATTAAGACTAATCTAATTAACCTAATCTACACTTAACCTAAAACTAACCTAATCACGTTCTAACTCCTCCAGCCTACCGTCTGTCTTGCCGCTCCAGCTTCCCCCTTTCTGGACGAACAAACTACAACCAGCACGCCGGACTGCGCCTTCACCGCCGAACCACCGCACCGCCTCTGTCGCCGGTAAGTCGCCCTTCTCCCCTTTCCGCTGATACTCCTTCCGTCCTCTATTGATCGAGACTCAAACCGCAGACTTGCCTTGTCTATTTCAAAACCGGATCAAGCGACCCACTGCTCCTGCAGAAAGAGCGAGATAGGAGAACTCACCTCCGTTCGAACATCGCAGCAGCGCCACCGCTCTTCGGACTCACCATCGGCGTCGAGCCTGAAGCGACTACTCCGACGCCATATCGTGCGGCTAACTGCTTTCGCGTACGACTCTGGCGACCGACTCCAGGTACCGCCTACAGGCCTAGCCGTCTTCCTCTCTATTTCCTGAACTGCCGCAACCCTAACCTGGGCTGCACCCCAGTCGCGAGTCTCGCCACGTGTAAGTGCAGCCTCCGAACCTTACCACCGGTGAGGAAGAGTGTTACAGACTAAGACCCGGTGCTGCAGTAGGTGGTGTTGCAGTAGGCGTCAACTAGGAAGAGCCGGACATCGCAGAGCGTACGAGCCATCTAGGCCAGAACCGCAGCCAGTCGCGAGTCATCGTGAGTACTTCGTCCCCTCCTTTGCAACTCTCTTCATCCTGTACTGTAGAATGCCGTAAAATACATGCTATTGAAGGAGCTGATTTAAGTATACCTGTATAAGAGTAGAGATATGTATATATTTGCAGTAAAAAGTTTGAAATACGTTAGTGTATGTATATATATATACGGTGACTGGGATGAGGAAAGAGAGAATTCGTATACGGATGTATATATATATATAAATATATATTAGACATTAGAGTGAGGTACCGTAGTGTATATATACTTGTATATACAGGTACATAATTTATATATAAGCATATACTTAAAGTATAAAAACTGTGTATAAAAATATACGAGTTAATATATAAGTACGAGTTGGAAGTTATGAAATTTTTGTAAATATAAATGAGTTGAGGAGTAAGGTTAAAAACATGTTTGACGGTATAATATATGTAGTAGCGTAAATAGTAACCGGAGAGAAGGAGTGTTGTCCTTCTTCGAGTGTCTCGTGTTTGACCTTATGACCCATAGGTAGCTAACCGAGAGACAAAATATGGAAACAAATTTTAAAAGGAATTAGAAAGTTTAAGAATAAATTCGAGAAACCTTCGGTTGAGGGTAAAATTGTCTTTTGCCGTAAGAAACGTATTCCGTAATTCCTTAGCATGAGGTTGGACATCTGGATGTGATTTTGATATACATGCCTTATTTGACAAGCATTTGAGTTACCACGAGTACGGACTGTTTGAGACGTGTTAGAGTGTATTTAGACTCAGGTAAGTCCATGCGACTTACTTAGCCGGTTTCTGGATATTAGTTGAATGATAATGGTGGTGTGTGCGATGTGTGTTTATAATAACAACTTGTTAGGACGACCGTTGTTATTATGTGTTAAGGCCCAAGTGTATGTATAACGGGCCGTGACATCACTGCCCAGCTCTGCCAGGAGACTGGGAGGTTCTCTATACCCAGACCATACAGGTACACGGTGAGATGCATCGGATCTACTCCTGATGGGTACACGGGGCGGAGGCGAGGTTTGGGAATCCCTCGTGTCACAAAATAAGTATCATTAGAGTGAATGACTTAAATGAAGATAATAAATGGATTGTTTGAAAGCATGATGAGTGTTTATTATTTTATGTGTGTGTGTGCTATTATTATTCTGCTAATGTTTAGATAACTAGCTAATGGTTGTTTTGTGGTATTTTTAGATTTACTGCAGGTTAGAACAACAGCTGAGTGATCCGGAAGTAGTGGTCAGCCGGGTCTCCGTACTCCTTAGAGTGGGGGTTGGGGTTGTGTTTGTCTTTTCTTTCTTTTGGTTAAGACAGTTGTTCGTTTCTTTTGCTTAAGTACTTTAGGCTGCTAGACCGTGTTGCATTCATTACCTTTAAAACACTACTTTATGAATTTCGGTTTTTCCTTATTTGTGTCTTGTTGCAAGATCCTAGTAATATTGTTGTCAAACTGAGGTCGGGACCCATTGTGAGGTCCTAACCAGTAATGTCCCGAGTTCTGAGAATTCGGGGTGTTACATTTTTATGGGAAGAGATCTTTCTAAGCTATCTTATCTTTGGAGAGTAATTTTCCTATAAAAAGGGTTGGATTTTCCACAAATCCATATCATGCTATACATCCTGCTTACATCCGAATACACCGCTGCAACCATACTCCAGTTGGGAGATTTGAAGAACCTTTTTGAAGGTTGAAGGAAGAAAGTCTATAGCTTTTATAGCTTTTGAAGGGTTTTGTAAGATCATCTTAGATTCCCTTCTTGTTTGTTGTCTTGTTGGATTTCTATCCAAGGAACGCTTGTGTTTTGTAATTGATTCAGTTATTGAAGCCTTTCTCTTAAGGTTTTCTTGTTCAATTATTCTCTTTCTCCCCATATATTTGATTAATACTTTCATGATGATGAGTGACTAATCTCTTTGTGTGATTCTAGGGTGATTGGCTGAAGGTTGTGGGAAAAACAATGATAGAATAATCTTAATCACAGTAGGACCCTGAAAGTTCGAGTCTTTACATTAACCCTAAGCATCTCGCTCAGTCAATGAACATCTCGGCCGGGGTGGAATTTGGCTGACCGAGGTGACTTATCTGATCCGAAACTGAGAGTTAAGTGTTAGAGTTTGCCAAATCCTATTCTTATTACACCTTTCCTGGTTCAATGCAAGCCTATGATGAGACTTACCCGGTAATTCCTTATTTGTTTACCTAAGATCATAAGTGTAGGTAATAAAGGTTTATCCTTTATTGGGGTTTGAGTGTGCTTTCATCCCATCTTTGTGAGTTAGCCTGAGACTTACCCGGTAAAGGTTGATTCTATTCCCTTAGGTGGTGTGTTAGTTTGAGGTTATAGTTCTTTATCTTAATTCCTTGAGACTTACCCGGTAATAGGAGTTACGGTTTTGGATTAGTGAGTAGTGAGACTTACCCGGTGATCTATTCCACTTTAGAAACACCTTCCCTATGCAAAAACCTCAGCTTTGTCCGCTTATCTTTAGATCTTGAGTTGGAACCACAACTAGATGCTTTAATCCCTAGAATTGCATATTTCCTTTATTGACTTTTATCATATTTGATTGTTTTAATTGCTTTTGTGGTTAGTATTTACAAAGCTTACCTATTCCGACTTTGTTTCACTAAGTCCCTGTGATCGACCCCTGAAATTCCTTGCTTTTTACTATGATTGACCCGTACACTGCGGGTTCGCATCCTTGTTTTAAGCTTACATCTAGGGTTATAAATTTAAAGTTTGCACACACCGTTTGGAGCGAACAAGTTTTTGGCGCCGTTGCCGGGACTTGGTCTAGACCGAGCCGGTTACGGTTTGCTTTTGGGGCACTTGCCCCCGTGTCTACTAACTACTCTACTTGAGTGACTTTTGCAGGTTCTTTCTTAGGTTTAATGGTTTATGCGAAGAACCCGCACTGGAAAGGAAATCGTTCCTTACGATCCCGAACCAGAAAAGACATACAAACGACGCTTAAGAGAAGCAAAGATGGCTAACCAAGACAATCGCGATCTTGAGGCCGAGTTGAAAGAGGCGCTAGAACAGCTACGCCTCAGCAGGGAAGAACTAAGGCAAGAGACAGAAGAAACTCGCACCAGGACTGAAGCAATCGAAGTAGATATGGCAGCCCTACGAGACCAGTATCTACTTCGACCGAGGGAAGATCCAGTTCTCGATGCTGGACCGATGCAGGTCCCAGTTGTAGACCCTCGACCGAGGCAGGTTCCAGTACCTAACGCCCCGGCCGAGGTACTTCCACCCCGGATGCCAGTCCGAGGCGTTCTTCTTGCAGGAATCCCGCAAACCTTAGGTCAAAGGATGGACCCCAATCAACAACTGAGGCGTCCAGGAGTTAACCTAGGAGATCCGGCGGATCATGACTATGAACTTCGACCGCAAGTTCTTTCCATGATTCGCCAATGCCAGTTTGGAGGGCTAGAGAAGGAATCCCCACATCAACATCTTCAAAACTATGAGATCTTGATGGAGACCTTGAGACCCTCAAGAATTGAAAATAACAACTACAAGCTAAGACCTTTTTACTTTTCTTTAAAAGATAGAGCTCTTACTTGGTATCAATCTCTTCCTCCAGGAAAAATCAGCACTTGGGAGGAGATGACTACGGAATTCTTAACTAAATTCTTTCCCCCCTCTAAGACCGCTGAAATGAGAGGGAAGATTAATGCATTCATTATGAAGGACAAGGAGAGCTTGTCCAAGTCATGGGAGAGATTTAAGGACATTCTTTTGGATTGCCCACATCATGGGATTCCAAAGATAGAGTTGTTGGAGATATACTTCAAGGGACTGGACGGAAGCACCCAGTTCAACCTCCAACTACTCTCCGCCGGTACATTTATGGACATGGCGATTGACGAAGCTTGGGACTTTATCGAGAAGCAAGCTTTGCATATGGAGAAATATACCCATCAAGGAGCTGAAGGTGGAGTTAAAAGAGTTAACTTCCAAGATACTCAGCCTAACAACAATCAACTCACGTCTTTGAAGAATGACGTGAAGCAATTGAAGGAACTCTTGGTTGCTCAAACCAAGAAGGAAGATCAAGGACAAAGGAACAACAACAATGGATACCGTAACAACAACAACGGTTCCCGGAACAACAATTACAACAACAATAGAGGATCCAACAACAATAATTGGAGGGCGAACAACCAAAATTTTGGTAACAATCATTCTAACTCAAATTCTAACGATTCCTCTAATCCTTTCCTCTCTTCCCCTTCTTCTTCTTCTACTCCATTAAAGAGCCAGGGGCAAGGATCAAGTTCGTCTCAGCCGGAAAAGAAAGACGCAGTGCTGGAGGCCATCTTGATCAAGCTTAGTGCTATGGAGACTTCTATGACTTCATTTTCGAAGACCCAAAAGGCCTTTGAACAACAACTTGCTAGTAGGGCGAATGAAGCGCCAAGAGATCCAGGGAAGCTTCTAGCAAGGACGGAAAGCAACCCTAAGGGCCAGATCATGGCCATAACAAAGAGGAGTGGACTGAAAACTGCATATCCAGTGCCTCGGTCGGTGCCAGTACCGACGAAGACCACCTCGGTCCAGGTACAGTCAAAGAACACTTCGGCCGAGATGCCAACCGAGGTGGAGCCACAAAAAGCGGAGGGGAAAACTGAAGTTTATGTTCCACCTCCTGCATACAAACCACCACTTCCATTCCCCCAGTCAAGGGCCAGAGCACATTTAGACAAGCACTTTGGTAAGTTCCTTGACTTGATGAATAAAGTACACATTAACATTCCTTTCCTTGATGCTATTCTAGGGATGCCCGCCTACGGGAAGTTCTTGAAAGAGATCCTATCAAGGAAGAGGAAACTGGAGGACTTTGGTGAAGTAAGGATAACATCTAAATCCTCGGAGCTCATACAAATCATGAAGGAGAAGATGCCACCTAAGTTGAGAGATCCCGGCTCATTTTGCATTCCCATTCAAGTTGGGGATGTCACTTGTGAAGCCTTATGCGATCTAGGAGCCAGCGTGAGCATCATTCCGCTAGAGCTATGTGTGAAGATCGGACTTGGAGAGTCCAAGCCGGTCAAGATTCGATTATACATGGCGGATCGCTCCATTACCCATCCCGTGGGAATTTTGGAAGACGTTCCGGTCAAGTTAGGTAACTTCTATTTACCTATAGACTTTGTTGTACTTGACATTCCCGCAGATTATCCTGTTCCTATTATTCTCGGGAGGCCATTTCTAGCAACTTCGGGTTGCAACGTGGATTGTAAAAACGCCAAGTTGAAATTCAACATTGGTGGAGATGAAGTGGAGTTCG
Organism: Fagopyrum esculentum; assembly: GCA_033239045.1. Taxonomy (NCBI): domain Eukaryota; kingdom Viridiplantae; phylum Streptophyta; class Magnoliopsida; order Caryophyllales; family Polygonaceae; genus Fagopyrum; species Fagopyrum esculentum. The sequence goes on along the minus strand of BSUD01000001.1, from coordinate 134,186,788 downwards.
CACTACTTGCGGCCATGAAAGGAGAGCAACTAAGCGATGATATCTTCAACATCTACGATGAAGAAGAATCAAGGGAATTGGTGTGCTCTATCCTTATTAACGACCCACTTGAACGAGTTATTAGTTTCAGTTTAATGGAGGAAGGTATAGATGCTTCTTGTGATGCAGATATACGGAGCTTAAAAGCGCTGGAAGAAGATCCAGGAGCTAAAACTGAGAAGCTAATCCAGGAGACGAGGATCTCCAGTTTCGGTTCCAGTTCCAGTACCTCGACCGAGGCACTTCCTGGACTGAGCGAGACGACTGAAGAACATCTCGGTCAACGCCTCTGCGCCTCGACCGAGGTCGAAAGCGAGATGATGTCAATTGGGACTGCTGAAAATAACAAACTTCTTACTCCTTTCTGTGACATTCATCCTCAGCTGGTGGAACATTCTATTCACCAACTTTCTGATAATAAAGGACCTTGGTATGCTGATATTGTGAATTATCTTGTTTGCCAGGAAATACCCCCCGGATTGACGTACTCTCAAAAGAAGAGATTCTTCAAGGACGTACGCCATTACTATTGGGATGAATCGCTGCTATTCAAGCGCGGGCCGGATGAGATGCTTCGAAGATGCATTCCGGAAGATGAAGTTAATAGCGTCATACGGCATTGTCATTCACTTCCTTGTGGAGGACATGCTAGCACCGATAAGACATGTGCTAGGTATTACATTTTGGTTTCTTTTGGCCTACATTATTTAAAGATGTACAATCGTTTGTTGTCTCTTGTGATGCATGCCAAAGAACAGGAAATCTATCTAGGAGGAACGAAATGCCACTTAATAACATTCAAGAAGTGGAAATTTTTGATGTATGGGGGATAGACTTCATGGGACCTTTCCCATCCTCCGGAGGAAACCTCTATATTCTTCTTGCAGTTGATTACGTTTCTAGATGGGTTGAAGCCATTGCTTCTCCCACTAATGACGCCAAGGTGGTTGTGAAGTTCTTAAACAGGACTATCTTTCCACGTTTTTAAACTCCACGTATCATCATCAGCGATGGAGGGACGCATTTCATCAACCGGAAGTTTAAGGCACTTCTATCGAAGTATGGGGTAACCCACAAGGTAGCAACCCCTTATCACCCTCAAACTAGTGGACAGGTCAAGATCTCGAATAGAGAAATCAAAGCAATTTTGGAGAAGACCGTTTCTAGGATGAGGAAGGATTGGTCCATGAAATTAGACGACGCTCTTTGGGCCTACAAGACCGCATTTAAGACTCCCATAGGTACCACCCCTTATAATTTGGTATATGGGAAGTCTTGTCATTTGCCTGTTGAGTTAGAACACAAAGCATATTGGGCGATCAAATGGTTGAACTTCGACATTAAGGAAGCCGGCGAGAAGCGGCTATTGGATATCAACGAGCTGGAGGAGCTGCGTTTGAATGCTTATGAGAATGCCAAAATCTATAGGGAAAGGACGAAGAAATGTCATGACAAGCGTATCATCCCTAAGGAGCTTAACGAAGGAGACTTAGTTCTACTCTTCAACTCCCGCCTCCGCCTCTTTCCAGGTAAGTTGAAATCTAGATGGACCGGACCTTATGTTGTGAAACATGTTTTTCCTCATGGTGCAGTTGAGATATGGGGCGAAATGAGCGGAAGCTTCAAGGTCAATGGTCATAGACTCAAGAAATACAAACCGGAAATTCCGGTTGAGGAGGTTGCACCACTATACCTCGTTTGAGATGTCATTTGGTCCAGCTAGCGACCTTAAACCAAGCGCTTCTTGGGAGGCAACCCAATGTATTGCTTTCTTTTCCCTTTTTCTAGTCTAGCTTAGATAGTTTGCTTTTGCTTTGCTTTGTTTTGTTTTTGGCGTCCTAGACAGACAACGGGTGACATCTGAGGAAGGAGTACAAACCAGGAGCACAACTAGAAGGACAGAAGTTCGAGAATTTGAGAAGACGGAGTTTCACTGAGGCACATCTCGGTTACTGTCAAAGCACCTCGACCGAGATGATTTTTGAGCAACCGAGGCGACTAGGGTTTCTGAAAAACCACCTCGGTCCGTACCACCTCGGTCCAGTCGAGACCACCTTGACCGAGGTGACAGCAGTTCCAAAAAAGGGTATAAAAGGGGGGATGAATTTCTCTCTCTTCTTTTACCCTCTCCTCGACCGCGGCAGCCCCTCGCCTCGCTTCGCCCTTCTTCGATCGTTTTTCGACGATTCTTGCTTCCAAATTGCAAAGAAAGGATAGAGGATCCCAGTGCAAGCGTCAATCTGCGAGAAAAACGAACTGAATCGACCGAATCAGGGTAAACATCGAAAAAACCCTAACCTCTCTCCTTTTCACTGTTTTGCTTCGAATTGGGCTTTGGTTGCCCTTGCATTTGCTGAGAAACAGATTAAGTACCCCATAGGAACCAGTTGTAGTGATTTTTGGGGAAAAGAACTGGATTTTTGAGAGATTCGTTCGCGCAGTTATTCGCCTCGGTCCAGTCGTTCTGTGCCTCGGCCGAGGTGTTCTTGAGTTGTGTCAGGCCGACCGAGGTGATGTGACAGAGTGTTTTAGAGATGAGTTCAGATAGACAGCTTGTCTTGAGGGATAGATCCTCCCCTTCCCCTTCTTCTTCTTCCTCTAGACCTTATAGACCGGTGATCCACGAGAGACACCAGGTCGGCTATGACCGTATTGCAGCCCGTCCAGTGATTGCACCGCGCTTCCTGGACATTTCGGCTTTTGATTGTCTCCATGTGGATGGAGACTTGAGGCGGATGATCTCGATGGTAGGGCTAGATCAGTTTACTGAGATCCGTGCACCTGCCTATTTAGAGCCTACTTTGGAGTTCACTAGTTCCCTTAGAGTACTGAAGAGACATTTTTGGTTTCCCGGCCCCGACTACTGTTGATTTTCCCTCCCGGACTGTAGCTAGGGAGTTTTGGGGTCAGATTGCTCATGTAGTTGAGCACGCAAACAGATGGCGCCCTGGAGACTCCAGGGAGCGTATCATATTTCACCTAGCCTTTAGGTTGGCCCACCGTATTTTCAGTGAGACTCTTCTGGCGCGTACTGAGACGCCCCAGAAGGTCCGACAGGGGGAGCTTTTCAGCCTTTACTGCATGGTAACTGGAGGGATCCCAGACTTTGGCTTGATGTTGGCAGAGGATCTGCACAAGATCAAGGCCAAGGCGAAGGGGGATATCTGCTGCGGAGGCCTCGTGACTCACATAGCGAGTTACCAAGATAAGGATCTCAACGCTTGTACTATGGTGGCGGCTGCCAAGCCGCTAGGACTTCAGGAGATGATCACTCGGCGGATTCTGGTTCCCCGAGGACTCACTACACCATATGTAGCCATGCCATGGGAGCCGACTATACCACAGGGGATCAGATGGTCGCCCCAGTTCTCAGTTTATGACCCTCACTACTGGCAGACTGTTTGGATCCCATTGATGGAGGATACTAGAGAGGCAACAGCTGCACCAGCTGAGGAGGATGAGGTAGAGGAGGAGACTGCTGATGATGATGACAAGGATGGCGGAGTTCCTATGGATACAGGGACAGATACTACTGGGACGAGTGCGCCGGTTATTGACATAGATGATGATGATACTGAGCCTGTACCAGCCACATCACCAGTGAGACCTGCTAGGCGTAGGGTACGTCGACACAGAGATCCAGAGGCTCACCGTCGGATCGATGATCTGACGGATCAAATGATCGATTCTTATGCTGCCCTATCACTGGATATCCGTGAGATGCAGGAGAGACAACATTACCAGCACATGATGGCTCAGATTCAGTTTCAGCAGATCATGGGCTACCCGTTCGACCCATCTCAGTATCCATATGTACCACCACCACCACCACCGGATCGTGACTATTGAGAGCTGCATGATTTTCTTTCTTATTTATTATGCAGCTCAGCTTTATGTCCGGTGAGTATTTTATTTCTTTAGACTTATTTTGACCCACTGGGACAGTGTGTCCCAAGTATGGGGTGTTTATGTATTTTATTGACTTATGTGATGTATGACTCTACATTATCGGATATTTAAGCCTATTTTGCTTCTATGGTTTTATCTTAGATTACATGCATACACACAGGTTATCTGATTGAGAAAAACGTAAAAACTGGACAGAAAAAAAAAATTTTTGACCTCGACCGGGGCAGTTCTGGCCGAACGAGGTACTTCACCTTGGTTGACCTAAGAACACCTCGACCGAGGTGGTTTAACTGAGAGTTTTCGAAACGATTTTTGTGCTTTTTATCTGGATATGATCTCAGTGAAGATCTTGTTGCTGATTGGTTTTGAAATCTTTATATGTTTAAAAGGTTTTATAATATGTTTAAGTTGCTAAATGCTTTGTTTGAAATTTTTGGCATGTTTAATACTTTGTTTTTATCCAAATTATGTTGAGTTTGAAGGTTGACACCACGTTATGAGTTCTCTCACTTTCTTCCTGGAAAGACCAAGGCAATTTATTCTTCTCTCTTCTTCTTCTTAATCATGCTTAGCCCTCATATACATTTTTGCCTCCCTTTACCTATCCGGGAATTTGGAAGCAAGCAAAGTGGTGAAAGCAAGTGAAGTTAAAGTTGAGAAGTTGGCTGGAAGTGAAAGTGTTAGAATGAAATAAATAGGTTTGGGGAAGTCAATCATGATGATGAGTAACTCGGCACCATTCACATAGCCGGGTGTTTGTGTCTTGCCAAAGTCGGATTGAGCGATATTCCTAACGGGTCATGGTATGTGCATCAAGGGTTTGATGCATCTCAAGAAATTGATGATTGCTGATTTCCTAGGCTTCGGTTATTGTGCACCTCTGTCCATGCATCCCAAAAAGTAAAGTAAAAAAGAAAAGTGTGAAATAAGCAAAGCTTATTGGTGGAAGATGTTGAAAGTCAAGGTGAAAGTGAAGTATATCCTTTTCCCGGATTCTAGCACCACATTACCTTACATACATCCCTACCTTACACGTTTCTTGACCTTTCTTTTGGGAAGCCCTTGAGACCTCGAGCTTGTTGATTGACTTAGTGGTTTAAACTGGATTATGCATGATTAATTTCGATAATTATGACTTATTATGCGTTCTATGATTTTATGCAAAGATGAACAACTTTCTTATATTTATACAATATTTTGATAATATTTTGATTTTAAATTCCATGAAGTATTCTCTTAGAGTGATCTATGATTGTAGCACACCATAAAAATGTTTTTGAAAGACTTTTTCATTGATTTTCTTGACTTATAATCCATTCTATCTTGCCTTTTATATGCATAACTCGCTTGGGGACAAGCAAGGGCTAAGTATGAGGTATTTTGATAGCATGAATTATAGTCTATATTTTGGGGTTTGTTTGAACGTTTTATCTTCAATAATCTGCATGTTTGTATGTATATTATGTGATTATATTACCATTTCATCTACCTTTGTGGGAATCGAGGTCTACACCTAGTTTTGTTGTAATCGTAGGTAAAATGGCACGTTTTGCATAAAAAAGGAGCAAAAGAAGCTATGGAGTCATTGGAGCTACATTCAGGAACATAAGAAAACATCCAGGAAGCATAACCATGGATTAGAAGATTCACTTTGGACCAGATTTGAGAGATTTCACATTCAGTTGTGACTCACCTCGGTTGACTACAGAGTCACCTCGACCGAGGTGATCTAGAGGAGTCGACTCGACCGAGGCGAACACTTGGGACGCGGCGAGAATATTTTATTCTTGGCTGAGATCTTTTATCTTTGGAAAGAGGATCTTATATTTTTGGGCTTGGCTCCTGGAAGGAAGAAGATATGATAGATCATATATTTTACCTATTTTTATGGGAAGAGATCTTTCTAAGATATCTTATCTTTGGAGAGTAATTTTCCTATAAAAAGGGTTGGATTTTCCACAAATCCATATCATGCTATACATCCTGCATACATCCGAATACACCGTTGCAACCATACTCCAGTTGGGAGATTTGAAGAACCTTTTTGAAGGTTGAAGGAAGAAAGTCTATAGCTTTTATAGCTTTTGAAGGGTTTTGTAAGATCATCTTAGATTCCCTTCTTGTTTGTTGTCTTGTTGGATTTCTATCCAAGGAACGCTTGTGTTTTATTATTGATTCAGTTATTGAAGTCTTTCTCTTAAGGTTTTCTTGTTCAATTATTCTCTTTCTCCCCATATATTTGATTAATACTTTCATGATGATGAGTGGCTAATCTCTTTGTGTGATTCTAGGGTGATTGGCTGAAGGTTGTGGGAAAAACAATGATAGAATAATCTTAATCACAGTAGGACCCTGAAAGTTCGAGTCTTTACCTTAACCCTAAGCATCTCGCTCAGTCAATGAACATCTCGGCCGGGGTGGAATTTGGCTGACCGAGGTGACTTATCTGATCCGAAACTGAGAGTTAAGTGTTAGAGTTTGCCAAATCCTATTCTTATTACACCTTTCCTGGTTCAATGCAAGCCTAGGATGAGACTTACCCGGTAATTCCTTGTTTGTTTACCTAAGATCACAAGTGTAGGTAATAAAGGTTTATCCTTTATTGGGGTTTGAGTGTGCTTTCATCCCATCTTTGTGAGTTAGCCTGAGACTTACCCGGTAAAGGTTCATTCTATTCCCTTAGGTGGCGTGTTAGTTTGAGGTTATAGTTCTTTATCTTAATTCCTTGAGACTTACCCGGTAATAGGAGTTACGGTTTTGGATTAGTGAGTAGTGAGACTTACCCGGTGATCTATTCCACTTTAGAAACACCTTCCCTATGCAAAAACCTCAGCTTTGTCCGCTTATCTTTAGATCTTGAGTTGGAACCACAACTAGATGCTTTAATCCCTAGAATTGCATATTTCCTTTATTGACTTTTATCATCTTTGATTGTTTTAATTGCTTTTGTGGTTAGTATTTACAAAGCTTACCTATTCCGACTTTGTTTCACTAAGTCCCTGTGATCGACCCCTGAAATTCCTTGCTTTTTACTACGATTGACCCGTACACTGCGGGTTTGCATCCTTGTTTTAAGCTTACATCTAGGGTTATATATTTAAAGCTTGCACACACCGTTTGGAACGAACAATATTCCTGCACATTATCCCATTCCAATCATTCTTGGACGACCTTTCCTTGCAACTTCCGGTTGCATGGTTGATTGCAAGAACACCACACTATCCTTCAACATTGGCAAGGAGCACATAGAGTTCACGCTCTCAGCAATGATGCAGAAATAAGAAGTTTAGAAGCCTTGGAAAAAGATCCAAAGGCTGTCTTTGAAAAGCTTGAACGAGGTACAAAAAACTGTATTGATCCCGGACCACTCCCAAGAATCTTGGTCGAGATGAAGTTGGGGGTGTCCGAGGTAAGTTGTGAAGGGAGTGACCTCGACCAACATCTCGGTCGAGGTGTTTCTAGGCTGGCCGAGGTTCCCGAGTCTTCGACACTTCTTCACATGTCCATTGCACGCGTTTCTAGCCTCAGCCACACTTCTCCCGAAGCTTCCGGAGCTTCGCAAGATGATCTTAGAGGTGCAAAACCTCCACTTGAGGGACCTCCTATCTTAGAGCTAAAACCTCTTCCACTACACTTAAAGTACGCATTTCTTGGACCAAATTCTACTTATCCGGTCATAGTTAGTGCTAAACTTACTAATGATGAGCTGTGCAACCTGATGCATGAGTTAAAATTGCATAGAAAGACTTCAGGGCATACTATAGAAGATCTTGTCGGAATTAAACCTTCTCTATGCATGCATAAAATTCTTATGGAAGATGATCATCAACCTTCACGAGAACCTCAACGACGGTTGAACCCGGTCATGAAAGAGGTTGTGAAGAAAGAAGTGCTTAAGTTGCTTGATGTAGGAATTATTTTCCCAATCTCGGATAGCAAATGGATGAGCCCCGTGGGTGTGGTTCCAAAGGAAGGAGGTATGACCGTTGTGACCAATAAAAACAACGAGTTGATTCCTATAAGAACCGTGACAGGCTGGAGAATGTGCATTGATTATATGAGATTGAATGTAACAACAAGGAAGGATCACTTTCCCCTTCCTTTCATTGATCAAATGCTTGAACGATTAGCGCAACACTCCCATTTTTGCTACTTGGATGGATATAGTGGATTATTTCAAATCCCTATCCATCCGGATGATCAAGAGAAGACCACTTTCACGTACTCTTAGGGTACGTTTGCTTATCGGAGGATGCAGTTTGGATTGTGTAACGCACCGGCCACATTCCAACGTTGTATGATGGCTATCTTCTCCGAGTATATCGAGGAGATCATGGAGGTATTCATGGATGATTTTTCTAGTTTATGGTTCATTCTTTGATAATTGCTTAGCTAACTGTTCGCCTCAAAGCGTGTGTGCAAATAAATTTTAATTATAAAACTGAAACAAAAGCAAGCGAACCCGCAATGTACGGATTGGCGTAGTTAAGCAACTATACCAGAGTATCGAACTCAGGATTTGGTGAGTCAAATTCAGTTTCGAATAATCGAGCGAGTAAAAGTATAAAAGCTTTGCAAATATTGGGGAAAATAGCAAACCTAAAGATCCATGTATTCAATTGTAGCAATCGATTCAAGATATACTATAGATATAAGGACAGAGTTGAGGTTGCAAAGGTATAACTAAAGTAAGGTAATGTACGGTGAAGTTCCAAAACCTTATATGTCTAACCCAAAGACTCTCTCTATAAAGGTTGTTGAGGTTGAAGTATAGAAAAGATCTAAAGGTAAGAATTACTCTCAAATACCCATGCCCAAAACCAAGGAATCAAACACAAGCCAAAACGGTTAAGGTTGTGACACTCGAAACCGAAATAGAGGATGTTGAGTCTCACTACTACCTAGGAAAAGCAAGTCAAGGCTAGTTTAAAGCAAATCTTTAACTTTGGATTAAAGCAAAAGCAAAAGTCGTAAAACAGAGAAAATCACGGCTAGATCTTGAAGAACCACGGCCGTGGAACTCAAGAACAGGCCGTGATTTAGGGTGTCGACGAGGTTTCTCACACTCTCAGGGTCCAATCTATTTATGATCGATCTATCATCATCTAAGCCACAACTATCAACCCTTCACCTTAGAATTGCTAAAGGGTTTTAGCCAATAACCATCATCATAATATCAAAAATCAATTTAAAAAGAAAGAAAGATGAAAACTCTCGAAAACTCAATAACAAATCAAAGTGAATCACAAATCCGAATAACAAAAGTAATATGTTTACAAATTCATAATATGAAACAAGAATCCTCACAGCAATCTCAGGGAACGATGAAGAACGGAGTGTCAATCCGTCTCCGAAAGCAAAACCCTAAGAAAATCTCCCAAGTACGTAATCTCCAATATCGCGTCTTTCACAAATCTCCAATCCTTCGAAATATCCAATCCTCAAGGTAAAATGAAACCCTAAGCTTGGAACAGTATGCAGCCAACCCCATTTTCTTCTATCTTCAGCCTTTTTATAGACAAAATTAGGGTTGCTAAAAAGCCCAATAACCGCCGCTGACGTGGCAAATATGACACGTCACCTTCGTCATGGAAATCATGGTCTCATAACTTTTGGCCATGGTTTAGACCGTGTAACTTTCTATTGTGCTTCAAACTCACTTTCCACGATCCATTGCCAAATCCACGGCCGTAATTTAGGGCGTGGAAATCCAAATTCTTGTGAAAGCCTTTATTTCATGATGTTCTTCACTCATGCGCCTTCCTTAGCTTTTCCAAAGCATCTCTTTGCCATCAAGCATGATCAAATACTCCTTTCCTTCCACATTTTGCTCAAATCCAAGCCTTTATTCACCTATAAACAAAACAAAGCTAGTGTAGATCTCTATATCGACAAAGTGGGTGAATGAGCTCACAAATGCTTCAAACTTATATCTATGTACACATAAAAGAGGGAAAAACAACTAAAACAAGTGCCTAAAATATAGTCATATTTCATGCTAACAAAATACCCCATACTTGTCACTTGCTTGCCCCCAAGCAAGGTTTTCAAAAGCTTAGAACATAAGGTAGAATGAAATATGAATGCAAAATAAAACAAAACAATCTTTTTGGTAATGTGCTTCTAATCAATAGATCATCCTCAAATCTTGCTTCATTCATCCTTAAAAATGTTCATACACATAAACCAAAATATGCAAAGTAAAGGAACGTCATACCTTGCCTAAACTTCAAGACAAACATCATAACCTTCAAGCATTGTCAAAATCAAGCAAGTGAAACTTCAATTTAGATCACCAAGTCAAATAACACTCTTATGATCTCAAGGACTTTCAAGTAAGGTCAAGAATACGGAAAAGGTGAGAAACTTGTAAAGGAATGTGGTGTATGAATCCGTGAAGAACGAACAACACAAACTTTTTTCTTTTCACCATTTGAACTAACCACCAACTTAGAGATTTGCTCTAGACTTTTTTGATAGCATGAATTATAGTCTATATTTTGGGACCTGTTTAGACGTTTTATCTTCAATAATCTGCATGTTTGAATGTATATTATGTGATTATATTGTCGTTTCATCTACCTTTGCGGGAATCGAGGTCTACACCAAGTTTCGTTGTAATCGTAGGTAAAATGGCACGTTTTGCATCAAAATGGAGCTAAAAGAGTTAAGGAGTCATTGGAGCTACATTCAGGAGCTTAAGGAAGAATCCAGGAAGTATGGAATTGAATTAAAGATTTAATTTGGACCTGATTTAAGAGATTTCACCTTCAGCTGGAGTCACCTCGGTTGACCACAGAGTCACCTCGACCGAGGTGATCTAAGGGAGCGTCTCGACCGAGGAGAATATCCTGACGCGGTGAGATATATTTTATTTGGCTGAGATCTTTTATTTTTGGAAGGAGAGATCTTATATTTTTGGACTAGATTTCTGGAAGGAAGATCATATATTTAGAAGATTTATTTTAGGAGATAAGATATATTTTATTAGAAAATTATCTTTTTAAGATATTTTATCTTTGGAAGATAAAATATCTTAAAAAGATTGAAGATCAATCTAGGAAGGATTGATAGCTTATTATAGCTTTTGTGAAGGGTTTTGTAAGACTTTCTTAGATTCCCTTCTTGTTGATTTGTCTTGTTGGATTTGTGATCCAAGGAACGCTTATTTGTTTGATATTTGATTCAGTTATTGAAGCCTTGTTCTTAAGTTTTTTGTGTTCAAATATTCATTCTCTTCCCATATATTTGGTTATTGCTTTCATAATGATGAGTGGCTAATTTCCTTGTGCGATTCTAGGGTGATTGGCTGAAGGTTGTGGGAAAAACAATGATAGAATAATCTTAAATTCCAGTAGGACCCTGAAAGCTTGAGTCTTTATCCTTAACCTTAGAACATCTCGTTCAGTCGATGAACATCTCGGCCGGGGTGGAACTTGACTGACCGAGGTGACCTTTCTAATCCGTAATTGAGAGTTAAGTGTTAGAATTTGCCAAATCCTATTCTTATTACACCTTTCCTGGTTCAATGCAAGCCTAGGATGAGACTTACCCAATAATTCCTTTGTTTGTTTACCCAAGATCATAAGTGTAGGTAATAAAGGTTTATCCTTTATTGGGGTTTGAGTGTGCCTTCATCCCATCTTTGTGAGTTAGCCTGAGACTTACCCGGTAAAGGTTGATTCTATTCCCTTAGTTGGTTTGTTGGTTTGAGACTATAATTCCTTTCCTTAGTACCTTGAGACTTACCCGATAATAGGAGCTTTTGGTTTGGAGTTAGTGAGTAGTGAGACTTACCCGGTGATCTATTCCACTTTAGTAACACCTTCCCTTTGCAAAATCTCAGCTCTGTCCGCTTATCTTGAGATGTTGAGTTGGAACCACAACTGGATGCTTTAATCCCTAGAATTTGCATATTTCCTTAATTGACTATATTATCATCTTTGATTGCTTTAATTGCTTTTGTGATTAGTTGTAATATTGACAACCTATACTTGCTTTGTTTCACCTAAGTCCCTGAGATCGACACCCCGGAATTCTTGCTTTTACTACGATTGACCCGTACACTGCGGGTTCGCATCCTTGCTTTAAGCATACATCTTGGGTTATAAATTTAAATCTTGCACACACCATTTGGAGCGAACAAGTTTTTGGCGCCGTTGCCGGAGACTTGGTCTAGACTGAGCCGGCTGCGGTTGTCTTTCGGGGCTGTTGCCCCTGTTATTACTAACCACTCTTCTTGAGTGACTTTTGCAGGTTCTTTTTCTTTGGTTTATGCGAAGAACCCGTGCTGGGAAGGAAATCGTTCCTTACGATCCCGAACCAAAAAAGACATATAAGAGACGCTTGAAAGAAGCGAAAATGGCCAACCAAGACAATCGCGATCTTGAGGCCGAATTGAAGGAGGCAATGGAACAACTGCGCCTCAATAGGGAAGAATTGCAGCGCAAAAGGGAGGAAAATCGCACCCGAGCTGCAGAGATTGAAGCAAATATGGTTGAGTTACGAGCTCAGATTCTGCATCGACCAGATCCTCGACCGAGGCAGGACCCTGCTCCAGTTTCCCCGGCCGAGATACTTCCACCTCGGATGCCAGTCCGAGATGTTCTTTTTGCAGGTATTCCACAAACCCTAGGGCAGAGGATGGACCCAAACCAGCAAGTGAGGCGTCCAGGAGTCAACCTAGGAGATCCAGCGGAGCATGATTATGAACTTCGACCGCAAGTTCTTTCCATGATTCACCAATGCTAATTCGGAGGTCTAGAAAGGGAGTCTCCACATCAACATCTACAAAACTATGAGATCTTGATGGAGACCTTGAAGCCTTCAAGAGTGGAAAATAATAATTACAAGTTAAGGCCTTTTTACTTTTCTTTGAAGGACAGAGCGCTTACTTAGTACCAGTCTCTTCCTCCCGGAAATATCAACACTTGGAAGGAGATGACGACGGAATTCTTGACGAAATTCTTTCCCCCCTCCAAAACGCCGAAATGAGGGGAAAGATCAATGCATTCATCATGAAGGACAAGGAGAGTTTGTCCAAGTCATGGGAGAGATTTAAAGATGTTCTTTTGGATTGCCCACATCATGGGATTCCAAAGATAGAGTTGTTGGAGATTTACTTCAAGTGATTGGATAGAGCTACCCAATTCAGCCTTCAACTACTATCCGCCGGCACATTCATGGACATGCCGATTGATGAAGCTTGGGAATTCATTGAAAAACAAGCTTTACATATGGAGAAGTACTCACACCAAGGAGCTGAAAATGGAGTTAAGAGAGTTAATTTCCAAGAAGCTCTATCAAATGATAATCAACTTACCTCCCTCAAGAATGATGTGAAGCAATTGAAGGAACTTTTGGTTGCTCACACCAAGAAATAAGAGGAAGGATATCAAAGCTCAAGGAACAACAACGGTTACCGGAACAACAACAACGGTTCCCGGAACAACAACTACAACAACAATAGAGGATCCAACAACAATAATTGGAGGCCAAACAATCAAAATTCGGGTAACTCTTACTCTAACTCCAATTCGAACAACTCTTCTAATCCTTTCCTCTCTTCTTCTTCTTCTACTCCATTGAAGAGCCATGAGCTTGGATCAAGCTCGTCCCAGCCAGAAAAGAAAGATGCAGTGCTGGAGGCTATCTTGATCAAGCTCAATGCTATGGAGGCGTCCATGACTTCATTTTCAAAGGCACAAAAAGCCTTAGAACAACAATTCTTTAATAAGACGAATGAAGCGTCAAGAGATCCATGGAAGCTTCCAGCAAGGACAGAGAGCAACCCTAAAGGACAGATCATGGCAATAACGACGAGAAGTGGACTAAAAACTACAGATCTAGTGCCTCGGTCGATGCCAGTGAAGAACACCTCTGTTCAGGTACAGACAAAAAACACTTCGGCCGAGGTACCAACCGAGGTGGAGCCTCAGAGAGGGTCGGACAAAACTGAAGTTTATGTCCCACCTCCTACATATAAACCACCACTTCCTTTCCCTCAGTCAAGGGCCAGAGCACATCTAGACAAGCACTTTGGTAAGTTCCTTGACTTGATGAATAAACTACATATTAATATCCCTTTCCTTGATGCTATTCTAGGTATGCCCGCATATGGGAAGTTCTTAAAAGAGATTCTATCAAGGAAGAGGAAGTTGGAAGACTTTGGTGAAGTAAGGATGACATCTAAATCCTCGGAGCTCATTCAAATCATGAAGGAGAAGATGCCACCCAAGTTGAGAGATCCCGGCTCATTTTGCATTCCCATTCAAGTTGGGGATGTAACTTGTGAAGCATTGTGTGATCTAGGAGCCAACATGAGCATCATCTCGCTAGAGCTATGTGTGAAGATCGGACTTGGAGAGCCCAAGCCGGTGAAGATAAGATTATACATGGAGGACCGCTCCATTACGCATCCCGTGGGCATTTTGGAAGACGTTCCGACTAATTTAGGTAACTTCTACTTACCTATAGACTTTGTTGTGCTTGACATTCCCGCAGATTATCCCGTTCCTATCATTCTCGGGAGACCATTTCTAGCAACTTCGGGTTGCAATGTGGATTGTAAGAATGCCAAGTTGCAATTCAACATTGGCGGTGATCAAGTTGAGTTTGCATTGCTTGCGGCAATAAAAGGAGAGCCGTTGAGAGATGATATCTTCAACATCTATGATGAAGAAGAATCAAGAGAATTGGTGAGCTCTATCCTTATTAATGATCCACTTGAGAGAGTTATTAGTTTTAGCTTAATGGAGGAAGGTATAGATGTTTCTTGTGATGCAGATATACGGAGCTTAAAGGCACTGGAAGAAGATCCAGGAGCTAAGTTTGAAAAATTAATCCAGGAGAAGAGAATCTCCAATTTCGGTCCCAGTTGCAGTACCTCGACCGAGGCACTTTCTGGACCAAGCGAGGTGTTCTTGACTGAAGAACATCTTGGTCACCCTCTCTGGACCTCGACCGAGATCGAAAGCAAGATGATGTCAACTGAGACTTCCGAAAGTCCAGTTCTTCGATCTAAGTCTACTCCACTGGAAGGAGGAAGCAAAGATCCACCTCAGAAAGCACCCCCAGTTGTGGAGCTTAAACAACTCCCGAGTCACTTGAGGTATGTCTTTCTTGGACCGGATTCCACTTATCCCGTCATTGTTAGTGCTTCCCTCTCCGAAACTGAATTATCTAAACTAATGCATGTCCTGAGGAAGCATCGAAAGGCTTTGGGTTATACTATTGACGATCTTATTGGCATTAAGCCTTCTTTCTGCATGAATAGAATTCTAATGGAGGATGATCATAAGACTTCACAGGAACCTCAAAGACGGTTAAATCCGATCATGAAAGAGGTCGTGAAGAAAGAAATTCTTAAGTTGTTGGATGCAGGTATTATATTTCCTATCTCGGACAGCAAATGGGTGAGCCCAGTGCACGTAGTTCCGAAGAAAGAAGGGATGACCGTTGTGACAAATAAGAACAACGAGTTTATCCCAACTAGGACCGTCACAGGCTGGAGGGTGTGCATCGATTATAGGAAGCTGAACGTGGCCACTCGGAAGGACCATTTTCCACTTCCCTTCATCGATCAAATGCTCGAACGGTTAGCCCAGCATTCACATTTTTGCTATTTAGATGGTTATAGTGGCTTCTTTCAGATTCCTATCCATCCGGATGATCAAGAGAAGACCACTTTCACTTGTCCGTGGGGGACATTCGCTTATAGGAAGATACCATTTGGATTATGTAATGCACCCGCTACCTTCCAGCGATGCATGATGACTATCTTCTCCGAGTATATAGAGGAGATCATGGAGGTATTTATGGATGATTTTTCAGTATATGGTTCTTCTTTTGATGATTGTCTATCTAACCTTTCTCTAGTGCTACAAAGATGTGAAGACACTAATCTCGTCTTGAATTGGGAGAAGTGTCACTTTATGGTTAATGAAGGCATCGTGCTAGGACACCTCGTTTCTAACCGAGGCATTGAGGTCGATCGAGCTAAGATCGAGACTATTGAGAAACTTCCTCCCCCTTGTTCTGTTAAGGGTGTGCGGAGTTTTCTCGGGCATGCAGGTTTCTATAGGAGATTCATCAAGGACTTCTCGAAGATCTCTAAACCACTAACTAAACTCTTGAATAAAGATGTTGTTTTTGAGTTTTCGCAGGAATGTCTTGATGCATTTTACAGGATTAAGGAAGCATTGATCTCCGCTCCCATTATCCAGCCTCCAGATTGGACCTTGCCCTTCGAGATCATGTGTGATGCGAGTGATGTGGCAGTAGGAGCGGTACTTGGACAAAAGAAGGATGGCCGGACCACCGCCATTTACTATGCTAGCAAGACGCTAGACGAAGCCCACCGTAACTACGCCACCACCGAAAAGGAGCTATTGGCGGTTGTATATGCTTTTGAGAAATTTCGTTCTTACTTAGTAGGGGCGAAAGTTATTGTTTACACTGACCATGCAACTATTCGTTACTTGCTCGCTAAGAAGGATGCCAAGCCGCGTCTTATTCGATGGATTCTCTTGCTTCAAGAGTTTGACCTAGAGATCCGCGATAAGAAGGGATCCGAAAATTCTATTGCGGATCACCTCAGCCGGCTACCTCCCTCTTCACGCGAGAAGGACGAACCACCCATAGACGATTCATTCCCCGATGAGCACTTGCACTTGCTGGAACGTTTGATAGACTTCTTTATCTCACCCCACGATGAAGATGAAGTATGGGGTGAGGACACCTTCCAGCATGTTTAGGGACGCCGTACGGTCCAACTAGCGACCTTAAACCAAGCGCTTCTTTGGAGGCAACCCAAGGTACTGCTTTCTTTTCTCTTTTCTAGCCTAGCTTTAGATAGTTTGTTTTTGCTTTGCTTTGCTTTGTTTTTGGCGTCCTAAACAGACAACAGGTAATCTCTAAGGAAGGAATACAATTGATAGCATGAATTATTGTCTATGTTTTGGGACCTGTTTAGACGTTTTATCTTCAATAATCTGCATGTTTATATGTATATTATGTGATTATATTGTCGTTTCATCTACCTTTGTGGGAATCGAGGTCTACACCTAGTTTTGTTGTAATCGTAGGTAAAATGGCACGTTTTGCATCAAAAAGGAGCAAAAGGAGCTATGGAGTCATTAGAGCTACATCCAGGAGCTTAAGGAATGATCCAGGAAGCACATCCATGGATTAAAGATTCACTTTGGACCAGATTTGAGAGATTTCACATTCAGTTGTGATTCACCTCGGTTGACTACAGAGTCACCTTGACCGAGGTGATCCAGAGAAGTTGACTCGACCGAGGCGAACACCTGGGACGCGGCGATAATATTTTATTCTTGGCTGAGGTCTTTTATCTTTGGAAAGAGGATCTTATATTTTTGGGCTTGATTCCTGGAAGGAAGAAGATAAGATAGACCATATATTTTACCTATTTTTATGGGAAGAGATCTTTCTAAGATATCTTATCTTTGGAGAGTAATTTTCCTATAAAAAGGGTTGGATTTTCCACAAATCCATATCATGCTATACCACCGATTGTGTTTTATACACCGCTGCAGCCATACTCCAGTTGGGAGATTTGAAGAACCTTTTTGAAGGTTGAAGGAAGAAAGTCTATAGCTTTTATAGCTTTTTGAAGGGTTTTTGTAAGATCATCTTAGATTACCTTCTTTGTTGATTGTCTTGTTGGATTTCTATCCAAGGAACGCTTGTTGGTTTTATAATTGATTCAGTTATTGAAGCCTTTCTCTTAAGGTTTTCTTGTTCAATTATTCTCTTTCTTCCCATATACTTGATTAATACTTTCATGATGATGAGTGGCTAATCTCTTTGTGTGATTCTAGGGTGATTGGTTGAAGGTTGTGGGAAAAACAATGATAGAATAATCTTAAACCACAGTAGGACCCTGAAAGCTCGAGTCTTTACCTTAACCCTAAGCATCTCGCTCAGTCGATGAACATCTCGGCCGGGGTGGAATTCGGCTGACCGAGATGACTTATCTGATCCGAAACTGAGAGTTAAGTGTTAGAGTTTGCCAAATCCTATTCTTATTACACCTTTCCTGGTTCAATGCAAGCCTAGGATGAGACTTACCCGGTAATTCCTTAGTTTGTTTACCTAAGATCATAAGTATAGGTAATAAAGGTTTATCCTTTATTGGGGTTTGAGTGTGCTTTCATCCCATCTTTGTGAGTTAGCCTTAGAATTACCCGGTAAAGGTTGATTCTATTCCCTTAGTTGGTGTGTTAGTGTGAGGATATAGTTCTTTACCTTAATTCCTTGAGACTTACCCGGTAATAGGAGGTACGGTTTGGGATTAGTGAGTAGTGAGACTTACCCGCTGATCTATTTCACTTTAGTAACACCTTTCCTTTGCAAAAACCTCAGCTTTGTCCGCTTATCTTTAGATCTTGAGTTGGAACCACAATTAGATGCTTTAATCCCTAGAATTGCATATTTCCTTTATTGACTTTTATGATCTTTGATTGTTTTAATTGCTTTTGTGGTTAGTAATTGCTTAAGCTTACCTAGTCCGACTTTGTTTCACTAAGTCCCTGTGATCGACCCCTGGAATTCCTTGCTTTTACTACGATTGACCCGTACACTGCGGGTTCGCATCCTTGTTTTAAGCTTACATCTAGGGTTATAAATTTAAAGCTTGCACACACCGTTTGGAGCGAACAACAACCCAGGAGCAACACTGGAAGGAAAGAAGTTCGAGAAATCGAGAAGACGGAGTTTGATTGAGACACATCTGGGTTGCTGTCAAAGCGCCTCGACCGAGATGATTCTTGAGCAACCGAGGCGACTAGGGCTTATGACAATCCATCTCGGTCCGTATCACCTCGGTCCAGTCGGGGCCTCCGATAAAAGGGGGAACGATTTCTCTCTCTTCCCTCTCACCTTCTCGACCGCGGCACACATATTCACCTCGCTCTCCGATTCTCGATCATTTTCGATGATTCTTGCTCCCAATCTGCAAAGAAAGAGTAGATAATCAGTTTGCAAGCGACAATCAGCAACAAAAACGCTTCCAATCGGTCGAATCTGGGGTAAATCGATAAAACCCTAATCTCTTCTTCTTTCACTGATTTTCGAAGAAATTGGCTCTGGTTGCCAATTCTTTCTGTTAGAAAAAGATTAAGTACCCCATAGGAACAATTGGTAGTGATTTTGGGGGAAAAGAACTGGAAATTTGAGAGTTGAAATCGAACAGCCTTCTACCTCGGTCCAGTCGACCTGCATCTCGACCGAGGTGTTCTTGAGGATTGTCAGGGCAACTAAGGTGGTCTGACAGAGAGAGAATGAGTTCTAGATCTGACATACAGCTTGTCCTGAGGGATAGATCTTCCCCTTCTTCTTCTTCTTCTCGACCTTCTATACAGGTGATCCACGAGCGTCACCAAGTCGACTACGCCCGCATCTGTACACGTCCAGTGATTGCACCGCGCTTTTTGGACATTCCTGCTTTTGATTGTTTGGACGTTGTAGATGATCTGGGACGGATGGTCTCGATGGTTGGGCTGGAGCAGTTCACGGAGATCAAAGCTCCAGCCTACCTCGAGCCCACACTAGAGTTTGTGAGCTCTGTGACTCACCTGCCTGCAAAGCAGGCCATCAAGTACCGGTTGCTGAACCGGAATTATCTAGTGCCGATGGATCAGTGGAGAGACATCTTCGGCTTCCCGACCCCGACAGTTACTGATTTTCCCTCTCGAGCTGTAGCTCGCCAGTTCTGGGGATAGATAGCTCACGTAGTTGAGCATGCTGACAGGTGGAGATCTGGAGATTCCAGGGAGCGGATCATCTTCCACCTCGCCTTCAGACTCGCCCACAAGATATTCAGCGAGACACTTCTGGTGCGTATTGAGACGTCCCAGAAGGTGAGACAGGGGGAGCTCTTGAGTTTATTTTGCATGGTGACTGGAAGCGTTCCTGATTTCGGTACTATGCTGGTTGAGGATCTGCACAAGATAAAGGCCAAGGCGAAGGGAGACATCTTCTGTGGAGGGTTAGTGACTCATTTAGCTATTGAGATGGGGTTGGATTTGAGTGCTTGTACACTAGTGGCGGCTGCCAAGTCGCTAGGGCTGCAGGAGATGATCACCAGGAGGATTCTAGTTCCTCGTGGACTTACTACGCCATATGTGGCGATGCCTTGAGAGCAGACTGCGCCTCAGGGTATTAGGTGGTCGTCTCAATTTTCGGTTTACGACCCTCAGTACTGGTCCACTGCATGGACTCCGTACATTGAGGACGTTAGGGATGCAGCAACACATGCACAGGAGGAGGCTGTTGAGGATGAGGAGGACGATGGCGGTGCTGCCATGGATACAGGGACTGACACAGCTGGTCCCAGTGTGCTAGTCGTCGATCTGGACGACGAGGAGACTGAGGAGGAGGCAGCTGCACCACCGCCACGTCCTTCTAGGCACAGAGTCCGCAGATTTAGAGATACGGCAGCACATCAGAGGATCGACGACCTCACCGATCAGATGATTGACTCCTACGCCTCTCTTATAGTTGATATCGGTGAGCGCCTTGATGACCAGCGCCGAGAGATGGAGAGTCGGACACGCCAGATGCTGGAGAGCCAACACTATCAGCGCCGGATGATGGAGATCCAGTTCCAGCACACTATGGGCTACCCTTTTGACCCATCCCAGTACCCGTACGTGCCATATCCACCACCACCACCAGCAGATCAGGATTAGAACTTGTAGGGATTTCTTTTAACTATTTATTATGCAGCTCAACTTATGTCCGGTGAGTACACTTCTTCTAGACTTTTTTTGACCCATTGGGACAATGTGTCCCAAGTATGGGGTATTTGGATGTATGATTTGACATTATGTGTATGCTTGTATGACTCTATTTGGATATTATTGTTTTATCTTACTCTATGTGTTGATCTAAGACTACATGCATGCATACAGGTTAATTGATCGAGAAAAACGTCAAAAACTGGTTAAAGAAAAAAAAATTTATGACCTCGACCGAAGTGATTCTGAACAATCGAGGTGCAGTACCTCGGTTGACTTAGAACATCTCGACCGAGGTGATTTAACTGAGACAGTTTTCGAAACAATTTTGTGCTTCTTATATGGATATGACCTCGATGAAGATTCTGTTTGCTGACTGGTTTTGAAATCTTTATATGTTTGAAAGGTTTTATGATATGTTTAAGTTGCTAAATGCTTTGTTTGAAATTTGTGGCATGTTTAATACTTTGTTTTTATCCAAATTATGTTGAATTTGAAGGTTGACACCACATGATGAGTTCTCTCACTTTCTTCCTAGGATGATTAAGGCAATTCATTCTCTTCTCTTCTTCTTCTTGATCATGCTTAGCCCCTATTATACGTATTTGCCTCCCTTTACCTATCCGGGAATTTGGAAGCAAGCAAATGAAAAGCAAGTGAAAGTAAAGTTGAGATGTTGGCTGGAAGTTAGAAAGAAACAAATAGGTTTGGGGAAGTCAATCATGATGATGAGTAACTCGGCACCATTCACATAGCCGGGTGTTTCTGTCTTGCCAAAGTCGGATTGAGCGATATTCCTAACGGGTCATGGTATGTGCATCAAGGGTTTGAGGCATCTCGAGAAATTGATGATTGCTGATTTCCTAGGCTTCGGTTATTGTGCACCTCTGTCCATGCATCCCAAAAAGTAAAGTAAAAAGTAAATAAGCACAGCTTATTGGTGGAAGATGTTGAAGTTCAAAGCAAGTGAAGTGAAGTAAAGATCCTTTTCCCAGATTCTAGCACCACATTCCCTTTATACATCCCACCCTCACACGTTTCTTGACCTTCTCTTGAAAAGTTCTTGAGACCTCGAGCTTGTTGATTGACTTGGTGGTTTAAACTGGATTATACATGATTAAGTTCGATAATTATGATCTATTATGCATTCTATGATTTTATGCAAAGATGAACAACTTTCTTATATTTATAAAATGTTTTGAGCATGTTGTGATTTTAAATTCCATGAAGCATTCTCTTAGAGTGATCTATGATTGGAGCACACTACCTAAATGTTTTGAAAAACTTTTCATTGATCTTTATGACTTATAATCCATTCTATCTTGTACTCAAGATTTAGAACTTGCTTGGGGACAAGCAAGGGACAAGTATGGGGTATTTTGATAGCATGAATTATAGTCTATATTTTGAGACATGTTTAGACGTTTTATCTTCAATAATCTGCATGTTTGAATGTATATTATGTGATTATATTGTCGTTTCATCTACCTTTGCGGGAATCGAGGTCTACACCAAGTTTCATTGTAATCGTAGGTAAAATGTCACGTTTTGCATCAAAATGGAGCTAAAAGAGCTAAGGAGTCATTGGAGCTATACATTTAGGAGCTTAATAAAGAATCCAGGAAGCATGGAATTGAATTAAAGATTTACTTTGGACCAGATTTAAGAGATTTCACCTTCAGCTGAGAGTCACCTCGGTTGACCACAGAGTCACCTCGACCGAGGTGATCTAAGGGAGCGTCTCGACCGAGGCGAATATCCTAACGCGGCGAGATATATTTTATTTGGCTGAGATATTTTATTTTTGGAAGGAGAGATCTTATATTTTTGGGCTGGATTTCTGGAAGGAAGATCATATATTTAGAAGATTTATTTTAGGAGATAAGATATATCTTATTAGGAAATTATCTTTTTAAGATATTTTATCTTTGGAAGATAATTCTCCTATATAAAGGGTTGGATTTTCCACAAGTTTAACCATGCTTAGAGGGCTGATAGCATCCAACAATTAAGGGATTTTCTCCAGAGTTTTGAAGGAAGGAAGATTGAAGATCAATCTAGGAAGGATTGATAGCTTATTATAGCTTTTGTGAAGGGTTTTGTAAGACTTTCTTAGATTCCCTTCTTGTTGATTTGTCTTGTTGGATTTGTGATCCAAAGAACGCTTATTTGTTTGATATTTGATTCAGTTATTGAAGCCTTGTTCTTAAGGTTTTTGTGTTCAAATATTCATTCTCTTCCCATATATTTGATTATTGCTTTCATGATGATGAGTGACTAATTTCCTTGTGCGATTCTGGGGTGATTGGTTGAAGGTTGTGGGAAAAACAATGATAGAATAATCTTAAATTCCAGTAGGACCCTGAAAGCTCGAGTCTTTATCCTTAACCTTAGAACATCTCGTTCAA
Organism: Fagopyrum esculentum; assembly: GCA_033239045.1. Lineage (NCBI taxonomy): Eukaryota > Viridiplantae > Streptophyta > Magnoliopsida > Caryophyllales > Polygonaceae > Fagopyrum > Fagopyrum esculentum. Next base: position 134,163,669 of record BSUD01000001.1, on the reverse strand, counting down.
TCGATGAACATCTCGGCCGGGGTGGAACTTGACTGACCGAGGTGACCTTTCTGATTCTTAACTGAGAGTTAAGTGTTAGAGTTTGCCAAATCCTATTGTTATTACACCTTTCCTGGTTCAATGCAAGCCTAGGATGAGACTTACCCGGTAATTCCTTTGTTTGTTTACCCAAGATCATTAGTGTAGGTAATAAATGTTTATCCTTTATTGGGGTTTGAGTGTGCCTTCATCCCATCTTTGTGAGTTAGCCTGAGACTTACCCGGTAAAGGTTGATTCTATTCCCTTAGTTGGTTTGTTAGTCTGAGACTATAATTCCTTTCCTTAATACCTTGAGACTTACCCGGTAATAGGAGCTTTTGGTTTGGAGTTAGTGAGTAGTGAGACTTACCTGATGATATATTCCACTTTAGTAACACCTTCCCTTTGCAAAATCTCAGCTTTGTCCGCTTATCTTGAGATGTTGAGTTGGAACCACAACTGGATGCTTTAATCCCTAGAATTTGCATATTTCCTTAATTGACTATATTATCATCTTTTATTGCTTTAATTGCTTTTGTGGTTAGTTGTAATATTGACAACCTATACTTGCTTTGTTACACCTAAGTCCCTACGATCGACACCTCGGAATTCTTGCTTTTACTACGATTGACCCGTACACTGCGGGTTCGCATCTTTGCTTTAAGCATACATCTTGGGTTATAAATTTAAAGCTTGCACACACCATTTGGAGCGAACATGCACATAATTTTTCGACTTTACTTTTGGAGTTATGGATAGCGGTGCACAAAAACCGAAGCCTAGGAGATTGGCGTTTCTCAATTTCGAGATGCCTCAAACCCTTGATGCACATACCATAATCCGTTAGGAATATCACTCAATCCGACTTTGACAAGACACAAACACCCGGCTATGTGAATGGTGCCGAGTTACTCATCATCATGATTGACTTCCCCAAACCTATATTTTCCTACACTTTGAATTCAAACAATTGCTTTCATGGCCCTCCCACATCAAGTATGCCAAAATCAACTCTTCCTAAATCCCGGATAGTAAAGGAGGCAAATATTTTCATTGAGGGGCTAAATGATCAAAGAAAGAAGTAAGAAAATCGAGGTGCCTTAATCATCTCATAAAGAAGTATAAGAACTCATATTGTGATTTCAACCTTCATTTCTCAAAATGATTTAAATTAAAACTTTCACATTATGAAATTTGCAAGAAAGGATAGACAACATACTCAATCTCTTCACAATTCATAAGTAGATTTCATCATAGAAATCATCTCTAATCTCAGAAGCACAAAATCTTTTAAAATTTTTCAAATTTTTATGGGTTTTTCAAAGCCTTTTTCATGCAATGCAATAAAGAAACGTGTGACAATGAAAGGAAATAGTCAAGTGTTCATAGACATAAGCAAAGCAAAGTGAGTAGAGTTATTACAACGATAGTCACACCCCACCCTATACTTGAAATACACATTCTCCTCAATGTTCAAAAGAAATAAAGAAAAGAAAAGAAACAAAGTAAACTCACTAATGGCGGTGGAGCGGCTCTAACCGGCAGATCATCTCGTCATCATCACTGGGAAGGCGGTGGCGGGAATGGATAGAAATCCGAGCTGAAGTTCCGCCCAAACTGCTGGCGGTAGACATCCCTCAAGATACGGGCGTTCTCCTAGTGCTCTACGTCATGGGCCTGCTGATGGGTCTCTAGATCTCCCACTCTCCTCCAAAGATCGGTCGCCCATTCCAGTAACTGCGAATACCAACCTGGCGGTTGGTCACACCATGCAGGAGCGTCCTGAGGAGGAGTTGGTGCCACCGGTGGATGATCATACCATGGAGGAGGAGCTCCCATCCATGATGGCTGCTCTCCATACCAAACAGGTGGAGTCTCCATCCATGTCGGCCTCTCACTCACACTAGTCCTGCATGAAGAAGAGGAACCGGAAGGTCTAGAAGGGCGGGGAGATCGCCTGGGAGGCTCCGGGAAGTCGGCCGGATGGTCCGAGAATGTACCAAAGTCATGCTCAGCACCTCCTACATCATGATCATCTCCTCCTCCCATCTCCTTATCATCATCCTCAGTAGGAACCTCATCCGACACATATGGAGGAGCTACAAGTCTATTGGCATGCATGGGTACAAAGGTCTCCTTCCAATTGTGGTGGCCTAGCATGATGGAGTACTCGGGAAGCCATGAAATACCTCTACCACCTCTCTCCTCCCAAGGCATAGCGGCGGTAGGTGAAGCTCGGTGGCGGGGGAAGATGATACCTCTAGTCATAAGCCCATTGAGACCCAAAGGTCTCGCCGCTATCCTATTACATGAGGAGTAGTCAATCCCCAACTAGTTGGCGATGTGGGTCACCATACCTCCATAACCTATGTTCCCGGCCTTTTTGTTTTTCAACTTACTAATGGTGGAGGCAAGTAGGGTGGCACAATCGGCGGATCTACCGGTAAGCATGCAATAGAGGAGGAAAAGCTCATCGGTCTTGATCTTTTGTGGGGTCTCGGTCCTAGGGAAAAGACACTCCGAAAGGACTCTATGGGATATCTTCAAGGCTAAGTGAGAGATGTGCTTAGCCTTGGTGTCGGCCGGTTGCCAACGATCCTCACTAGCATAGATCATAGCAATGTCCTCCCAAAAATCCTTAGCATACACTCCCCCGGGAAACCTTTCATTGAAACTCTCATGGAACCCAAAGAAGGTTCCAAACTAAATGATGGAGAACTCATAGTTTTGCTCTATTAGCCTAAAGGAGACCGTTCGGTTAACGTTGCTATGATCAAAGGAAGTCACAAACTCCCTTGTTATCTCCTCATAGGCATCTTCTCTAATGGCGGAGAAGATGATCAATCCGGCTCTATCCAAGAGCCAAGTCAAGTCATTCACCACATTGAGCTCCTCAAGCTCCTCTAGGACAAGGTATCTAGGTCCTATGATTGGTCTTTTCTTAATCCTTTCTAAGGTTCCTAGGTAATCCTCATGGATTCTAGGGATTCTAGGAGGAGGAACTATCGCCCTTTTGCTTCTTGTTCATACTATACTTTCTTCTAAACATTTTCACTCGACAACAGAAAAAACCACGGTCTGTTCTTGATTTTCCACGGCTGTGAAAATGTACGGAACCGTGGTTTCAGTCTGTCTCTCTCAAATCTCAGCAAATGCACACCAAAATCAACAATCACAACCCTAGACTAATTCCAATTCCAATTTCGTCCAGTTCTCCTAAAATCTTGCGAAGAAATTGAACCAAATTGACAAAGAAGAGAAAAGGGAGTAAAAACCTAGGTTTGAATTTTTCAAATCCGAATTCCTTCTCCAATGTGGATTGTTTACTCAGTTTGTTGCTTGGATCTTGTAGATGGTTGAAAATGCTCCACTTTAGGCTGAAGAATCGATCGAATCGGACTCCGGATGGAGAATTACGAGTGAAGGGATTGACCGGCGATTTTTGGGCGTGGTTCTGGGCGTGGAAAGGGGGTTTTGTTGTGTTTTTGTGAAGGAATGTGGTTTATATAGTGACCATAGTTTTTTTGAAAACCACGGTCACTCGAGGCATTTCACGGCCGTGGAAATGTACGGACCCGTGGTTTTTCTCTGATTTGTGTCAAATTTTAGGAAATTACGGCCACCTGTTACTTCCACGGCCGTGGTTTTTGGCGTGGAAGTCTCTGTTGTGTGCCAAAATCCAAGTTTCGTCAATTCCTTCCAACTTTTGCTTCCTTCCCTTGCCCATTCCTTATTCCTACATCCATAAACATAACATACCGGGAGGTATCGAGGGGAAAACAAAACAAAAAACAACTAAACTAAACTAATCTAAGAAAGAAAAGCAAAAAAGTAAGTGCAATACCTTGGGTTGCCTCCCAAGAAGCGCTTGTTTTGGGTCCGTAGCTAGACCATTCCTGAGTTTATTCGAGGACAATCGGAGCGATTTCCTCAACTGGGAGCTCCACTGAATACTTCTTGAGACATTGGCCATTCACCTTGAAACTTCCGCTCTTTTCACCCCATACTTCAACTGCGCCATGGGAAAAAACACGTTTAATCAAATAAGGTCCAGTCCAACGAGATTTAAGCTTACCTGGAAAGAGCCGAAGTCTCAAATTGAAGAGGAGAACTTGATCTCCTTCTTTGAGGTCCTTTGAAATGATATGCTTATCATGCCAACGCTTTGCCCTTTTCTTGTAAATCTTTGCGTTCTCATAGGCGTTCAAGCGGAGTTCTTCAAGCTCGTTAAGGTCCAATAGGCGCTTCTCGCCCGCTTCCTTCATGTTGAAGTTCAACCACTTCACAACCCAGTACGCTTTGTGTTTTAGCTCAACCGGGAGATGACAAGACTTCCCATACACAAGGTTGTATGGTGTTGTACCTATAGGAGTCTTGTATGCAGTTCTATATGCCCATAACGCATCATCTAGTTTCAAAGACCAATCCTTCCTTGTCTTTGACACCGTCTTCTCAAGGATGCCCTTGATCTCTCTATTCGAAATTTCCACTTGCCCACTTGTTTGTGGGTGGTAGGGAGTGGCGATCTTGTGAGTCACCCCATACTTAGCTAGTAGAGCTTCGAATCGTCGGGCAATGAAGTGTGAACCTCCGTCACTAATGATGGTCCGTGGTTTCCCAAACCTTGGGAAAATAGTTTTATTAAAGAACTTGACAACAACCATGGCATCATTAGTTGGAGAGGCAATAACTTCAACCCATCTCGAAACATAATCTACAACTAGAAGTATGTATTGGTTTTCACAAGATGATGGGAAAGGTCCCATGAAGTCTACTCCCAAACGTCGAAGATTTCCACCTCCTGAATGTTATTGAGAGGCATCTCGTTTCTCCTAGAGATATTTCATGTTCTTTGACAAGCATCGCAATAAGAAACAAAGGTTTGCACATCCTTAAATAAAGTAGGCCAAAAGAAATCGGATTGCAATACCTTAGCACTAGTTTTATTGGAACTAGCGTGTCCTCTGATAACGTGATTTATGACGTTAGTTTAGGCATTTATTTAGATAGTTTTTCCCGTTATTCATGCACGGTTTGGCATTAGTTTATGACGTTTACGCTTAAGTTCATGCATATTTCTAGAAAAGACGTCTACACGAGCTTTTGTCGGTTTTGTAGGTATTTTGGGGATCTTTTGGACATTAATCGATACATTTGAGGGTCAAGCCTCATGGTGTTACACATCCAAGGCTTTGAAGGAACATAATTGGAGCAATGAAGGACACAAGGACCCTTATTGGTGCAAGCAATGGAGCAACTCATGGCTAGACGATCATAACAAGCCCCTGTTGAAGAAAATCGACCCAACACTCAGGAAAATCGGACGATTTTTCTGTCTGGGTCGATTTTCTGGCTTTTGACAGCTTGTACCACGTGTCCCACGATCTCTTTGTCCGGCCCTTGCTCTTGATGGAGAATATAAGTGGTCCTGCAGGCTGTGGTTGGAGGGCTCTCCCACATTCTCTCACACACACCTCATTCCATTGGAGGATAGACTTGGAGAAGAAGAAAAACTCTCTCATTTGGGGAGAAGAAGAAGAACACCAAGACTTAGAGTGAAAGTGAGTTTTTGTGAGCTTTTGAGTTATTTTTAGAGATTTTGGTTGAAGAACTCTTGGAAGGATTGTTAGAAACGTTTTGGAACTTCTTTTGAAGGGTTGTAAGTTTTGCTTAAACTTATATTCAACTGAGATTTCTTGTTTTTACTTGCTTATCTTTCATCATCTACCTATGAAAACTATGTATGCTTGTGTGATGATTTTAGATCTTGAAATGTATGTTATTGGCTTGTTTATTGTGATTCTGGAGTGAAGGATTGATGGTTATGGCTTGGGTGATGATGGAATGTACTTATATGTTAGTTTAGGATGATTCGTATGCACAAAACCTAACCCAGAAGGAAAAATCGACCCGTTCTTCAGGCAGATCGTCCGATTTTTTCTATGATCCACCCGATTTTTCTCTCTGTTGCTCTATAATTGATGAATATGTATGTTAGGATGTTAGGTTGTTGAAATCCTAGTGTTTGTTAAGCATAATATAGCTTAGGGTGACCTAATGCTAGCAAACTAAGTGAGGGAAGAGACCTACCCGGTGATTTCCGATCTTAGATATCTAAGATGATGAACTCTAGGTAGTAGTGAGCCTCATAAGCTGATATTGGATTGAGTGTGCTAGGATTGTTGCTTGAGACTTGCCTTTTCCGAGATTTACCCGGTAAGGAGAGGTCTACCCCTTAAGTAGAGTTCGGTTTGTGTAGAATTCCCAACTTTAACCCCTTGAGACCTACCCGAGAATAGGAGTTTGGAGCGGGACTAGTGAAGCATGAGACTTACCCGGTAATTGCTTCCATTGGAGAAACACCCTTTCCCAATACCGCAGCCTTGTCCTAGAATCTTTAGAAGCTTGAGTCCAATGCCATAACCGGAAATCTTGACCTCTAGAATCCACTTTTCTCTCTTTGATCACATATCTTGTGTTTGTGTTGCTTGTTTGTTTTGCTAGCTTGAGTTGTTAGTTTGATTTATTATCTTGCTTGATTTGTGATCTTTGCTTGATCACCACAAAAACCCAACCAAAAATATCATGATTTTCATTTCTTTTATTTCTTTCTCTTTTCTTAGACTAGATTCGCACTATCTGTGATCACTTGTTTGATTTGATTTCACCTTAGTCTTTGTGTTCGACCTCGGAATACTATCCTTGCTACAAAACGACTCATACACTGTGGGTTCGCTAGGAGTTAGGAAATTATATCGAGTTTATAAATTGTAAGACTTTTGTGCTATACATACTTAGCGTAACATCCTCCACAAGGTAGTGAATGACAATGACGAATGACGCTTTGCATTTCGTCTTCCGGCACACATCTCCTAATGATGCCGTCGGGACCTCGCTTAAAGAGTAGAGGTTCATTCCAAAAGTATTGCCAGACATCCCTAAAGAACTTCTTTCTTTGTGCATAGGATAATCCGGGAGGTATTTCCTGACAAACCAAGTAATTTACAAAATCAGCAAACCAAGGTTCGTTACCTCTAGAGATCTTGTCGATGCACTCTTCCATGATGTGTAAGTGCTCATCCGGGAAGGAGTCATCAATGGGCAGATCGTCGTCTTCAATGTGTGGTAGACGACTCAAATGATCCGCAACAGAATTTTCCGAGCCTTTCTTGTCGCGGATCTCTAGATCGAATTCTTGTAGGAGAAGAATCCATCTAATCAGCCTCGGTTTTGCATCCTTCTTGGCGAGTAAATACCGGATCGCTGAATGGTCCGTGTATACAATCACCTTCGCTCCTACAAGATAAGAACGAAACTTTTCAAATGCATATACAATGGCTAAAAATTCTTTCTCCGTTGTGGCGTAGTTGAGTTGCGCTTCATCTAGCGTCTTGCTAGCATAATAGATAGCATGGGTTCGGCCTTCCTTCTTTTTCCCCAGCACCGCTCCAACAACTACGTCACTTGCGTCACACATAACCTCGAACGGGAGATTCCAGTCCGGAGGTTGGATAATCGGGGCTGAGATGAGAGCTTCCCGGATCTTATAATAAGCATCGAAACAATCCAGCAAAAAATCAAAAATTGCATCCTTCATCAATAGATTAGTTAGCGGTTTCGAAATCTTACAAAAGTCCTTGATGAATCTTCTATAAAATCCAACATGTCCTAGAAAACTTCTTATCCCCTTCACCGAAGATGGGGGAGGAAGTTTCTCTATAGTCTCTATCTTTGCCTTATCAACTTCGATCCCTCTACTAGAGATCAAGTGTCCTAGTACAATGCCTTCCCTAACCATGAATTGACACTTCTCCCAATTAAGAACTAGGTTAGTGTCTTCACACCTTTGCAACACAAGAGAAAGGTTAGAAAGACAATTATCGAATGAGGAACCATAAACAGAAAAATCATCCATAAAAACCTCCATGATTTCCTCAACATACTCCGAGAAGATGGTCATCATACACCTTTGAAAGGTGGCTGGAGCGTTGTAAAGCCCAAATGACATCCTCCTATATGCAAACGTACCCCACGGGCACGTGAATGTGGTCTTCTCTTGATCATCCGGATAGATCGGAATCTGGAAGAAACCACTATAACCGTCAAGATAACAGAAATAAGAGTGTTGTGCTGAACCTCTCAAGCATTTGATCTATGAATGGTAGCGGGAAGCGATCCTTCCTAGTTGCATTGTTCAGCTTGCGGTAGTCAATGAACATCCTCCATCCCGTCACGGTTCTTGTAGGAATGAGCTCATTGTTCTTGTTGGTGATGACCGACATTCCTCCTTTCTTCGGGACTACTTGAACGGGGCTCACCCACTTACTATCGGAGATAGGATAGATGATACCTGCGTCAAGTAACTTAAGAATTTCCTTCTTGACAACCTCCTTCATGATCGGATTTAACCATCTTTGAGGTTATCTTGAAGGCTTAAAATCTTCTTCCATTAGAATCTTGTGCATGCATAGAGATGGTTTAATTCCTATGTTCGCTCCAAACGGTGTGTGCAAGCTTTAAATTTATAACCCTAGATGTAAGCTTAAAACAAGGATGCGAACCCGCAGTGTACGGGTCAATCGTAGTAAAAAACAAGAAATTCCAGGGGTCGATCACAGGGACTTAGTGAAACAAAGCAGGTATAGGTTTGTCAATGCAACTACTAGCCACAAAAGTGATTAAAACAATCAAAGATGATAAAAAGTCAATTAAGGAAATAGGCAATCCTAGGGATTAAAGCATCTAGTTGTGGTTCCAACTCAAGATCTAAAGATAAGCGGACAAAGCTGAGATTTTTGCATAGGGAAGGTGTTACTAAAGTGGAATAGATCACCGGGTAAGTCTCACTACTCACTAATCCAAAACCGTAACTCCTATTACCGGGTAAGTCTCATCCTAGGCTTGCATTGAACCAGGAAAGGTGTAATAAGAATAGGATTTGGCAAACTCTAACACTTAACTCTCAGTTTCGGATCAGAAAAGGTCACCTCGGTCAGACGAATTCCACCCCGGCCGAGATGTTCATCGATTGAGCGAGATGTTCTAGGGTTAAGGATAAAGACTCGAGCTTTCAGGGTCCTACTGTGATTAAGATTATTCTATCATTGTTTTTCCCACAACCTTCAGCCAATCACCCTAGAATCACACAAAGAAATTAGCCAATCATCATCATGAAAGCAATAATCAAATATATGGGAAGAAAGTGAATAATTGAACAAGAAAACCTTAAGAACAAGGCTTCAATAACTGAATCAATCATCAAACAAACAAGCGTTCCTTGGATCACAATCCAACAAGACAATCAACAAAGAAGGGAATCTAAGAAAGTCTTACAAAACCCTTCACAAAAGCTATAAAAGCTATCAAATTTCTTCCTTCAATCTTCCTTCAACCTTCAAAAAGGTTCTTCAAATCTCCCAGCAGTAGTGGGGTAAAACGGCTGTCTAAGCACTGTCGGTGTTATAGCACGATCTTCAGCCCTAAGCGGGGTGATAGCGGATGTTCGATTTGTGGAAAATCCAACCCTTTTTATAGGAAAATTACCCTCCAAAGATAAGATATCTTAGAAAGATCTTTTCCCATAAAAATAGGTAAAATATATGGGCTAAATTATCTTCTTCCTTCCAGGAATCCAGCCTAAAAATATAAGATCCTCTTTCCAAAAATAAAAGATCTCAGCCAAATAAAATATATCTCTCGCCGCGTCCAAGGTGTTCACCTCGGTCGAGTCAGCTCCTCTGGATTACCTCGGTCGAGGTGGTACTATAGCTGACCGAGGTGAATCACAACTGAATGTGAAATCTCTCAAATCTGGCCCAAAGTGAATCTCTAATCTATTTCCATGCTTCCTGGGTTCTTCCTTAAGCTCTTGAATGTAGCTCCAATGACTCCTTAGCTCCTTTAGCTCCATTTTGATGCAAAACGTGCCATTTTACCTACGATTACAACGAAACTTGGTGTAGACCTCGATTCCCGCAAAGGTAGATGAAACGACGATATAATCTCATAATATACATCCAAACACGCAGTTTATTGAAGATAAAACGTCTAAACAAGTCCCAAAATATAGACTATAATTCATGCTATCAAAATACCCCATAGTTAGCCCTTGCTTGTCCCTAAGCAAGTTCCAAATCTTAGATACAAGATAGAATGGATTATAAGTCATAAAGATCAATGAAAAAGTCTTTCAAAACATTTTAGTGGTGTGCTACAATCATAGATCACTCTAAGAGAATGCTTCATGGCAATTAAAATCAAAATATGATCAAAACATTTTATAAATATAAGAATGTTGTTCATCTTTGCATAAAATCATAGAATGCATAATAAATCATAATCATCGAAATTAATCATGTATAATCCAGTTTAAACCACTAAGTCAATCAACAAGCTCGAGGTCTCAAGGGCTTCCAAAAGAGGGTCAAGAAACGTGTGAGGGTGGGATGTATATAGGGAATGTGGTGCTAGAATCCGGGAAAAGGATCTTTTCTTCACTTGCTTTGAATTTCACATCTTCCACCTATAAGCTTTGCTTATTTACCTTTTTTACTTTACTTTTTGGGATGCATGGACAGAGGTGCACAATAACCGAAACCTAGGAAATAAGCAATCATCAATTTCTCGAGATGCCTCAAACCCTTGATGCACATACCATGACCCGTTAGGAATATCGCTCAATCCGACTTTGGCAAGACACAAACACCCGGCTATGTGAATGGTGCCGAGTTACTCATCATCATGATTGACTTCCCCAAACCTATTTGTTTCTTTCTAACTTTCAGCCAACTTCTCAACTTTTCTTTCACTTGCTTTTCACTTGCTTGCTTCCAAATTCCCGGATAGGTAAAGGGAGGCAAATATGTATATGAGGGGCTAAGCATGATCAAGAAGAAGAAGAGAAGAGAATGAATTGCCTTGGTCTTCCCAAGAAGAAAGTGAGAGAACTCATAATGTGGTGTCAACCTTCAAATTCAACATAATTTTGATAAAAACAAAGTATTAAACATGCCACAAATTTCAAACAAAGCATTTAGCAACTTAAATATATTATAAAACTTTTCAAACATATAGAGATTTCAAAACCAGTCAGCAAACAAAATCATCACTGAGGTCATATCCAGATAAGAAGCACAAAAATCATTTCGAAAACTGTCTCAGTTAAGCCACCTCGGTCGAGATGTTCTAAGTCAACCGAGGTGAAGTACCTCGTTTGGCCAGAATCACTTCGGTCGAGGTCATAAAATTTTTTTCAAACCAGTTTTTCTCAATCAGATAACCTGTATGCATGCATGTAATCTCAGATAAGCATATAGAGCATAATAAAACAGTAGATATCCAAATAAAGTCGAGTCATACATCCATAGTCAAATAACATTAAATACCCCATACTTGGGACACATTGTCCCAATGGGTCAAAAATAAGTCTAGAGAAACAAAGTACTCACCGGACAAAGCTGAGCTGCATAATAAATAAAGAAAGAAAATCCTGCAAGCTCTCAATAATCACGATCCGGTGGTGGAGGTGGTGGCACATACGGGTGCTGAGATGGGTCGAAAGGATAGCCCATGACATGCTGAAACTGAATCTCAGCCATCACATGCTGGTAGTGTAGTCTCTCCTGCATCTCTCTGATCTCCAAGGACATGGCAGCATAGGAGTCTATCATCTGATCCGTCAGATCATCGATCTGACGGTGAGCAAGTGGATCCCTCTATCTGCGTACCCTACGCCTAGCAGGACGTGCTGGTGCTGCAGCCGGCTCCTCCTCAGTCTCGTCGTCATCTAAATCAATGACCGGCGCACTAGTCCCAGCTGTATCCGTGCCCGTGTCCATAACAACACCGCCATCCTCATCATCATCATCCTCCTCATCCTATGCCTCATCCTCCTCAGTTGGCCCCTGAGCTGCTGCAACTGCTGCCTCTCTAGCGTCCTCCATCAGCGGAATCCATGCAGTCTACCAGTAATACGGATCATACACAGAGAACTGTGGTGACCATCTAATGCCCTGAGGCGCAGTCTGCTCCCATGGCATCGCCACATATGGCGTAGTAAGTCCTTGGGGAACTAGTATCCTCCGAGTGATCATCTCCTGAAGTCCGAGCGGCTTGGCAGCCGCCACCATGGTACAAGCACTGAGGTCCAAATCCATGTAACTCGCTATATGAGTCACTATACCTCCACAGCAGATGTCGCCCTTCGCCTTCGCCTTGATCTTATGTAGATCCTCCGCCAGCATCAATCCAAAATTTGGGACTCCTCCAGTCACCATGTAGTATAGACTCAGAAGCTCACCCTGCCTAATCTTCTGGGGCGTCTCAGTACGCGCCAGAAGAGTCTCATTGAAGATCCTGTGAGCTAGTCTAAAAGCAAGATGGAATATAATCTTCTCCCTGGAATCTCCAGGTCTCCATCTGTCTGCGTTCTCAACCACATGAGCAATCTGTCCCCAGAACTCTCGAGCTACAGCTCGAGAAGGAAAATCAGCAACAGTAGGGATCGGAAAGCCAAAGATGTCCCGCCAGTGGTCCAAGGGAACTAGATAACTCCGGTTCATCAACCGGTACTTGATGGCGCGCTCGGTGGGCAAGTAAGTGACGGAGCTGACAAACTCCAGGGTCGGCTCTAAGTAGGCCGGAGCTCTAATCTCTGTGAACTGCTCCAACCCCACAGCTGATATCATACGCCTCAAGTCCTCGTCAACATGGAGGCAGTCAAATGCAGAGACGTCCAAAAAACGTGGTGCAACCACTAGACGTGCCGCTATGCGGTCATAATCGACCTGGTGTCGCTCGTGGATCACCGGTCTAGTACGGTGGGAGGAAGAAGAAGGAGAAGGAGAAGATCTGTCTCTCAGAACCAACTGCCTATCAGAACTCATTTTCTGCAACCTGTCAGATCACCTCGGTTGCCCTGACAACTCTGTAGAACACCTCGGCTGAGGCACAGGCCGACTGGACCGAGGCGAAACACTACTCGATCGATTCCCTCAAAAAATCCAGTTCTTTTCCCCCAAAATCACTACCAAAGGTTCCTATGGGGTACTTAATCCTTTTCTCAGCAAATGCAAGGGCAACCAAAGCCCAAATCGAAAGGAAACAGTAGAGAAGAGGATGGTTAGGGTTTTTTCGGATTTTACCCAGATTCGGTCGATTCGGTTCATTTTTGCTGCAGATTTGTGCTTGCAATGCGATCCTCTACCCTTTCCTCTCAGTTTAGAAGCAAGAATCGTCGAAAATAAGGAAAGAACGAAGGAGCGAGGTGAGAAGTGCGCCGCGGTCGAGAAGGGAAGTAGAGGAGGAGAGAAATTTCAGCCCCCTTTTATACCCTTTTCTGGAACTGCTGTCACCTCGGTCGAGATGGTCTCGACTGGACCGAGGTGTACGGACCGAGGTGAGTCTTCAGAAACCCTAGTCGTCTCGGTTGCTCAAGAATCATCTCGGTTGAGGTGCTGTGACAGCAACCGAGATGTGTCTCAGTCAAACTCCGTCTTCTCAAATTCTCGAACTTTTGTCCTTCCAGTTGTGCTCCTGGGTTGTATTCCTTCCTTAGATGTCACCTGTTGTCTGTCTAGGACGCCAAAAACAAAACAAACCAAAGCAAAAGCAAACTATCTAAAGCTAGACTAGAAAAAAGGGAAAAGAAAGCAATACCTTGGGTTGCCTCCCAAGAAGCGCTTGATTTAAGGTCGCTAGCTGGACCGTACGGTATCTCTAAACGAGGTATAGTGGTGCAACCTCTTCAACCGGAACTTCCGGTTTGTATTTCTTAAGTCTATGACCGTTGACCTTGAAGCTTCCACTCGTTTCTCCCCAAATCTCAACTGCACCATAAGGGAAAACATGTTTCACAACATAAGGTCCGGTCCATCTAGATTTCAACTTACCTGGAAAGAGGCGGAGGCGGGAGTTGAAGAGTAGAACTAAGTCTCCTTCCTTAAGCTCCTTAGGAATGATACGCTTGTCATGTCATTTCTTCGTCCTTTCTTTATAGATCTTGGCATTCTCATAAGCGTTCAAACGCAGCTCCTCCAGCTCATTGATATCCAATAGCCGCTTCTCACCGGCTTCCTTGATGTTGAAGTTCAACCATTTGATTGCCCAATATGCTTTATGTTCTAACTCAACGGGCAAATGACAAGACTTCCCATATACCAAATTATAAGGGGTGGTACCAATGGGAGTCTTGAATGCGGTCCTGTAAGCCCAAAGAGCGTCGTCCAACTTCATGGACCAATCTTTCCTAGTCCTAGAGACGGTCTTCTCCAAGATTACCTTAATTTCTCTATTCGAGATCTCGACCTGTCCACTAGTTTGAGGGTGATAAGGGGTTGCTACCTTGTGGGTTACCCCATACTTCGATAGAAGTGCCTTAAACTTCCGGTTGATGAAATGCGTCCCTCCATCGCTGATGATGATGCGTGGAGTCCCAAAACGTGGAAAGATAGTCTTGTTAAAGAACTTCACAACCACCATGGCGTCATTAGTGGGGGAAGCAATGGCTTCAACCCATCTAGAGACATAGTCAACTGCTAGAAGAATGTAGAGGTTTCCTCCGGATGATGGGAAAAGTCCCATGAAATCTACTCCCCATACATCAAAAATCTCAACCTCTTGTATGTTATTGAGTGGCATCTCATTCCTTCTAGATAAGTTCCCTGTTCTTTGGCATGCATCACAAGAGACAACAAACGTTTGCATATCCTTAAATAATGTGGGCCAAAAGAAACCGGAACGTAATACCTTAGCGCATGTCTTGTTGGCGCTAGCATGCCCTCCACAAGGAAGTGAGTGACAATGCCGTATGACGCTATTAACTTCATCTTCCGGAATGCATCTTCAAAGCATCCCATCCGGCCCTCGCTTGAATAGCAGCGGTTCATCCCAGTAGTAATGGCGTACGTCTTTGAAGAATTTCTTCCTTTGAGCATACGTCAATACGGGCGGTATTTCCCGGCAAACAAGATAGTTAACAATATCAGCATACCAAGGTCCTTTATTATTAGAAATTTGGTGGAGAGAATGTTCCACCAACTGAGGATGAATGTCAGATAAGGGAGTAAGAAGTTTGTTATTTTCAGTAGTCTCAGTTGACATCATCTCGCTTTTGACCTCGGTCGAGGTCGAGAGAGGTTGACCGAGATGTTCTTCAGTCACCTCGCTTGGTCCAGAGAGTGCCTCGGTCGAGGTACTACAACTGGAACCGAAACTGGAGAGCTTCTTCTCTTGGATTAGTCTTTCAGTTTTAGCTCATGGGTCTTCTTCCAGTGCCTTTAAGCTCCGTATATCTGCATCACAAGAAGCATCTATACCTTCCTCCATTAAGCTAAAGCTAATAACTTTTTCAAGTGGATCTTTAATAAGGATAGAGCTCACCAATTCTCTTGATTCTTCTTCATCATAGATGTTGAAGATATCATCTCCTAGCTGCTCACCCTTCATAGCCGCAAGTAATGCAAATTCCACTTCATCTCCGCCAATGTTGAATTTTAACTTGGCGTTCTTACAATCCACATTGCAACCCGAAGTTGCTAGAAATGGTCTCCGCGAATGATATGAACGGGATAATCTGCGGGAATATCAAGCACAACAAAGTTTATAGGTAAATAGAAGTTACCTAACTTAACCAGAACGTCTTCCAAAATGCCCACCGGATGGGTAATGGAGCGGTCCGCCATGTATAACCGTATCTTCACCGGCTTGGGCTCTCCAAGTCTGATCTTCACACATAGCTCCAGCGGCATGATGCTCACGCTGGCTCCTAGATCACATAAGGCTTCACAAGTGACATCCCCAACTTGAATGGGAATGCAAAATGAGTCGGGATCTCTCAACTTGGGTGGCATCTTCTCCTTCATGATTTGAATGAGCTCCGAGGATTTAGATGTCATCCTTACTTCACCAAAGTCTTCCAACTTCCTCTTCCTTGATAGAATCTCTTTCAAGAACTTCCCATAGGCGGGCATCCCTAGAATAGCATCAAGGAAAGGAATATTAATGTGTAGTTTATTCATCAAGTCAAGGAACTTACCAAAATGCTTGTCTAGATGTGCTCTGACCCTTGACTGGGGGAATGGAAGTGGTGGTTTGTATACAAGATGTGGAATATAAACTTCAGTTTTCTCCTCCGCTTTCTGTGGCTCCACCTCGGTTGGCATCTCGGCCGAAGTGTTCTTTGACTGCACCTGAACCGAGGTGGTCTTCGTCTGCACTGGCATCGAGCGAGGCACTGGATCTGCAGTCTTCAGTCTACTCCTCATCGTTATTGCCATAATCTGACCCTTAGGGTTGCTTTCCATCCTGGCTGGAAGCTTCCCTGGATCTCTTGGCGCTTCATTCGCCTTGTTAAAGAATTGTTGTTCTAAGGATTTTTGTGCCTTCGAAAATGAAGTCATGGATGTCTCCATAGAGTTGAGCTTGATCAAGATGGCCTCCAGCACCACATCTTTCTATTCTGGCTGGGACAAACTCGATCCTTGCTCCTGGCTCTTTAATGGAGTAGAAGAAGAAGAAGAAGAGAGGAAAGGATTAGAGGAATCATTCGAATTGGAGTTAGAGTAAGGGTTACCCGAATTTTGGTTGTTTGCTCTCCAATTATTACTGTTGGATCCTCTATTGTTGTTGTAGTTGTTGTTACGGGAACCGTTGTTGTTGTTACGGTATCCATTGTTGTTCCTTGATCCTTGATCTTCCTTCTTGGTTTGAGCAACTAAGAGTTCCTTCAATTGTTTCACATCATTCTTCAAAGAAGTGAGTTGATCATTGTTAGGTGGAGCATCTTGAAAGTTGACTCTTTTAACTCCATTTTCAGCTCCTTGGTGTGAGTACTTCTCCATATGCAAAGCTTGTTTTTCAATGAATTCCCAAGCTTCATAAATCGGCATGTCCATGAATGTGCCGGCGGATAGTAGTTGAAGGCTGAATTGGGTAGCTCTATCCAATCACTTGAAGTAAATCTCCAACAACTCTATCTTTGGAATCCCATGATGTGGGCAATCCAAAAGAACATCTTTAAATCTCTCGCATGACTTGGAAAATCTCTCCTTGTCCTTCATGATGAATGCATTAATCTTCCCTCTTATTTCAGCGGTTTTAGAGGGGGGAAAGAATTTAGTCAAGAATTCCGTCGTCATCTCCTCCCAAGTATTGATTTTTCCTGGAGGAAGAGATTGATACCAAGTAAGAGCTCTATCTTTCAAAGAGAAGTAGAAAGGCCTTAGCTTGTAGTTGTTGTTTTCCAGCCTTGAAGGTCTCAAGGTCTCCATCAAGATCTCATAGTTTTGTAGATGTTGATGCGGAGATTCCCTCTCTAGCCCTCCAAACTGGCATTGGCGAATCATGGAAAGAACTTGCGGTCGAAGCTCATAATCATGGTCCGTTGGATCACCTAGGTTGACTCCTGGACACCTCAGTTGTTGATTAGGGTCCATCCTCTGCCCTAGGGTTTGTGGAATACCTGCAAAAAGAACATCTCGGATTGGCATCCGAGGTGGAAGTATCTCGGTCGGGGCAACAGGTACTGGATTCTGCCTCGGTCGAGGATCTGGAACAGGGTCTTGCCTCGGTCGAGGATCTGGGTTCGGTCGAGGTAGATACTGGTCTCGTAAAGCCGCCATATCTGCTTCGATTGCCTCAGTCCTTGTGCGAGTTTCCTCCTTTTCCAGTCTCAGCTCTTCCTTGCTGAGGCGTAGTTGTTCTAACGCCTCCTTCAATTCGGCCTCAAGATCGTGATTGTCTTGGTTGGCCATCTTCGCTTCTTTCAAGCGTCTATTGTATGTCTTTTCTGGTTCGGGATCGTAGGGAACGATTTCCTTCTCAGCGCGGGTTCTTCGCATAAACCTAAGAAAAAGAACCTGCGAAAGTCACTCAAGTAGAGTGGTTAGTAAAAACAGGGGCAAGTGCCCCGAAAGCAAACCGAAACCGGCTCGGTCTAGACCAAGTCCCCGGCAACGGCGCCAAAAACTTGTTCGCTCCAAACGGTGTGTGCAAGCTTTAAATTTATAACCCTAGATGTAAGCTTAAAAAAAGGATGCGAACCCGCAGTGTACGGGTCAATCGTAGTAAAAAGCAAGAAATTCCAGGGGTCGATCACAGGGACTTAGTGAAACAAAGCAGGTATAGGTTTGTCAATGCAACTACTAGCCACAAAAGTGATTAAAACAATCAAAGATGATAAAAAGTCAATTAAGGAAATATGCAATTCTAAGGATTAAAGCATCTAGTTGTGGTCCCAACTCAAGATCTAAATAAAAGCAGACAAAGCTGAGATTTTTGCATAGGGAAGGTGTTACAAAAGTGGAATAGATCACCGGGTAAGTCTCACTACTCACTAATCCAAAACCGTAACTCCTATTACCGGGTAAGTCTCATCCTAGGCTTGCATTGAACCAGGAAAGGTGTAATAAGAATAGGATTTGGCAAACTCTAACACTTAACTCTTAGTTTCGGATCAGAAAAGGTCACCTCGGTCAGACGAATTCCACCCCGGCCGAGATGTTCATCGACTGAGCGAGATGTTCTAGGGTTAAGGATAAAGACTCGAGCTTTCAGGGTCCTACTGTGATTAAGATTATTCTATCATTGTTTTTCCCACAACCTTCAGTCAATCACCCTAGAATCACACAAAGAAATTAGCCAATCATCATCATGAAAGCAATAATCAAATATATGGGAAGAAAGTGAATAATTGAACAAGAAAACCTTAAGAACAAGGCTTCAATAACTGAATCAATTATCAAACAAACAAGCATTCCTTGGATCACAATCCAACAAGACAATCAACAAAGAAGGGAATCTAAGAAAGTCTTACAAAACCCTTCACAAAAGCTATAAAAGCTATCAACTTTCTTCCTTCAATCTTCCTTCAACCTTCAAAAAGGTTCTTCAAATCTCCCAGCAGTAGTGGGGTAAAACGGCTGTCTAAGCACTGTCGGTGTTATAGCACGATCTTCAGCCCTAAGCGGGGTGATAGCGGATGTTCGATTTGTGGAAAATCCAACCCTTTTTATAGGAAAATTACCCTCCAAAGATAAGATATCTTAGAAAGATCTTTTCCCATAAAAATAGGTAAAATATATGGGCTAAATTATCTTCTTCCTTCCAGGAATCCAGCCTAAAAATATAAGATCTTCTTTCCAAAAATAAAAGATCTCAGCCAAATAAAATATATCTCTCGCCGCATCCAAGGTGTTCGCCTCGGTCAAGTCAGCTCCTCTGGATCACCTCGGTCGAGATGGTACTGTAGCTGACCGAGGTGAATCACAACTGAATGTGAAATCTCTCAAATCTGGTCCAAAGTGAATCTCTAATCTATTTCCATGCTTCATGGGTTCTTCCTTAAGCTCCTGAATGTAGCTCCAATGACTCCTTAGCTCCTTTAGCTCCATTTTTACCTACGATTACAACGAAACTTGGTGTAGACCTCGATTCCCGCAAAGGTAGATGAAACGACGATATAATCTCATAATATACATCCAAACACGCAGATTATTGAAGATAAAATGTCTAAACAAGTCCTAAAATATAGACTATAATTCATGCTATCATCCTACAAGATCCTCTATTGTATAACCTAAGGCCTTTTTATGTTTCCTTAAAATAGCCATTAGTTTCTCATGTTCATCTTCACTTAAATCGGAACTAACAATTACGGGAAAAGTAGAATTAGTTCCAAGAAATGCATACCGAAGATGTGTGGGAAGTGGCTTCAATTCCATTGCTATTGATGCCTTTGATGAGTCTTGAGGTGTGTCCGACGCTTCCTTAGAAGTCTCTAAGGGTGTAGGAGTGATTGAAGAAGATTCAAGAGCATTTGTGGAAATAGCGGAATTGTTCTCAGAAATTCCCAAAATTACGGCACCACTGTTACTTTCATGGCCGTGGTTTTGGGCATGGAACTCTCTGTTGCTCTCGAAATAGCAGTTTACGGCCAGTTTTGGTGAAATCACGGCCGTGAAATAGCACAACTGACCGTGGTTTCTCACGTTTTCTTAGCCATCGTATAGTTTTTCAAACTCTTCCTCTTGTATTTCCTTTAGCTCTTCCAAGGCTTCAATCTCAACATTGCATTCCTCTTCCTCTCCCTTTTCCATGATTCTCATGGTTATGACCTTTTGCAATGGATCCTTGAATAGAATCGAGCTCACTTCCTCTCTAGACGCTTCCTCGTCATAGATATTGAACATATCCTCTCCAAGAGCTGGCTCTTTCACCAAAGTTGAGAGAACAAACTCAACCTTCTCTTCTCCTATGTCGAAGGCTAGTCTAGCATTTGTTACGCTAGGATGTGACACGTAAAAAGCTTTACATTTATAAACTCGATCTAATCTCCTAAACTACCTAGCGAAACCCGCAGTGCACGGATCGTTATGTAGGAAGGAAAGTATTCCGAGGTCGAACACAAGGACTGAGGCGAAATCAAGTCATTTAATGATCAAAGATAGTGCAAATCTAAACTAAGATGAGATGAGGAATAAAGAAGGTGCAAAACACAATATTTTTTGTTGGTTTTGGGGTGATCAAACAAGGATCACAAAATATGCAAATCAAACAAGCAAACAAACACACGAATGCAAGATAGGAGATAAGAGGTAAGATAAGTAGATTCTAGAGATTAAGATTTTCGGTTATGGCATTGGACTCAAGCTTCTAAAGATTCTAAGGATAAGGTTGCGTTGTTGGGAAAGGGTGTTTCTCTAATGGAAGCAATTACCGGGTAAGTCTCATGCTTCACTAATCCCGCACCAAACTCCTATTACCGGGTAAGTCTCAAGGAGGTAAAGTTGGGAATTCTACACAAACCGGACACTACTTAAGGGGCAAACCTCTCCTTACCGGGTAAGTCTCAGAAAAGGTAAGTCTCAAGCAACAATCCTAGCACACTCAGTCCAATAGCGGCTTATGAGGCTCACTACTACCTAGAGTTCATCATCTTTGGTATCTAAGATCGGAAATCACCGGGTAGGTCTCTTTCCTCACTTAGTTTGCTAGCATTAGGTCACCCTAAGCTATATTATGCTCAACAAACACTAGGATTTCAACAATCTAACATCCTAACATACAGATTCATCAATTAAAGGGCAATAGAAGGAAAAATCGGGTGGATCATAGCAAAAATCGGCCGATTTACTCTGAAGAACAAGTCAATTTTTCTCCTCTGGTTTAGGTTTCGGCCACAAAAATCATCGTAAACTAACATGTAAGTCATTTCTATCATCACCCAAGCCCTAACCATCAATCCATCACTCCAGAATCACAATAAACTAGCCAACAACATGCATTTCAAGATCTAAAATCATCATACAAGCATATATGGAATCCATAGCAAGAAGATGAAGTAAGGAAATGAAAGCAATGAAACTTAGCTGGATTTGAGCTCAAAACAAGTCTTTCAACACACCAAATGTAGCTCCAAGTCAGATCTTACAACCTTCAACAAGTTTCTTCACAAAAATCACTCAAATCTCACTACAAAACTAAAGCCTACACTAATCTCTCTCAAGAACACCCAAAAGGGTGTCTTGAAGAGAGGCTACAATGGAAGAGTCTTTTGGAAGATGCTAGAGGAGAAGGGTCCAAAAGGAAGGAGAAGGATCCTCAAATCAGCCTGCAGGACCACTTAAATACTCCACAAAGAAGCAAGGGCCGGGCAAAGAGATCGTGGGACACGTGGCACAAGCTGTCAAAGGCCAGAAAATCGACCCAGACAGAAAAATCGGACGATTTTCCTGAGTGTAGGTCGATTTTCTTCAACAGAAACTTGTTATGATCATCTAGCCATGAGTTGCTCCATTGCTTGCACCAGCAAGGGTCCTTGTGTCCTTCATTGCTCCAATTATGTTCCTTCAAGGCCTTGGATATGTATCACCATGAGGCATGACCCTCGAATGTATCGATTAATGTCCAAAAGATCCCCGAAATACCTACAAAACCAACAAAAGCTCGTGTAGACGTCTTTTCTAGAAATATGCATGAATTAAGCGTAAACGTCATGAACTAATGCCAAACCGTGCATGAATAACGGGAAAAACTATCTAAATGAATGCCTAAACTAATGTCATAAATCACTTTATCAAAAATACCCCATACTTAAGATTTGCTCGTCCCCGAGCAAGACCTAACTATAGACTAAGAGATGACATGATTTATGCATGCAGAAAAACAACAAAATCTTTTTGGAATTGTGCTTCTAACATTGGATCACCTTCATAGTCATGTTTCATGGAAATGGACAATCAATCATATATCAAATGAATGAAGGCATGGAAAGACAATTATACTTAACTAGAAAGCATGCATGAGAGGTGAAAATGAAGAAGTCAAGATGATCATGAGTATATCCAATCTAGATCACTAAGTCTTACACACATGCAATTAGGTCACAAGGACTTAGAAAAGAAGAAGTTAATAAACGTTGTGATTAGGTGGGAATTTTTAGGTCATGTGATGCTAATCCGGGAAAGGAACTAACTCCACAATTTCGTTTTTGCTCAACTTCCCAACAAGTGTATAATTTTCTCCGTCTTTTCTTTGTTTTCTTTTCTTTTTCACTTATTTTTGAGACAATGACATTGGTGTACAAAAGCCGAAACCTTGGTGATTAGCCGTCCTCGGGCTTTTTTTTATTTTTCGAGGTGCATCCACACCGGGCACACATACCAAAGCTCGTTAGGACTATCGGTTTATTTGACTTTGGCAAGGCACAAACACCCGATTATGTGAATGGTGCCGAGTTACTCGTCATTTAAACCAACGTCCCCAAACCTATATTTTTTTTTCTACACTTTTCACAACAAATTCAGCACTTCATTCACATCATTCATTCATCAACAACTTCACTCCACACTTGTTTTTCACACACATCAACACACTAGCATGCTCCTATTCCCGGATGGGTCAAAAGAGGTCAAATTTTTCATCAATTGAGGTGCTCAAACAACATGCTCAAGATGAGAGGTAGAGAAAGATGAATTGCCTTAACCACTCCTAAATGATGTGCAAGAACTAGCATGTAATTTCGACTTTCAATCCTCAATCCAATCAAGACAAGCATCATAATCACAAATCATTCATGGGATTCAAGATAAGTACTTCAAGTCCACATATGCATTCATCTATTCAACACATAAGGCCATCCATAGCCAATTCACAAGACAATCTCATCATAAGGGTCATTCCCAAGCTTAGAAGCACTAAAATTTTTAAAATTTTCTGATTTTTTTGGATTTTTCTAAATATGTATGTACAATACAAGACATAATGAAACATGTGACAATATTAAACTATCCTAGATGCTAATCATGCAAGTGATCATGAAAACCCCACCCCATACTTAGAAACACATTGTCCCCAATGTGGAAACTAAATAAAGAAGTGAAAGAGAGTTCTCACAATGTAAAATTGGTGATGCTTTGGTATTTCGGTTCACATCGAATGATGATGGTGGATGATCGATCAAGGATGGTAGAGAGCTCTTGATGTTCATTATGGTGTCGGAACCCGCGCTTGGCACCGCAAGCCGTCCAAGTTCCACGTCCGCTCCACCCATGCTTGATTGGAGATCATCACTTTCCTTGACAGAAGGAAAAATCGGACCATAACCCAGGAAAATCGGCCGATTTCTATGAAGAACAGTCCGATTTTCCTGGGTGCTTTCTTCCTCGTCCATGTGCTTGGATCTTGTACCTTCAACAGTTCCATGAGGTTTTCACATGACCTCCAACATCTCATCACACATGACAATCAACAAGATCTAGTACCCAAAAACACAAAAGAAAAACAAAGCACACCAAGAGTAAGATCAAACAAAAACAAGAAAAACAAAAGGGAAAAATATGTACCAATGGGTTGCCTCCCATTAAGCGCTTCTTTAAGGTCATTAGCTTGACCAAATTCAGGAGCGTTTCACTCAAGGTGAAGTGGGGCAATCACTTCCACCGGGGCTTCCAGGATGTACTTCTTCAAACGGTGCCCATTCACCTTAAAGTTACCACAATGATCTCCTCCTATCTCCACCGCTCCATGAGGAAAGATCTTCCTAACAATATAAGGACCCGTCCATCTTGACTTGAGCTTTCCGGGGAAGAGCCGCACCCTTGAGTTGAAGAGAAGGACAAGGTCGCCTTCACTCAACTCCTTTGGGATGAGACGCTTGTCATGCCAACGCTTGATCCTCTCCTTGTAGATCCGGGCATTTTCATAAGCATTCAACCGGATCTCCTCAAGGGCGTTCATGTCTAGCAACCGCTTCTCACCGGCCTCCTTGAGGTCAAAATTCAGCCACCTTATGGCCCAATATGCTCTATGCTCCATCTCTACCGGAAGGTGGCAAGACTTGCCATAAACTAGCTTGTAGGGAGTGGTGCCAATTGGTGTCTTGAAAGCGGTTCTATAAGCCCACAAAGCATCATCGAGCTTCATAGCCCAATCCTTTCTTGTTCTAGAAACCGTCTTCTCAAGGATCCCTTTTATCTCCCGGTTGGAGATCTCCACTTGGCCACTAGTTTGGGGATGGTAAGGTTTTGCCACCTTATGAGTCACCCCATACTTAGCCAAAAGTGACCCAAAGTTCCTATTAGTGAAGTGCTTTCCTCCATCACTTATGATCACCCTTGGTGTTCCAAACCTAGGAAAGATCACTCGGTTGAAGAACCGCACCACAACCTTGGCATCATTTATGGGAGAGGCAATTGCCTCCACCCATCTCGACACATAGTCCACCGCCAATAGGATGTAGAGGTTGCCACATGAAGAAGGGAATGGTCCCATGAAGTCCACACCCCACACATCAAATATCTCCACCTCTTGTATGTTGTTCAAGGGCATCTCATTCCTCCTTGAGATGTTGCCCGTCCTTTGGCAAGCATCACATGCCACTACAAAATTCTGCACATCTCTAAATAAGTTAGGCCAATAAAAACCGGATTGCAATACCTTTGCACACGTCTTGTGTGAGCTAGCATGGCCTCCACATGGCAAGGAGTGACAATGGTGGATCACACTCTCCACCTCATCCTCCGGTATGCATCTCCTAAAGACTCCATCCGGCCCTCTCTTGAACAAAAGCGGTTCACTCCAATAGTAATGCCTCACATCCTTGAAGAACTTCTTCCTTTGGGCATATGACAAACCGGGTGGCACTTCCTCACACACAAGGTAGTTCACGATATCGGCATACCATGGCTCATTACCCCTTGACACTTGAAACAAGCATTCTTCCACCATTTGTAATTGCTCATCCCGGAATGAGTCATCAATTGGGATGTCGTCTCTCTCAAGCTCCAATGGTGGGAGCCTACTAAGATGGTCTCCCACAGAGTTTTCGGAACCTTTCTTATCCCGGATTTCCAAGTCAAACTCTTGAAGAAGGATCCATCGAATGAGGCGAGGCTTGGCATCTTTCTTGGTGAGGAGGTAACGGATCGCAGCATGATCCGTGTACACAATGACCTTTGCTCCAACAAGATATGACCGGAACTTCTCAAAGGCATACACCACCGCTAGCAACTCCTTCTCGGTTGTGGCATAGTTAAGTTGGGCATCATCTAGCGTCTTGCTAGCATAATAGATGGCATGTGTACGCCCATCTTTCTTTTGTCCTAAAACAGCACCAATGGCTACATCACTTGCATCACACATCACTTCAAATGGTAAGCTCCAATCCGGAGGTTGCATGATGGGGGCGGTGATCAAAGCATCCTTCAACCTACAAAAAGCCTCAAGGCAATCCTTGGAGAAAACAAACTCAACATCTTTCATTAGTAGGTTAGTAAGAGGCTTAGAAATTTTAGAGAAATATTTAATGAATCTCCGGTAAAAACCGGCATGCCCTAAAAAACTCCTTACCCCCTTAACCAAGGTAGATGATGCCCAACTTAACTCAAATGGCATTCTCCTATATGCAAATGTACCCCAAGGACATGTGAATGTAGTTTTCTCTTGGTCATCAGGGTGGATAGGGATTTGGAAGAATCCACTATAGCCATCTAAGTAACAAAAATGGGAATGTTGAGCTAATCTCTCTAGCATTTGGTCAATGAAAGGAAGAGGGAAGTGATCTTTCCTAGAGGCCACATTTAGTTTCCTATAGTCTATACACATCCTCCATCCCGTAACCGTTCTAGTTGGGATTAGTTCATTATTCTCATTTGTTACTACGGTCATACCACCCTTCTTAGGAACCACATGAACGGGGCTAACCCATTTACTATCCGAAATAGGGTAGATGATTCCCGCATCTAGCAACTTAATGATCTCTTTCTTGACTACCTCTTTCATTATAGGATTCAATCTTCTTTGATGTTCAATAGAGGGTTTATGGTCATCTTCCATCAATATCTTATGCATGCATAAAGAGGGCTTAATGCCAACAAGGTCATCAATGGTGTATCCTATTGCCTTTCTATACAGTTTCAATTCAGTCAACAATCTATTAAGCTCATCATCATTCAAAGATGCATTCACAATTACCGGATAAGTAGAATTTGAACCAAGGAAAGCATACTTTAAATGAGAAGGAAGAGGTTTTAGATCAAGTTTAGGAGGACCTTTATCGGTTGGAGATGATCCATACAATGTAGGTTGAGATGATTCCAAAGCCATTGAAGCCTCACCTAAGTCCTTTGATGATTGCTCACAAACACTTGGATGATGCTCAAAAGACCCAGAAAAATCGACCCTCTGTGAAGAAAATCGGCCGATCTGGGGGTCAATTTCAGTTTCTGCATTTGCAAAATCGGATGAAAATTCAGGACTTATGCAAAAATCGGCCGATCTGGGCCCCCTCTGTCCGATTTTTCTACATGTATTTCTCTCTTCCTCTAGTACTTCAAATCCAACACTTGGTAGCTCATTCAATGCATTCAAGGCCTTGATCACTTCATTGCTACTCTCCTCAACTCCTTCCTCCATCAAACTCGAGATAAGAACCTTCTCAAGTGGATCCTTGAGCACGATTGAGCTCACAACTTCTCTAGGCTCCTCTTCCTCAACAATGTTGAAGACATCTTCACCTACGGCTGGCCCCTTCACCATTGTGGACAAATTAAACTTGATGTTCTCTTCTCCAATGTTGAAAGAGAGAATCCCATTTTTGCAATCCACCAAACATCCGGAAGTAGCTAGGAAAGGTCTCCCCAAGATGATAGGAACCGGATAGTCCGTCGGGATGTCCAAAACAACGAAGTCTATGGGCACATAGAACTTCCCTAGTTGCACCGGTATGTCTTCCAAGATTCCAACCGGGTGAGTGATTGAACGGTCCGCCATGTAAAGGGTCATCTTGACCGGCTTTGGCTCTCCTAGCCCAACCTTGTTGCAAAGTGCAAGCGGGATGATGCTTACACTTGCCCCAAGATCACATAGGGCGTCATACTTCACTTCTCCCACTCCGATTGGCACACAAAAGGAACCCGGATCTCTTAGTTTAGGAGGCATCTCCTCCTTCATAGTTTGAATCAATTCCGAGGACCTCTTTGTCATCCTCACTTCTCCATACTCCTCCAACTTCCTCTTGTTGGAGAGATTTCCTTCAAAAACTTGCCATATGCCGGCATACCTAGAATAGCATCCATGAACGGAATGTTAATATGCAATTTAGACATAAGTTTAAGGAATTTACCGAAGTGTTTGTCCAAACGAGCTCTTGCTCGTGATTGTGGGAATGGTAGTGGTGGCTTGTATGGAGGTGGTGCCACATATGATGGCTCATCATCCTTGCTTTTTCCTCCATCTTCTTGAAATGGCTCTTCTTCTATCACCACTTGCTTCCCCTTGTCATTTACCTTAGGTAAGGGATCCTTCATGCTCAGCCCACTCCTTGTTGTAATAGCCAACACTTGGCCTCTTGGGTTATCTTCGGTTCTTCCGGAAAGCTTCCCCGGATCTCTATGAGCATCACCCGCCTTTTGGAACACTTGTGCTTCCAACACCTTTTGAGCTTTAGAAATGGAAGTCACCGTGCTCTCAAGACCACTCAACCTTCTAAGCAATTGCTCAAACATCATTTCGGTTCTATCCTTTGGAGGTTGAGTAAATCCGGGTGGAGGTTCTTGTGAAACCTTTGGTGGTGGAGTTGCGCTTGTGGAAGCGGGAGGGTTCAAGGCTCCATCCGGGTTAGAATAGGAAAACCCGGGATGGTTATGGTTAGGCCGGTAATTGTTGAATTGCCGGTTGTTGTTGAAGTTCCTTGGGCCTTGATAGTTGTTGTAATTGCCGGTTGTTGTTGAAACTCCTTGGGCCTTGGTAATTGTTGAAGTTGCCCCTTCCCATGTAATTCACATCCTCCTCCTTGGAAGACAAGTTGGATTGTGGAAGCACTTGAGGGGTTGCTTGGTTCTTCAAGGTTGTAGCACACAACTCCCTCAAGGACTTTAGTTCATTGTTGATGGCGTCAAGCTTGAAATTGCTCATGGTGACTTCACTCACCTCATATGCTCCCGCTTTTCTTCCTTCACTCTTCCTATGGGAGTATTTCTCAATCACTAGAGCTTGCTTCTCCACAAACTCCCAAGCTTCATCTACATGCTTCTCCATAAAAGTTCCACCGGAAAGAGATTGGAGCTTGAATTGGCTATCTTCATCAAGTCCCTTGAAGTAGATCTCCAATAGCTCAATTTTCGGTATACCATGGTGTGGACAATCTAGGAGAAGGTCTTTGAACCTCTCCCAAGACTTGAATAGGCTTTCCCTATCCTTCATTACAAAGGCATTGATCTTCCCTCTTAGCTCGGTAGTCTTGGAAGGTGGGAAGAACTTAGTCAAAAACTCGGTTGTCATCTCCTCCCAAGTACTCACTTGCCCTTGTGGAATAGATTGATACCAAGCCAATGCTTTATCCTTAAGTGAGAAGGAGAAAGCCCTAAGCTTATGGTTGTTGCTCTCCAATCTAGGCGGTCTAAGAGTCTCCATCAAGATCTCATAGTTCATCAAGTGTTGATAGGGAGACTCTCCTTCCATCCCTCCAAATTGATTATGCCGGATCATTTGTAGAACTTGAGGGCGGAGCTCGTAATCATGGATTGCGAGATCTCCTAAGTTCACACCCGGACGGTGTGCTCTTTGTGCTGGATCCATACGTTGCCCTAACGTTTGTGGCTCTTCAATAGCAATGGGCACAACCCGAATATTAACCGCCGCCGGCTGCGGTTGTGGTGGAGGTGGAGGTTGTTGACGATTAAGCTCTCTTTTCACAAGAGCTTGCCTAATCTCTTCAATCTCCCTCCTAGTTGCTTCTTGCCTCTCATTGGCAAGTCTCCTTTCATTCTCCAAGAGCTCATCTCTTAGTCTAATTTGCTCTAAAGCCTCATCCAACTCAGCTTGGAGATCTCTTCCGGCCATCTCTTTCCCTTTTCGAATGCTCTTGGATCTAGATCTAAGGGTTTTCTCCTGTTCGGGATCGAATGGAGCTAAATCCTTGCCACGAGATCTTCGCATACACCTAAAGAGTGAGAGATGTCCTGAAAAGCAAAGACACAAACCAAACGAGATCAAAAGCAACAAGAAAGATCTACACTATAAACAATCATAAAAATGACTCAATCTAGACCTAGTCCCCGGCAACGGCGCCAAAAACTTTGTTACGCTAGGATGTGACACGCAAAAAGCTTTACATTTATAAACTCAATCTAATCTCCTAAACTACCTAGCGAAACCCGCAGTGTACGGATCGTTATGTAGGAAGGAAAGTATTCCGAGGTCGAACACAAGGACTGAGGCGAAATCAAGTCATTTAATGATCAAAGATAGTGCAAATCTAAACTAAGATGAGATGAGGAATAAAGAAGGTACAAAACACAATATTTTTGGTTGGTTTTGGGGTGATCAAACAAGGATCATAAAATATGCAAATCAAACAAGCAAACAAACACACAAATGTAAGATAGGAGATAAGAGGTAAGATAAGTGGATTCTAGAGATCAAGATTTCCGGTTATGGCATTGGACTCAAGCTTCTAAAGATTCTAAGGATAAGGTTGCGGTGTTGGGAAAGGGTGTTTCTCTAATGGAAGCAATTACCGGGTAAGTCTCATGCTTCACTAATCCCGCACCAAACTCCTATTACCGGGTAAGTCTCAAGGAGGTAAAGTTGGGAATTCTACACAAACCGGACACTACTTAAGGTGCAAACCTCTCCTTACCGGGTAAGTCTCGGAAAAGGTAAGTCTCAAGCAACAATCCTAGCACACTCAGTCCAATAGCGGCTTATGAGGCTCACTACTACCTAGAGTTCATCATCTTTGGTATCTAAGATCGGAAATCACCGGGTAGGTCTCTTTCCTCACTTAGTTTGCTAGCATTAGGTCACCCTAAGCTATATTATGCTCAACAAACACTAGGATTTCAACAATCTAACATCCTAACATACAGATTCATCAATTAAAGGGCAACAGAAGGAAAAATCGGGTAGATCATAGCAAAAATCGGCCGATTTACTCTGAAGAACAGGTCGATTTTTCTCCTCTGGTTTAGGTTTCGGCCACAAAAATCATCCTAAACTAACATGTAAGTCATTTCTATCATCACCCAAGCCCTAACCATCAATCCATCACTCCAGAATCACAATAAACTAGCCAACAACATGCATTTCAAGATCTAAAATCATCATACAAGCATACATGGAATCCATAGCAAGAAGATGAAGTAAGGAAATGAAAGCAATGAAACTTAGCTGGATTTGAGCTCAAAACAAGTCTTTCAACACACCAAATGTAGCTCCAAGTCAGATCTTACAACCTTCAACAAGTTTCTTCACAAAAATCACTCAAATCTCACTACAAAACTAAAGCCTACACTAATCTCTCTCAAGAACACCCACAAGGGTGTCTTGAAGAGAGGCTACAATGGAAGAGTCTTTTGGAAGATGCTAGAGGAGAAGGGTCCAAAAGGAAGGAGAAGGATCCTCAAATCAGCCTGCAGGACCACTTAAATACTCCACAAAGAAGCAAGGGCCGGGCAAAGAGATCGTGGGACACGTGGCACAAGCTGTCAAAGGCCAGAAAATCGACCTAGACAGAAAAATCAGACGATTTTCCTGAGTGTAGGTCGATTTTCTTCAACAGAAACTTGTTATGATCATCTAGCCATGAGTTGCTCCATTGCTTGCACCAACAAGGGTCCTTGTGTCCTTCATTGCTCCAATTATGTTCCTTCAAGGCCTTGGATATGTATCACCATGAGGTTTGACCCTCGAATGTTTCGATTAATGTCCAAAAGATCCCCGAAATACCTACAAAACCGACAAAAGCTCGTGTAGACGTCTTTTCTAGAAATATGCATGAATTAAGCGTAAACGTCATGAACTAATGCCAAACCGTGCATGAATAACGGGAAAAACTATCTAAATGAATGCCTAAACTAATTTCATAAATCACTTTATCAGCATTCTTGCAATCCACCATACAACCGGATGTTGCAAGAAACGGTCTTCCGAGTATGATCAGAACCGGACAATCTGCAGGAATGTCAAGCACAACAAAGTCTATTGGAATATAGAACTTACCGAGTTTGACTGGGACGTCTTCAATGATACCGACGGGATGAGTTATGGATCGATCCACCATGTACCACGTCATCTTCACTGGTTTAGGTTCGCCTAAACCGACCTTCATACACAAAGCAAGCGGGATGATACTCACGCTTGCTCCTAAGTCACAAAGGGCGTCATATGTGACTTCCCCTACTCCAATTGGAATGCAAAATGACCCCGGATCTCTCAGCTTTGGGGGCATCTTTTCTGTCATCGTTTTGATGAGCTCCGAAGATTCCGAACTCATCTTGACTTCTCCAAAGTCTTCTAGCTTCCTCTTGTTAGAAAGGAGCTTTTTCAAGAACTTCCCGTAAGCGGGCATACCTACAATAGCATCAATGAAAGGTATATTAATGTGCAGTTTGCTCATTAGTTCAATGAACTTACCGAATTGCTTGTCTAGACGCGCTCTTGCTCTAGATTACGGGAATGGTAGAGGAGGTTTATAAGCTAGAGGAGGAACATAGACATCTTCCTTCTCCTTCCCTTTTTCTTTCTCCTTCTCGGCTGGAACTTCTACAAACTTAGGTTGCGGGTCGGTAGTTGTCACACCGCTCCTAGTTGTGATAGCCATCACCCTTCCTTTCGGGTTATCCTCCGTCTTTCCGGGAAGCTTCCCTTGATCTCTAGGAACTTCTCCAGCCTTGCTGAATACTTGGTTTTCTAAAGCTTTATGACCTTTATCAACCGAAGTTATGTAGCTCTCAAACCCTTGGAGCTTTCCTAAGATCGTCTCCAACATAGGATCAGGCTTCTCCTTCTCCGTCTTGTTTGATCCATTTGATGTTTGCCCCTGGTTTTTCAAAGGAGTAGAAGAAGATGGAGAAGTTAGTGAATTTCCAGAATTTGGATAGGAATTACCGGAATTTTGTTGTTGGTTGGACCGTCAATTGTTGTTGGAATTTCGGTTGTTGTTGTTATTCCAATTGTTGTTCCAATTTTTGTTCCGATTATTGTTCCTATTCCCTTGGTGGTTGTTGTTGTTGTTTCCTAAGTAGCCAACATCTTGCTCCTTTGGCTTTTGAAGGCCAGCTCTAATGATTTCCTTCAACTCCTTGATTTCGGTGTTGAGGGATAATATTTGAGTTTGTGCAGCTTGTGTTAGCTTAGCTCCCGGATCCCCTTGATTTCGGCTATTGGGATCAACCTTCCGGTGGGAATACTTCTCAATCACTTGGGCTTGCTTCTCAATGAAGTCCCAAGCGTCATCTTCTCTCATGTCCATAAATGTACCACAAGAGAGAGATTGGAGATTGAATTGTGTTTCCACATCCAACCCCTTATAGTAGATCTCCAATAATTCCAGCTTTGAAATGCCAAGGTGTGGGCAATCCAATAAGAGATCCTGAAATTTCATCATTGAAACAAACTTTCGTTAGCTTTTATAGAAAATGCATTAATCTTACCTCTCAACTCCGCCGTCTTGGATGGCGGAAAGAACTTGGTGAGGAACTCCGAAGATAGATCCTCCCATGTGTTAAGCCTTCCAGTTGGAAGAGCTTGATACCAAGACAAAGCCTTGTCCTTCAAAGAGAAGAAGAACCGTTTGATCTTGTAGTTGTTGTTGTTGGCCCTTTTCGGCTTCAATGTGTCCATGAGAATCTCAAAATTCTGCAAATGTTGGTGTGGAGACTTAGCACTCGTTCCACCAAATTGACTTTGGCAAACCATGGTAATAACTTGCGGGCTAAAACTGAATTTCTGGATATCCTCAGCTCCGAAATTGACACCTAGACGGCGCGGTTGCTGAATTGGATCCATTCTTTGCCCAAGAGTCCGTGGTTCATCCCCTTCATGAGCAACTCTCACATCTCCAGCGGGAAAGCGAGGAACAAACGGTGGTCTAGGGTTATTACGAACGGGATGGATCACCGGATCAATGTCCTCTAGTGGTGGCATATCCTCATCCTCATCGTCGGATGATTCAACTCTAATGGACTTTGGTTTCTTGACCTTCTTCTTCTTAGCATCATTCATCTCCAACTTCATGTCCATCATCATAGCCTTGAGCTCATCCATTTGGAATTGATGACGCTCCAATTCCTCCATACGATCCTTCTCACTCAACTTAAGTTGAAGTTGAATTTCATCCGACTCCGCTTGAATGTTTCTCTCATTGTTTTCAGCCATCTTTTTCTCTTTCAACTTTCTTCTCAAAGTTTTCTCAAGTTTTGGATCGAAAGGAACTAGATCTTTGGTAGATATAGTCTTTCGCATATACCTAAAGAATCTGCAAAAATCACTCAAAAAGAGATATCAAATAACAAGAGCAAAGCTCCCAAGCTCGACAACCGAGAACCGAAATTTGGTCTAGACCAAATCCCCGGCAACGGCGCCAAAAACTTGTTCGCCTCAAAGCGTGCGTGCAAATAAGTTTTAATTATAAAACTGAAACAAAAGCAAGTGAACCCGCAGTGTACGGATCGGCGTATTTAAGCAAGTATTCCAGAGTATCGAACTCAAGGATTTAGTGAGTCAAATTCAGTTTCGAATAATCGAGCGAGTAAAAGTATAAAATATTTGCAAATATTGGGGAAAACAGCAACCCTAAAGATCCAAGCATTCAATTGTGGCAATCAGTTCAAGATATACTATAGATATAAGGACAGAGTTGAGGTTGCAAAGGTATAACTAAAGTAAGGTAATGTACGGTGAAGTTCCAAAACCTTATATGTCTAACCCAAAGACTCTCTCTATAAAGGTTGTTGAGGCTGCAATATAGAAAGGATCTAAAGGTAAGAATTACTCTCAAATACTCATGCCCAAACCCAAGGAATCAAAGACAAGCCAAAACGGTTAAGGTTGTGACACTCAAAACCGAAATAGAGGATGTTGAGTCTCACTACTACCTAGGAAACGCAAGCCACGGCTAGGTTAAAGCAAATCTTTAACTTTGGATTAAAGCAAAAGCAAAAGTCGTAAAACAGAGAAAATCATGGCTAGATCTTGAAGAACCACGGCCATGGAACTCAAGAACAGGCCGTGATTTAGGGTGTCGACAAGGTTTCTCACACTCTCAGGGTTCAATCTGTTTATGATCGATCTATCATCATCTAAGCCACAACTATCAACCCTTCACTTTAGAATTGCTAAAGGGTTTTAGCCAATAACCATCATCATAATATCAAAAATCAATTTACGAAGAAAGAAAGATGAAAACTCTCGAAAACTCAATAACAAATCAAAGTCAATCACAAATCCGAATAACAAAAGTAATATGTTTACGAATTCAGAATATGGAACAAGAATCCTCACAGCAATCTCAGGGAATGATGAAGAATGGAGTGTCAATCCATCTCCGAAAACGAAACCCTAAGAAAATCTCCCAAGTACGTAATCTCCAATATCACGTCTTTCACAAATCTCCAATCCTTCGAAATCTCCAATCCTCAAGGTAAAATGAAACCCTAAGCTTGGAACCGTATGCAGCCAACCCCATTTTCTTCTATCTTCAGCCTTTTTATAGACAAAATTTGGGTTGCTAAAAAGCCCAATAATCATCGCTGACGTGGCAAATATGACACGTCACCTTTGTCATGGAAATCACGGTCTCATAACTTTCCACGGCCGTGGTTTAGACCGTGTAACTTTTTGTTGTGCTTCAAACTCACTTTCCACGGTCCATTGCCAAATCCACGGCCGTAATTTAGGGCGTGGAAATCCAAATTCTTGTGAAAGCCTTTATTTCGTGATATTCTTCACTCATGCTCCTTCCTTAGCTTTTTCAAAGCATCTCTTTGCCATCAAGCATGATCAAATACTCATTTCCTTCCACATTTTGCTCCAATCCAAGCCTTTATTCACCTATAAACAAAACAAAGCTAGTGTAGATCTCTATATCGACAAAGTGGGTGAATGAGCTCACAAATGCTTCAAACTTGTATCTATGTACACATAAAAGAGGGAAAAACAACTAAAACAAGTGCCTAAAATATAGTCATATTTTATGCTAACACTAACCTTTCTCTTGTGTTTCAAAGATGTGAGGACACTACTCTCGTCTTGAATTGGGAGAAGTGTCATTTTATGGTTAGTGAAGGTATTGTTTAAGGTCACCTCGTCTCAAACCGCGGAATTAAAGTTGATCGAGCTAAGATCGAGACTATTGAGAAACTTCATCCACCTTGTTTTGTTAAGGCGGTACGGAGTTTCCTAGGGCATGCAGGTTTCTATCGGAGGTTCGTTAAGGACTTTTCTAAAATTTCTAAACCATTGACTAGCCTACTGAATAAGGATGTGGTTTTTGAGTTTTCATAGGATTGTTTAGACGCTATTTATAGGTTGAAGGAAACATTGATATCTGCTATCATCATTCAACCTCCTGACTGGAACCTTCCCTTCGAAGTCATGTGTGACGCTAGTGATGTGGCCGTGGGGGCCGTTCTTGTACAAAAGAAAGATGAACGCACTCATGCCATCTATTATGCTAGCAAGACGCTAGATGAAGCTCAATTAAATTATGCCACAACTAAAAAGGAGCTTTTGGCGGCAGTCTATGCCTTCGAGATGTTTCGTTCCTATCTTGTAGGGGTGAAAGTCATTGTATACACCAACCATTTCGCCATTCGGTATTTGATCACTAAAAAGGATGCAAAACCGCGTCTCATTCGATGGATTCTCCCCCTTCAAGAATTTGACTTGGAGAGGGATCCAAGAATTCCGTAGCTGATCATCTTAGCCGTTTACCTCCCATCGCTTTGGATAGGGAAGACATGCCCATCGATGATTCATTTCCGGATGAGCAACTGCATTGGATGGAGAATTTTATTCACCAAATTTCTGAAGGTAATGAACCTTGGTATGCTGACATTGTTAACTATCTCGTTTGTCAAGAAATACCCTTGGAATTGTCATACGCACAAAGGAAGAAATTCCTTAAGGATGTGCGTTACTACTATTGGAATGAACCTCTTCTCTTTAAAAGAGGTCTGGATGAAATGCTAAGGAGATGCATACCGGAAGATGAGGCGGAAGTTGTTACTAGACATTGTCACTCGTTGCCTTGTGGAGGACATGCTAGTGTCCACAAAACTTGCGCTAAGGTACTTCGTTCCGGTTTCTTTTGGCCTACATTATTTAAGGATGTGCAAACGTTTGTTGTTTCTTATGATGCTACCAAAGAACAGGGAACATATCTAGAAGAAACGAGATGCCCCTCAACAACATTCAGGAAGTCGAGATTTTTAATGTACGGGGATTAGACCATTCCCATCATCTGCGGGAAATTTATACATACTTTTGGCGGTCAATTACGTTTCAAGATGGGCGAAAGCCATTGCTTCTCCCACTAATGATGCCGCGGTGGTAGTGAAATTCTTCAATAGGACAATTTTTCTAAGATTTTGGACACCTCGAGTCATCATTAGTGACGGAGGGACACAGTTCACCGCCCGAAAGTTTGAAGCACTTCTATCGAAGTATGGAGTCACTAATAAGGTAACAACTCCTTACCATCCTCAAACTAGTGGACATGTTGAGATATCAAATAGAGAAATCAAAGGAATTTTGGAGCAACCCGTCTCTAGAACGAGAAAAGATTGGTCAATGAATCTGGATGACGCTCTTTGGGTGTATAGGACCGCATTCAAGACTCCCATAGGAATCACTCTTTACAATTTGGTTTATGGAAAGTCTTGTCATCTCCCAATCGAGCTTGAACATAAACTTATTGGGTGATCAAGTGGCTAAATTTTGATATCAAGGAAGCTGGAGAGAAAAGGCTCTTAGACATCAATGAATTGGAGAAATTCGCTTGAATGCTTATGAAATGCAAATATATACAAGGAGAGAACAAAAAAATGGCATGATAAACATATTATTCCAAAGGAGCTCAAAGACGGTGACCTTGTCCTTCTCTTCGATTCCCGCCTTCGCCTCTTTCCGGGTAAGTTGAAATCTTGATGGACGGGACCTTATACTGTGAAACATTTTTTTCCTCATGGTGCAGTTTAAGTATGGGGTTAACATTGTGGAAATTTCAAAGTGAACGGACATCGGTTGAAGAAATACACACCGGAAGTTCCGGTAGAGAAGATTCGCCCATTTGCACCTCACTTGTTTATAAGGGAGTACGGTCCAGCTAGCGACCTTAAAACAAGCGCTTCTTGAGAGGCAACCCAAGGTAATTCTTTCTTTTTGCCTAGATTAGTTTAGTTAGTTTTTGCGTTTTTTGTGTCTGTGATGACAGGAACTAGGCACCCTTCGAAGAGAATAAATCAAAGAAATAAATGAAGATAGCTCAGAGTTCGAGAATTAGAGAAAAGATCAGAAACTGGAGAAATCTCGGTTGCCCACAGGGATCTCAACCGAGATCAATCTCTCCCGACCGAGGAAAAGTGTGCAAGGACCAATCTCGGTTGACCATCTCGGTTTCCTACAAGGATCTCGGCCAAGATTTGGTTTGAAATTTTACGGGGTATAAAAGGGGAACGAGACTCTCTCTCCTCACATAAACCCTAACCCCTTCGTCCTCTTCGACCGAAATCGCACCTTTCACCTCAAATCTTCGTTTCTTGCTCGTTCCTTGACCGAAATTGACAAGGAAGGCGCCCTATACTCTTTTCCAGCATCAATCAAAACTTCAATCCATCACAGTAGCAAGAAACCACGTAATCTCGCTCCAAAACCCTAAAACTTTATTTTGCTTCGTTGTGGTTGATTTGGACAAGATAGTTGCTTTGCTATAGTGTAAACATGACAAAATTCTTGTGAGAATATGTAGGGAGTTCTGTTAGGAAGAAATATTTACAAATTCATCACTTCGGTCGAAACCCAACAATCTCGGTCCACTCCAGTCATCTCGGCCGAGATCCATCCAAGAACTGCCGAGATTCATTACCGCAATGGAAAATATGCGTCGTTCTGAGCGAGCAATTGTGTTATGTGACCGTTCTGGGGCACGACAGGCTACTCCTCTACCTCCACCACCTCCACAAATACCGATCATTCAGGGTCGTCACCGAACGAGGTACGATCGTATTTGTGCCCGGCCTATTATAGCTCCTAGGTATTTGGATTTGGAGGATCTTTCCTGTTTGCATGTTGTTGACAATTTGTGTATAATGATTGCGATGATTGCACTTGAGGGGTTGGTTCCCATTAGGGAACCGGCTTATGTGGAGTTGACATACGAGTTTTTGAGCTCGTTCACTTATGTGCCGGAAGCTAGGGGTGTGAAGTACCGCATCATGAGCAAGAATTATGCGGTTACCTTAGATCATTTTGGGGAATTATTTGGTTTCTCAACCCCTACCGCTACCACTTTCCCATCGAGATTCCGAGCTAGGGTGTTTTTGGAGAGTATCGCATTGACTAAGACTAGTGCCGATAATGGGCAACCCGGAGACTCCAAGGAAAAGAATACCTATCACCTGGCCTTCAAGGTTGCACATAGTATACTCAGTGAGACCTTATTTGCCCAGACCGAGACGCCTTAGAAAATCAAGGCATGAGAGTTGTTCGCTTTATGGTGTATGACTAGTGGTGAGGTACCCGAGTTTCCCTCTATGTTGGCAGACATGCTGATCAAGATCGCCAATACGAGCAAGGGCGATATGTGTGTGGGCGGTCTCGTGACCCATATTACTCGGGTGATGGAGCTGGACTTTTTTGCATGTACCTTATCTGTTGAGGCTAAACCTCTAGGGCTTCATAATTTTATCACTCGTAGGATCCTTGTTCCTTGAGGTTGTGGCACACCTTATGTCGCCATGCCTTGGGAGAAAAGGGCTCCTAGATGCATTCCGTGATCATTTGAGTACACGGTCGCCGATCCGAGGCATTAGATGGAGTTATTTGGCCCGCTAAGAAGACAGGCTGACATTGATGCAGAGTTTGGTAGTGAGAATGAGAAGGAAGATGGGACAATTGCTATGGACACCAGGACCGACACTGCAGGTCCTAGTGCTCCCGTTGTGGACATCGATGACAAGGACACATATGATGATCCGGTGGTGAGGACTGGACGGCAGGAGGTTCCACCTAGGAGGGTGCGACCTCAACGCGGTTCTTGCCATTCTACAGGTTCCTCAAACCTTCACGGGATGGTTTAGGATCTAGGAGAGCGGATGAAGACCATGGAGACATCCTTTCATACCATGAGGGAGGATATGGATGACCTC
The DNA here is from genome assembly GCA_033239045.1 of Fagopyrum esculentum. Lineage (NCBI taxonomy): Eukaryota > Viridiplantae > Streptophyta > Magnoliopsida > Caryophyllales > Polygonaceae > Fagopyrum > Fagopyrum esculentum. Next base: position 134,124,006 of record BSUD01000001.1, on the reverse strand, counting down.
CACGCTGCTTACACTAGGATGATGGGTGACATGAGGCGGGATATGGATGATCGTCACACCATTCACTACAAGATGATGAGTGATATGTATCACTAGTAGTTCAGGCGTGCTTTCGATCCCGCTTACTTCCCATTTCCTCCACCGCCGGATGATTGATTCTCCTTGCTGTTGCTGCTATTATTATTATTATTATTATTATTATTATTATTATTATTATTATTATTATGCTATGTTGTTGAGACACTTTGTAAGTTCTTCTCCTTTCTTTTGTGCACATTAAAGACAACTAGTATAATACCCGCACCTTGTGCGGGTTTTGAAAAAAATGAGAAAGAATATTGTGAAATAGGTTTTTGGCAAAATTGGCAAACTAGCCTTTTAAGCAAATCAATTGAGAAAGAAGACTCATCCTATTTGGGATTGGTATTTTGACCCCCTATAAAATAGAATAGAGGAAATAGAGTACAAAAGAGGGCAAAGTTTGACAACCCATCGGATGTGACATGTTGTACTATCTCACATGTCACATCAATCAGAAAAAGGAATTTCCAACATTCTTACTTTATCACCTATTACCCAAAAATCCGCTTACCCAAATAATGTCACAATCATACCCAAAAATAAATTTGTCAAAGTACATAAACATACTCGAAAACAACATACCCAAAAAATCAAATATCAAAATAAAATCATATCCATAAATTGGATAATATTTTATATTTATACCCAATTTAAATATCACTTAATACAAAAACCATACCCAATTTAAATTTGTCATACCCAAAATTTTCAAAACTCGATATTATACACAAACATCAATATCAAATGACATTTGATCATTACCCAAAAATTCGCTTGAATTTGATCATTATAACACAGTTTGGGTAACCATAAAACATACCCACGATATCACTTTAAAAATATACTTAATAATAAGAAATATACTACAAAGCCAATACACATATAAAAGCATACCCAAAAACCCGTTTACCCAAATAATGTCATAATCATACCCAAAAATAAATTTGTCAAGAAATATATTGCCTCTATTTTCACAATCATACCCAAAATCATACCCAAGAAATATACTACAAAACCAATCCATGTAAAAAAGATACTTAAATCAAAAGTAAACATCTAATCACCATCATTTCAATTAGAGAAATTATTACCCCTATTTTTTAGTTTCCATACCTATTTTTTCTTCCTTTTGTATAGAGACCTAGTTTGCAAAAGAGAATTTCAAGGGGTCCTATTTCCCTAATTAATTCTAGGTTTTTTTACGTGCTTTTGTTTTGTATACTTCTCTTATCTAATTGACTTACCAACATTACTTTATTAAGGATAAATTTACTAAATGAGATTATACTGTGGACATACTTAATAGAATAATAATATTATTATATATATATAACAACATTTTTGTTTTTTTCCGATTATGTAATGAGTTTAGGGATTTTTCTTGGTCAATGGGTAACAATTTAATTTTACAATTTTTTTGTATTTAACAACTCTTTTGTTTTTTTTTGGCTGAATTTGCAATGTGGGTCTTTTACAATGTAGAGTTTAGATTTAGGGTCTCTCATCATTTCATTTAGAAAATGGGCTCCTATTGTAGAAAAAATCAGAAAAGTAAGGGACATAGGTTTCATTTGATTTGATGGGTGACATGTAGAAAAAATCAGAAAATAGTTCAATCAATTCAGTCAGCCCATCTTTTTTCCTCCTTTGTCCCTTCTTCTTCCCTCCTTTCAAACCTAAATTTATTTCTGGGTATCCATATGCAGCTCTTTTCTTCTTCCCATTGAAACGCAGAAATCTGGACTGCTTGTTGAGCTTCTTCTTCACTGTAATGTATTTGTGGGTAAGCAGTGTTTGTTCCTATTTTTGGGTAAGTAGTGTTTGTTCCTATTTCTGGGTAATCTCAAACTTCTTGGGTAATGTATTTGTGGGTAATCTGAAACTTCTCATCTCTTCTTTTTGTGAATCTAAAACACTGAAACTTCCTATTCTATTTGTGGGTAAGCAATGTTTGTTTACATTTTCTATTTGTGGGTAAGCAGTGTTTGTTTGTATCCATGGATAATCTCCAACTTCTCATCTTCCTGGGTAATGTATTTTGGGGTAAGCTGAAACTTCTCATCTTCCTGGGTAATGTATTTCGGGGTAATCTAAAACAGTCAAACTTCCTGGGTAATGTCAAACTTCTTGGGTAATCTATTTCTGGGTAATCTCAAAATTCCTGGGTAATGTATTCCTGGGTAATCTATTTGTGGGTAAACAGTGTTTTTTTTCCCCAAAAAATTAACATCAAATCATTTCAAAAAAAAGCATGCATCCATATTTTTTCAATTCAATGTCTACAGTAGCCTAGTTTATACTTTTCAGACCTATTTTATGTAGTAAATTTATTAGAGACCCATTTCACAAAATGAAAAATTTTAGGGTCCTCTTTCTCTCATTATTTCTTTTTTTTTGGATTATAATGCTTATTGGTGTATTAAAATTTTTATTTTAATTAATTATTTTTCGACTATAAATCTATTAGTTAATTAGTTAATTTTATTTTTAATTATTAAAATTACAAAAGATTTATGTGATCTACAAGCTAAGAAACTTAACATAATTAAACAAAAATTTAATTAATATAACGCGGTCTATATCTACAAGCTAAAAAAAATTAAAAAAATTTAATTTACTTCAAAATTAACTTCAAAGTCCGATAACTATTATCTAAAAATAACTTATTTGCTGATGGTTGGAAGACAATCAATAAATAAATAAAATTAACATAAAAAAAGGTGTACACGTCAATTTTTTTTTAATAACTTGAAAATAGATCAGATACACGGGGTTACGGTTAAAAATCAAATCAAGAGATGAAACAATAGAAAAACGATTGTTAATTATACAATTTCAAAAAAAATTGTGGGAGCTCCATTTCGAAATACTACTCTCACAACGCACCACGTAAACTGTCATGTATACTGCTCTAGTAGTAGATGTAGACTCGTCCATAACGTAAAATTTTTAGTTCCAAAAAAATAAATTTTTTTCGACAAATTTGTAAAACATAAAAAGTTCTAAGGGAACCATGAAAAAAATCACATGGAACGTTCGGAAAAAAATTCGTTCGAATAAAAATCCTAACAGAAAATATAACTAAAATGGAAATGAAATCGAAACCAATTTAATTAAAATCCATAATAAAAAGATATAACAACAATGGAAATCAATTTACCGTCAAAATGGAAATCAATTTTGTTGATTAAATGGAAGTTTTTTATTTAAAAAACTATCAAAAAAATCCAATGGAATCATGTAAAAATTTATTATATATTTATAGGTATTTTTCAAAAAAAAAAACAACGTAAATTTTGATGGATTTTATCAAAAAATAATTGTTCGCTTAAAATCTGATGGAACATTTCGAAAATAAAATTCAATTCAAAATCAATTTAATTAAAACTCGCACATAACGTAAAGTTGTAGTTTCAAAAAAATAAATTTTGTTCGACAAATTTGTAAGACATAAAAGTTCTAAGCGAACCATGGAAAAATCTGATGGAACGTTCGAAAAAAAATCCGTCGAATAAAAATCCTAACCGAAAATATAATTAAAAGGGAAATCAAAATCGCAATATCTTTTAATATATTTTTATAAATATTTATTTATTAAAAAAATGATTTGGTTGTTAAGGTGATTTGATTGTTAAAGTTAATTCGATTAATTTTTTTATTATTATTAAAAAATTGATTTGGTTTCTATAAAATTTTTATTTTAATAATAAAAGATTTTATGGTTTAAAAAATAGTGTAAAAAATAAAGATTTATTGGCTTTAATTGTGGGAGCTCAATTTCAAAAATCCTGCGTCCACAGCGCGCCACGTCATCAACCCGTGCTCTGTTTTAGTAAGTATAATAGATGTGTATTTTAAGTACGGGGTGATACTTGGGTCTGTAATAACTACTTTATACTCTTATATTTCCTATGACTCTTATCTTACCATTGATCTATATGTCCTATATGTTTATATTACATGCATTGCATTAAATTTTTTTGAAAAGAATCGTGCAAAACTGGTTTTTAAAAATGTTTTTCCTCGACCGAAATGCATTTAGTCAAACGAGATATTTGTGCAGGGGTAACCTCGGTTGTAAATCTCGGATGCCTAAATGAATCTCAGCCGAGATTCATTTGTGAAAAAGAAAATTTTCGAAAAATTTTGTGCTTCTAGAATGGATGTGATCCCCATGATGATATATGTTTGTAAAGGAACCATACACGTGTAAAGGCATAGGGGAAGACAAGAGTTGAAGCTTGAAGAGCTTCTAGTTAGTTATTTTTATTCTTATACCTTTAAAGCTCTATACATTCTAATTGTTTCTTTTAGCTTATATTTTTAGGATTATTTTATTCTTTTATTTGGAGACTTTCGGCTATAGGTTATCCCTAGGCTCGACTATATTGATTAGATTTTTCAGTCAAATAATTGTGAGATACTCGTTACTTCTGCATGAAGTTTTCATTTTATTCATTTCTATTCAATAAAAAGAGAGCTTTTAATTGAATCGTTGTGAGTCCTTGCTAGGTTGTTCTTATGTGTATTAATGTTTTTTAAAGATTGGTGCTCCTAGTCGATTTTAGTCTTTTCTTGTGCTTGTCTCGATTTGAAGAATTGTGTAAGGTTGAAGAAGGAAGGGATTATTTAATTTATTGTTAGGGTTTTGATCCAATTGATCAAGGTTCTTGCAAGTATATCTTGGTTCTTTTATTTCTATATTTTTCATCAATTTCATTCCATAATCATCTTCTTAAATCTCGCTATCACCATTCATCTTTCTTTGTTTTCGTATTAATATCGTCACTCCAATTAATGATCTCGCCCGAGATTATCACCGAGATTATCCAAGTTTGAAGCTTTTGTAGACTTTCAATCTAGATCCGTCAACTGCAGCTTCAACCCCGAATCACAGACGAGTATGTGGAAGAGGGATATGGTGAAACAAATTTTGAAGATGAAGAGTCAAATCTCATTTTGGATATGCCTAGAATCAACTCTAGGCACGAGGATGTACGCATGTGACGGCTATGTTCTGATGGTATTTACTCAGTGAAGTCCGCGTATTGGCTCAGACTTTGTAACCACGTATCTTTGTGGCAAGATCAAATTCAATGGAGATGCATGTCTGGAATCTCATGGGTTCATCTAGAAGTTGAAGTTACCTCATAAGGTGAAGGCGTTTGCTGGAGGTATTGCACTAGAACCCTCGTGGTGAAAATTGCATTAATGTCTAAAATGTTGGCTTTTGATTCCACTTGCGAGAGGTACTTTGGGTTCTCCGAATCGTTCAACGTATGCACTTATTTTGTGCCTTGACGGAGTGCAAGTCTGAGAGAACATTGATGCACTTAGGTATGTGCATGCCTTTATCAGATGCAACCACATGATCTGATTTTGGGTGTCATGCAAAACTTCGGAACTAGAGATGTCATTGTTGTGATATCTCGAATGTTGATTGATTGGTCAGGTAGAAAGAAAGCATTATTTGATGAAGTTCATCCTTGTATCTTATTATTTTGAGATGGTTTTATGAACATGATTGATGATTACCAGATCTGACTGCATGTTGACATGACAACTAGCGATATGTGTCCTCTTTGTTGGGAACCTCTGACGGGAGCAACAATTAAAGTTCAAGTCGATGCTTCTTTCTTTGACGAAAACGAGATGAGGTTGGGGGTTATTTTAAGAGACGCCTTTGGTAAAGTCGTTGGTTCTTGTACTCAAGGGATCGTTTGTAGATGACCAATTTGGTAGGCCAAGGTTGTTGCTTTGAGGTTGGGGCTCAAGAGGCAGTTTGACGAGGATGTGTGAACGTGGTATCCGAGATGGAATCAATGACGGGTGCTAACTGGTTCAATAACAATTCTCCAAGCAGATCATATGGAGGGCGAATTCGGAATGAAGGGCTTGTTTAGGAAAGGTTTATAAACCTTTCATTTAGTTTATAAACTCGGGTTTATTTTTTGGTGGGTGTTTACTTATGATCGGGCTTATTTGTGAACGAGTTTATTCGATTTTATAAACCTCTAAAAATAATTTCCTCAACCCAAGGTTATTTTTCATGGATGGGTTTATTCTTTCTTTATACCTGAAATTGCCCTCGTTTGCGTCAATACAGATCTGGCCATAACATTCACTCCCGCGAAGTTCCTCTCCTTCAAAACAACCACGTCATTGTCTTCCACAACTATACCTTTGAGATTGAATTCTTTGATTACCCTCCGATTCATATCTAGATTGGATTATTCTTTAATTTTTTTCAGGGGTAAAAATATACTTTGCACTAAAATAAACCCATAAAAAAATACTTAAGTAAACATCCTTATCGGAATAATATATATAAACTTAACGAGTTTATAAACCCAAAAATTATAAACCCGAAAAAACACAAACTCTTACTAAACAGCCCCAAGTTAGATAGTTCCAATAAGGGTTTGGTTCTTTTTTCCATTTTACATGTGTCCAAAAGTAGAAATTATATGGCGGATGCTCTTTTCTGGATTTGCTCGAGTGAAGGGGAGGATATTTAAATATATATAGAAATGATATTTTTCTTAAATAACTTAACAAAAACTTATGTGAATTATTGGTTGTGTGACACGTTGTCTAAGTGTCCTTTGTTTTATTATATTAACATATTTTTCTATATTTCGTGTCTTTTTAAGAATGTTGTTTACGTTATGTAGTATATTCAAATTTTATATGTAATGTCTTATAATATATTAAATATCGGGGGAGGGGGATCTCTTGTAATATATATTTTATGTACGATGTCTTGTAATATTAATTTTTATGTGTAATGTTTGTAATAATAATTTAATAAATATTTTTAATAGATTATTATTTATTCTAAATATATGTAATATTAGTGTCTATGGGTAGAGAAAGATAAATTATGAATATTAAAATACTATTTTTATTAAAATATAATTATTTTAACTAAAATATTGATTAATTTTACACTAGACTTTATTGAAGATAATAAATTATTAATGGATTTTACCCCGAATCCCGATCCAAATCCTCTGGCCCTTATACTGTCTCTTTCCCTGTCCCTAATTTTCTATTGGTCCACGTGGCCGAGTTTGTTTTAAAAAAAAGAAGCTTTAATTGCCGGTTTGGTTCGGATATTAAAAATAGGTTTGCGGGTCTAGAGATTTAAATAAAAAATGAAACCGGCCCATAATAATCGAATCCTCATTATTTCCTGGCCCTGTCTTCTCTATCAAGCCTGGAAGTTCTTCATCATCTTCTCTGTCGATTAAATCTGTAAACTCTTCATCCCGATAATCCGTTGATGCAGGTAAGTTGAGTTTTTTTTTTCTTTCATCAATTGCTTGACTCTTCTTTCCCTTTGAATTTCCGATTGGAAACTCTCGAATCTAAACCTGTTTAGAACCCTAAACCCAATTTTTCTCTCTATTTCATGTTCGTGATCACTTGTGCCTGATCGTGCAATGACAAGCAGTTACAATAGCCGTTCGATGAATACAACGAACGGGACGACGTCGTTCCCGCCGTCATCTAAAGGACAGCCCGCCGGCCCTGGTTTGAAGAGTTTTATTAGAACGCCGGAAGGCAGGTTCAAGCTTCGGTATGAGAAGACTTACCCTTATGGCCTTCTCCACTATTCTCACGGAAGACCGTTACTAAGGTTTTCTTATCTGCCCTCAAATTCTACATCAATTTCAAGGTCTTTTGTCCTCATTTCTACATCAATTTCAGGATTTGTAGTTTTGATCTTAACAGAATTCCCTATCCCTTTAATCAAAACCGATCATGTGCAATTAGTTAAACTTGAATGAGCTAATATGTTCTGATGTTAACATTGAAGTGGATTGTGAGTAACAAATTTTTATGTCGGGTATCACGGGAATAAATTAATGATATACAAATAGAATAATTTGAGTCAGTGGACATGATTAATGACCTTTATCATAGAGAATTGGTGTGTATTATAATGCTGGATGTAGTAAACTTAACATGCTAATATGCTATGTACTTTGTTAATGGCATGTTTGTTCAAGAGTTGCTTCTTCTGACATGGAAATCTAAAAGCAAAGAATTTTTATTTTATTTATAGAAGTTTCTCTAAGATTCTACACTACTGTTAGAGCTAGTGATGAATGAACCTGACAACTTTTGTCTTTAATAGAATCAAAAAACACAAGTTTACTGATTTTTCTTCCATACTACTGTTAGAGCTAGTGATGAATGAATTTACTAACTTTTGCTAAGCTTCCATCTATTCTGCGGGTTTTGGTTTATAGGTGACAATTACAGGATCAGGGAAAGAAAATTGTAGGTGCTCAACACTACAACAGAGATGGAATTGTGAATAATAGGTGAGACACTGCAATTTTTTTGTATCACCTATACATAACTACATCTTGACAGAAAATTGAAAAGAGAATTTAGCCAGTGCCTACCCCTTCCTTCACGTTGAATCCTAGTTAGTGATCTTTCTTTGTAAGGAAGTATATCCTATTATGTTGTAGTTACTATAGAGGACTAGCTATCTATACAGACAACTTTTTCGTTGACATTGCTAATTTAAGTTTTAATACAGAACAGGCTGCAAATTGCATAACTATGTAGCTATTTTAGTTGTTAGCCTGTTATATTAGATTCTAAGTAATATATATATATATATATATATATATATATATATATATATATATATATATATATATATATATATATATAGGGTGTGGTTCCCATGAGAACAATCGTACACCGTTGGATGTGAGTTTTAAGGGTTGAGATTTAGAGTAGATATCAAAAATAATAATAACTACGAATAATAATAATTAGGAATCCAACAATAACTACGAATAATCCACTCACCCAACAATAACTACGAATAATACATTAAACGATATGGCACATTCGTAACAAAACTAATAATAATTACGAATATGTTCTCATGTTCTCACATTAGGGGGTGTTCTCATAGGATCTATACTCCTAACGTGAGAACATGAGAACAATCGTACACCGTTGGATGTGAGTATTAAGGGTTGAGATTTAGAGTAGATATCAAAAATAATAATAACTACGAATAATAATAATTAGGAATCCAACAATAACTACGAATAATCCACTCAACCAACAATAACTACGAATAATACATTAAACGATATGGCACATTCGTAACAAAACTGATAATAATTACGAATCTGTTCTCATGTTCTCACGTTAGAGGGTGTTCTCATAGGATCTATACACTATATATATATATATATATAACTCTCTTGTTATTAAGATGTGAATGTATTTGTTTGCTTTCTTTCTATGATCTATCCACATTACTATATTTTGTTTTTTACTTGTCTAAAAACTATCATTGGATTATGCTTGTAAAGCCTATTAGCTCAAATGGAAGAGCAATGTGTTTGTGCACAAATATATGGGTTCGAGTCCAATATAGGCTAATTTGTCAATAGATCTTCTTAACTTTTCAAGAAGTGTTTAATTGTTGGCTAAGAATGCTTTGGTTCCAATGTTGATGTCCTTGCTTATGAAGATGGTATTACCTATTATAGATACTTGTAATCATAAACATTGTAAAATTTGTGTTTTTTAGCAGTGATGAATGTCACACTAAAATTTGGGTACCTCGAGAGGGTATTGAAGAACTCAAAATATATGGATAGAATCAATTTACTTGCATGATTTTAACTCCTCATTTCATCCATATTAATCCTCTGCAGATTTTGGTAAAAATAAACAAACACAGGAATGACAGAAGAAAAAATTGTGGAAAATGTGGAAAAGATGCAGTTTATAAAATTGATAACTTCAAAGATTTGTTTCATTTCAAGTTAAATAAACTAAATGGCATGGAGATTGGCGGACTATGATGACCCAATCAAATGTCTAACAACAATGAGATTAGACATTCCCACTTTAAAAACATTAGTAGAATGATAGAATTTTTTTATATATGAGAACTGAAGCAGCAATCTTAGTAAAATTTCAAATCTAATATGCTGTGAGGATTGAGAAGCAATCGTTGCAAAATTTCTCCTCCATGCCACAGTTTCCAACATCAACACCCATCTGGAACTTCACTGTCGACTTGATTTCCTGCACTTTGTTCTCCAATGCCACAGTTTCCAACGCTCATCTGAACATTTTTGAGTTCTTCAATAAATTCTTGTGCGCAATTCAGTAATAAGATTTTGAACAGCGATCAAAAAACTGGACAGCAAAAGTAACAATGTTTTCTCAACTGATTTAAGTAACATCCATAAATTGGACTTAACTAGAGATCAAAATAGCATTCTAAAAAGTGGAAACTTCCTAACATCCATAAACTGGACAACAAACTAACAATGTTTTCTCAACAGAGATCAAAATAACATAAGTAATCAACAAAACTAGCAATAAAATCTGTGTGCATAACAAAGATCAAAGCAACATTCAGTTCCAATTTTCTCAACAGAGAAGCTTTCAGACCTTCCGCTGCACTAAAGTTGTGTGCATAACAACATAAGTAGTTAGCTTAAAAAGAAGATGCAAGTAATCATATTACAAAAGTAGCATATATACCTCCCATAAATCATGAAGCTCAATTGATTCCCCATCTTGAACACCATCCAAAAGCTTCATAAACGAGAGGTCCTACAAGAAGAAAGAGAAGGTCACAACTATGATCTCTATTTCATAATCATAACTAGATTTCAAATATGATATTACCTGTGTAAAATTATTTGAACCAAGTTGACTATATTCCACACTTTTTGCGAAGTAGATTGAGACTGGTCATGTTGCAATATTACCGAAGTGGATGAAATCTACATAAAAAAACCCAGAAAATGACAAAAGAGAAAATTATAAGATATGACACCAAACAGAAACACTCACCTGTGTCGCGTGTCTAAGATGAGGATCATACATATCATGCTCCATAGGAGGATCAGACATAACAAGCTCCACTGGAGGATTAGACATAACACGCTCAACAACGACGGATAATTGCTTCTTCTTTGCTCTTTTCCCCCGTGTTGCCTTTTCAAGAGCACCTACAATCCTTTTACTTGATCGATTTCCTGATTTTGGCTTTAATTTTATGCCTTTTATTGTCTTCAACTTGTCATTTTGACACATAGACATATCTTCAGTTGGATTTCGACACATAAGCACGTCTTCACTACCAGTGGTAGATTGCACACTAGGTTTTCCCGTAGCATTTAAATCAATCTGTTTTAGTAACCCTATCAGAACTTCTTTAACAACGGTGTAAACTTCTTCAGATTCTCCTGATCTTGTGGCTAGACGAGTTGCATAACGACACACTTCCCTATAACGTCTCCCCATTACTGCTTTCGGGTCTACATCAGTTGAACTTTCATTGATAATCACATTGCTCCTTTTTTGGCATCTTTCGTCCATCTTTTCAGAATGTAGTTTTCCGGAACTTTCAAAATGCCTTTCAGAGAAAGTATCCTTAATATGTGACTACATAATATCCCGGCAAACTCGAATTTTCTACAACTGCAAGACATAATATCTTCTGTAGATTTATAGGAGACAACATAACTATAGTTCTTCATGGCTGGTTTGACAATTTATATGTCAGAGTTTACCACCACATCACAAGAAGACGGAGTCTCAATCAGACAATCATAAGCTCTACCTAACTCCGCTTGAAATAACGAAAACACCTCTAGTGTATAAACACTTGCGGCATGCTTCAAAATTCCCACTTCAAAAACCAATGCAACTTTTCTGTGGGTTGTTTTGAAATCTGCTACCATCTCATCATATCGGCGATCATCAAGTAATCGTTGGAAGTGTTCGAAAAAACGTCGCAATTCGTGTTTGTAACTTACATAATGCTTGATCACCCTATTCATGCTCTCACTCCGCTGTGTACTGATCATGTCCGCACAAAATGTATCCCTTCCATAGACCAATGCCCATTTCTCTTTGACATTGAACAATCTCTTTAACCAATCATTACTTCGCAAATCATACTTCTGCAACATCTTATCCCAAGCATCTAAAAAATCTTCCTCATAATCATGATCATACACACAACTACTGAAATCAGTCGAAAACTCTTTAAAGCTCGCAAAAACGCTGCTCAAATGAGTGGCCACATTTTGAAATATATGCCATATGCAAAGACGATTGTATGTCTTTGGCCATTGACAAGAAAGTGCTTTAGACATTGCAGCATCTTGATCAGTGAGTATCGTCTTCGGTAGCTTTTCACCCATAGCCTTTGCAAACGTGTCAAACAACCACATAAAGGAGTCTGTTGTCTCATCATATAACAATGCAACACCAAAGATAATGGATTGTTTATGATGATTCACTCCAACAAATAAAGCAATTGGACGACCATCCTTATGTTTACGATATGTAGTATCAAAACACACCACATCACCAAAATCATCATAGTTAGACACCATTCTCCCATCAGCCCAAAAAATATTAGTGATCAAATCATCTTCATCCACTTGAATAGCATAAAAGAAGTTAGGATCCTCCAACTGCATCATTTTCAAGTACTCAAAGAACACCACAAGTCTCACCTGGCCTTACTTCTGAATTGCGCTTACCTCGTAAGTGGTTGTTATAATCCATACGAATAAATCCGAGACTTTCACGACCTCCTGCTTGCTTAGCCATGAGCTCAAAAGCGTTTCTAGGTGCAATACTTGATCCATCTGCCATATCTACTTCTAATGCTTGAGACGCTGACACTTTTCGGTGTGATCTGAATAGATGAGCCTTACTTGGACTAGCTAATATGTGATTATGCTCAGCTACAAACTTTTCAACCATGAACTTGTAGGTATGACGACAATTAATTTTCAGCACAGCCAAATATCCAAACCTTGTTTCCGGTCGATGAGATTTGTAAGCATCATCTCGCTTATCTCGTCCCCTTTTACCCTCACATGAGCAAACAAATTTTCTATCAATCAAGTTTCCCTTATGGCTATGTGACTTGCTTCTTCGAACCGAGAATCCAACTTCCATTGCATAAGAATTGTAAAACTGATAGGCTGCCTCTGCTGTTTCAAATTCCATGCCGATCTTTGGTACCATCTCTTTAGAGAACTTGACATGAATTAAATTTTCACTTTCATCATCAACGCAAATATCGATAGCATCATTATCCTCCTCAAACTCCAAACTCCTACGTGTTGGTCCATCATGTATAGAAACATCCATTACCTGTAAAAAACCCAATATTACAAAAGATTAGGTTAAAAAAATATAATAATATAAATTATTCAAAACAAAGAATTTTTGGAAGATGGCACACTGATTTGCTCTTTACCTGGTTCTTATCTTAACTATTCCCTATCTGTTCATCTTTACCAATTGCTTGCTGTTGAAAGTTGTAATTCTCTATGACTAAATACTATTTCTCTCTTCTATGTTTATATTTCATTGGCCTAAGGTTGATTATATATTTGTGCTTAGCTGATCTAGTCTCCTAAAAAGACCAAGTAGGAAAGATTTTCCATTCTGTTTTACTTCTCTTTGACTAAATATTATTGCTTGCTGTTGAAAGTTGTACTACTAACATATTTAATAATTATTTTTAATTTATTACTTGTTAGTAATTTTCCTTAATTTTCCCACTTTTTCCATATTTCCATTACTTTATTTTAGTTGTTGAATATCTAGAATCAAGTCTTATATCTATTATTAGGAGTTAGATGTTTCTATCCTATTATACAAGGAGGAACTAATACATTTATTTAGGATCAGATTTGAATATTGATTTGAGTATTTCATCCACACCCCCAATTTGTTACTTTTGTGATTAGTGTTACTTTTGAGTTGCTTCAGTTCTACAGTTTAAACTTATAGGCTCAAGTTTAATATCCTATAACTAAACATCCAACTTAAACTCCAAGGACAAAATGATAGATGAGTTAAACCAACCCCACAAATATCTATTGTCTTAGCTTGTATACCCTCAGCTTGAAGGCCGACTCAAGAATCTATGGTTGTTATACAAGCCTTGATATTAGTATGATCATGTAAATCTACTTTGATCGATAGAGAAGATAACAGCAGGAAAACAATACAATTTAACAGTGCATACACAATAAGAATTGTAAATCTACTTTTACTTAATAGATAAACATACCTGCGTCTCAGATGAAGAGTTTACAAACTTGATCGACAGAGAAGACAACGAAGAACTTCCAGATCACTGCTGAACAAATATAAGATTCTGTGAGTCGGCGCCAAAAACAAAAGATAATTGACGAGTTTGAGTTAGTAGAGTACCAACTACACAAGCGCACTGAATTTGAAGATTTGATTCGGAAGAATTTCAAACGTACACGGTCTGTTTGTGTAGTAGAGTACCAACTACACAATGGGAAGAGTCTCAGGAGAATGGTCGGTTTGTTAGCGAGCGTTAGAAGTTGATTATAGGAACCACGGCGGCACTAGACGAGAAAACAGTGAACATCGATAGAGAAGACAATGGCGGCACAAAACAATGAAGATCAATAATCGGTTATTTTTGGCAACGATGAGCGACGGAGGTACCCTGAGAATTCCAATATACGTCTGCAATATTCGAGTCCTATTATGGGCCGGTTTCATTTTTTATTTAAATCTCTAGACCCGTAAACCCTATTTTTAATATCCGAACCAAACCGGCAATTAAAGCTTCTTTTTTTTTAAACAAACTCGGCCACGGGGACCAATAGAAAATTAGGGACTGGGAAAGGGACAGTATAAGGGCCAGAGGATTTGGATCGCCCAAATCCAAGAGATGTAAGTCAAATGAATGAGATCAATTTATCTTTTCACATGGGGTAGTCATGTTTGGTAGTACAATCCAAAATGAAAAGAGTATTATTTTGTGAGTGGGATGTGTTCAATTTTTATTTTACACCAAACACAATTATCCACAATTTCTCTTCCTTCGTCTTTTATCTTTTAAATGCCAAAGTCATTTCTAAACACAATTTATCTTCCTTCATCTTTTATCTTTCAAATGCCAAAGTCATTTCTAAAATAACATGAACTATTCATTAAAAATTTATTTGTATATTAGCCGAGTTGGTTAAGTAGGTCTTTTGTGCCTAATATAGCGTCAAGCAAGCTCATTTTTATAGATGACAAACTGTTAGTGAGTTTTAAACTTTGAATGACAGACCCTACTTCTCACCCGTATAACAACTGTACTAAATGAAACTTGTGTATTTTATTATTGATACACAATGTTAATACACATTGTTAATACACAAGATCGAATTACACACGAGGTAGCTCAAACCCAAGAACCGTCGTTTACACAAGGTCGGGTGACACAAGGTCGAGCCCATGGGTCCGTCGTTTACACAAGTTCGAAAAAATAAATGTTAATACAGAGTGTTAATCTTCAATTTCTTGTAATACAATGTTAATAAACAATCTGGTTTGAAGTGTATCAATTTCAAATACACAATGTAATTCCTAATTTCAATTACACAATGTTAATACAGAATTTCAGTTACACAATGTTAATGCACAATCATTTTTTTCTAGTTAAAAAATAGCAAATCTCATAACTAGAATTATCTCAAAAATTGGGCTTTTTTTTGCAAATAAAACTTTAGAACATATTTTACAAATATAAGAAGATAGTGGGTCAAAATGGTAATCAACCAAAACCATAATTGCTTCTTCCTTAAAAACAATGAGTAGTAAACATACTCGATGTTTGGGACATATTTTACAATGTTTGGCTCTCAAGAGCACTAAATGAAACCTTAATCCCATAGGGTTTGATTATGGGTCCGTTTGGAAAACATAAGCTTTTTTTTATAATGGAAAGCGGTTTGATCTCATAGATGGCACGCCGAATATTGGATTGAAATGCCGAAAAGGATCGGTAGACGGACTAATTACCATCACGAAGGACCACAACAAAGAAGAAAAAGAAAACACAAAAATACATCATAAAAATCCGAAAGCAGAGACGTCTTCAGGGGAAAGCAGAATGATCTAGTCAGCCGAAAGCGACGAGCATCAACGTTCATCTTCGAAGGAAGTACACACGTAGGAAGCCTGGGGAACAACTGTGGACACCTCAGATTTGGACTACAACAGAGCTGTCAGGAGTCGATCACACATCCACGCCCCCTTCTAGACAAACACTCGAATCGCCACCAAGACAACATCAAAACAGAGAAGACAAAGCTGCAGCACACGGGTATCGTGATATAAAAATGTGTACAACTTTGATGGTTTAAGGAGTAGTGATTTACAAGAGGGTCATTGTTCGAAAAGAGTTGGTTACAACAAGAGATTTTGTTTTGATTGATTTGAAAATGATCGTTTTTTTATTAAAATCAATTATTGTCTCGGACAATAAAGATTTGAGTCAAAAATCAAAAAACATAAATTTTTATCATTCCTTATCATTTTTGATGTTTGAAAAGTGGGGTTGGATTACAAATTAGATAAAAACACAAGAACTTGTATAAAGAAAACTCATTAGACCAAGATCGGTGTCGTTAGACTGCGATATTGTACAATAAAAGCTGTTTTAATAGTGAGTTTTATTAATCCGGGGAAATTTGTTAGATGGGTTCAACCAATTTTTCGGGTGAATTACATACCATAGGAAACTAAACCGAAAAAAGTGAAATTATATAAGCAAGTGGTGTTAACATATTGGCATTTAATACCACAAAAGAGGGTAAAAAGAATATGTTTATGGGCTTGGGCATTGTGAATTTTTTTTCATTTTTTATTTGTTTACCAATTTAATTGGGAGTCTTTCATTCTAATGAAAGTAATCAAACCTCGGTGAGGTAATGATGTGAATTTTTTTTATTTTTGATTTATTTACCAACTTAATTGGGAGTCTTTCATTCCAATGACAGTAATCAAACCTGGGTGACACAATGATGCTTGGAATTTAAACATCAAATTGGTAGATTATACCCTTGTTACTTGCTCAAAATTAGGATTTAACAAACAACCAATATTTTGACAGGAAAGAAACTAAAACATCATCACTAGATTCAAATAGGAAGGGGTAATCAAAATAGTTGTACAACAGACTTCATCATCAACAAAAGGTAAAGAAATTGATCAACAAAATTTCCTTGTTTGGGGATCTCAAATTGTTTGGTGTTGTTTACAAGCTTTTCAGCATCAGTAGAGTGATTTGTTATCACCAAAATGTTAGGTAGGTCAATACCATTCACGTTCTTGAGAGGGAAGAGATGAACAACAAGAAGAAGAGATGAGGAAGGGAAATGACG
Source organism: Fagopyrum esculentum (assembly GCA_033239045.1). Lineage (NCBI taxonomy): Eukaryota > Viridiplantae > Streptophyta > Magnoliopsida > Caryophyllales > Polygonaceae > Fagopyrum > Fagopyrum esculentum. The sequence continues at coordinate 134,106,691 of BSUD01000001.1, read as the reverse complement.
GAACCGTAATTCCATAAAAAGATCCATTCCATAGGTTGACGTCGCAGATCGGCACAAAGCGGTAAAAGGGTTCACCCAAACTGTAAGGTGAATAGCACGCCACCAGAAGACACTTTCGCCGGTACATCGAGCCAAGAAACGTTGAGTAGGGAGGGATTTGACAGCCACAAGACCCACAACCCTACACTTCCTAAATCGGCGAGAAATCACAATTTCTAGCCTTTTCAAATGGGGCTTTTAAACTGAAAGGCTTCAGATCCCCAATCAACGAAAGATTGTGAAGACGATTGTTGTGTTTGATGAGTGAAAGAGGCTGCTTGTACCGACAAGTTTTCTGCTTGTGTATGTTTTGTTTTGGGAGGAAGATGGTGTCGAAAGATTCAATCACTAGAGTTTTCTTGAACCCGGGAAGTGTTTTCACAAAGAGCTCCATTAACGGAGTTTGGTGCGACAACGGCTGGGTTTAGGTTTTGGTTGGGAAGGGTGACTTCCTGCACAATCACTTGATTTGTTTTTTATTTGGCGCTGAGGGAAGACGCCGACGACCATATAAGCTTGGTTGCAAGACGGGTTGCGTCGACGAAAAGAGAAGGTGGATGGGAGGTTGAGGGATGAGGCGGCGGCCACCTTAGTTGAAGCCTACTAAGGTTTGCGATTAGGTTTTTGGTGAAGGAGAGTGGAGCTCTCTCGTGCGTGAGAAGCGCCTTAATTTTTTCAATTTTTGGGTTTTTTGCTACATTGGTTTTTTGATATCATAAGCTTATTGTAGATGTAGATGAAGCTGAAGCTGAATCTTGTTGTAGCTGAAGATGAAGCTGAAACTTATTGAGTAGCTGATTGAACTAGCTGAATTTTTTTATAAGTTTGTTGAGAATTTGAAAAGTACGAACTTATTTGCACAATATTAGAAATAAATAAAAAATCTAACAAGCATAAAGTATTAAATTAAATACATATCAACCACGATATAAAAAAAACAAAAATCATAATTTATAAGTTTAATTGAAATTATCAAAACATAATAAATAAAATGGAGCCAAATATATTCTTGCAATAAATCGAGTAGGAATTAAAGTATGGAATTTCAGGGTTAACTTTGCAATAAATTATTGAAAAGTTTTCATCATTTATCATAAGGTTGCTTTAGTAAGCTTATCAAAATGAAAAATTTTCAACTTTCATAAACTTGTATCATCTACCATCAGCTCCCAACATTATGACTCCCAAACACTTCAAATTCTACTATCTTATCTTTGTCACCTCCTATATGTCCATAAGCTCCCATCAGCTTCAAAAGTGGGTTCCCAAGGGTCTATTTGGAAAGCCGACCCCTTGGCTTGAATTGCTTCTTTGCCAAAGAAGAAACTGTATTCCCATCCAGCCCAATTCTAGATTATGGGCCCAAGCAAGTTTTTGGCCCAATTCTAGATTATGGGCCCAAGCAAGTTTTTGGCCCAATTCATCCGAAAAACCGTTTACCCGACAGCCCGGTTCTAAAATATAAAATACACCCAGATTCACTCCTCAAAAACCCTAGACGGCACACTTCGACAGACGAGAGCTCGAAGCCGTTCATCTCCGAGAGAGAGGTGCGAAAATGGTGTCTGGATCGGGAGTAATGGCTCGCAGGGTGGTGATTGATGCTAGGCACCACATGCTCGGCCGATTGGCCTCCATCGTCGCCAAGGAGTTGCTCAGTGGTCAGCGCGTCGTCGTTGTTCGCTGCGAGGAGATCGCTCTTTCCGGTGGTCTTGTTCGACAGAAGATGAAGTATCTTCGATTTCTCAGGAAGCGTATGAACACCAAGCCTTCCCACGGCCCCATTCACTTCCGCGCTCCTGCCAAGATCTTTTGGCGTACTGTGCGAGGGTACGCTCTCCACCTTTTTTTTAATTAAATCATGTCTCTTGTTTTGAGGTTAATGTACTTGAATTTGATGTTAATGTGATTAGGATTTAGTTGTATTGCCGTTCTAGATCTTTCTCATTGAGTAAGGAAAATATGAAACTGGGAGTGTACGCTTGAGCCTCATTTTTTTAGTTTTGCGGCGAAGATCTTGTGAAAAAGATATACTCTTCATTTTAATGTTTCATTAGGTACGAATCAGTCTTATCTTTTGGGTAAAAAAAATATGTAAAGATGAATTGTGGTCTGTTAATTTAGGATGACTCCACACAAGACCAAGAGAGGAGCTGCTGCGTTGGCAAGATTGAAGGTGTTTGAGGGTGTACCTCCTCCATATGACAAAACTAAGAGGATGGTGGTACCTGATGCTCTTAAGTAAGTATACCAAGCTAAATGTTTTCATTGTGCTACCAAGCTAAATGTTTTGATTGTGCTACCTGTTATTTTGTATTGTGTTGAACAAGTTGCTTCATTTTAATTGCAGGGTATTGAGGTTGCAAAAGGGCCACAAGTACTGCTTGCTTGGCAGGCTATCAAGTGAAGTTGGCTGGAACCATTATGAAACTATTAAGGCGAGCTTATGCATCCTTCTGTTTCCTTTTTTTTTTTTTTGCTTTAATGTCTTTATTTGTTTTGATGCTTTCAGCTTAAATTTTGTAAATTTCCCTGTAGACATAGAAAGGATGTGATGTTAATTCATCAAATTGTGATTCTGTTTGTTGGAAACAACTGATATATTGCAATTTCAACCTAGAAAAGAGCTTGTAGGCTTATTGTAAATTCATCCATAATCCGACTGCGATAACAAAAGCCTAATTGCGGTGTACAATGTTTTGTTAGTTCAAGATCGCCATCATATTATAGCACCTGAGAATTAGAGACTGCTGCATTAATCATTGGCTTTGGTTGTTACAAAAATGCATGTTATGATCTTTCTAGTTGCCAATTTTTCTCATTCAGCCTGGAACTAAATTGATTTAAATTATGATCAATCTAGTTCTTAATATTGTACACGTCTGGGTTTCTTGTGTATTGTCAAATAGTTTAGCTTTACATTTTGGTCATGCAATTCTTTTGATCTGACTGATATTTCTGATAACAGGAACTTGAGGCCAAGAGGAAGGAGAGAGCCCTGGTTGTTTATGAAAGGAGGAAGCAGCTGACCAAGTTGAGAGTGAAGGCCGAGAAATCTGCGGTTGAGAAGCTTGGCTCCCAGCTTGATGTTCTTGCTGCAGTCAAATATTGATCACTCAAGGGATTGACTTATGATTTTGTTGTCCAAGTGTAGACAATTTTACGTTTTAGAGAGTACCTATCTACCATTGTTGTGTTCTTGCTGCATCAAATTTTGCTGTCTGAAACGACCCATCGTTGCCAACATTATTGCATTATCTTATTTTGGTTTAAAAGTTAGTTGTAGGCTTGTAGCTGATGCACTGAATTTCTGTTTGACTGCGATTGATCAGTTCTTAAAAATAGCCCAACTATTGGCGTCAAATGTTTTTCATAATAGTTATACTAAGGTTTTAAGTGTTACAAAATTCTTTTCAGCTAGAGGCTGCACTAAACACTTAATGTTAGCCTTGAATACCGAACGGTAATTGAGAGTAGGGGTGAACATCTGGCCCAGTCCGGATTATTCATGACCCGAAGTTTTAGAAAACCCTGGCCGGGAATCGGACTGAGCCAGAACTTTGTTTCGGCTAACTTTTATTAGTTTTATTAATTAATTTTCGGTAAGACCAGGGTCCTGCTTTTTTGTACTTGAACCAGAAATCACTATACACCCATTTTGTACTTGGACCCGAAATCACTATACACCGGACCGTAGCCCGGATCCGGTCCTGGTATGGTCTTAGACGAAATTGCACAACCCTAATTGAGAGATACACACTCTTCGTTTCGAAGGACAAACTCGATTGTTATTGTCGTCTTAGGAAAGTAAGTTTTTTCTTGACGTAGCGGGTGGAGGTGCACGAAAGGACGTAGGGCGTGGAGGTGTGGTGTAGGAATGGAAGTTTTGCTTAATGCAGTTGTTCAAAACATCTCGATATGAATCAAGATCCTCTCCTAATAAAATCTTCCTAATATTTTCCTAATAAGTGAATCTCAACCATCCAACAAAAATGAACGAACAGGATGTATTATATTGATATTAATCCCCATTTCTCATAGGCATTATTAGGTTTCATCGTCCACGGCAATCCTCCGACATAGACGTTGTTTGGCAAACGTCCTCTACCACCTCACATCTTCATTAGAGTCGGGATTATAATCGACGCACTAAAGCTCCTCACAACAATCGTTATAGGTTTTTCAAAAACCCTCAATATCCCTATCCCCATTGCCCTCCCAACTCGATTGTTCGAATTGTCCGCCGCCCCTCTCCTCCCTGCCAATGCTAGAAGCATGTCTTCTACCTCACAATCATAAAGTCCACTGATGTACAATGACAAACATCAAACCAGTGAAGTTCAACTATCGCTGAAAATTAATTTAGTTTACTAAACTGTAACTTTTTTTTACATCTTCTCTATTTAACAATGGCATAATCCTTGTTTTAAAATGTTTCTTAGCTATTTTCTTAGCTATTTTGTCAATAAAATGTTTCTTAGCTATCCGATGAGCATTTGTAGATTATTCACTGTAATTGGTCTCTCCTTTGCAAAAATACTAAATTACAGTAGCCATGGCCTTTTAGCTTTAAGTTTGAACATAGTTATGTACATGAGAATTGATATGGCATGATTAGGGAATTACATCTAGTGTTTACTTCATGTAGTTTCATTTGATTTCCTTACTTGGATTATAGTCCTGAGATACTCACGAGCAATCAAATGTTGATGATAAAAAAAACTTATTTTGAGTTGGTAAAGAGGAATGGGCGAAATCCAAATTCTGTCAAATGAGGAGGAAGGTGGCAAGAGTTGTTTTTAGAAGCCTACAATGATTGTTTTGAGGAGTATTGGGGGTGTCGGTTGTAATCACTACTTTTGTTTAGAAGTAAAGTTGTATAGGACGACTGCCATGCCTGAGGATTGTAGAGGAGGATGCCTAATAAAGTTTTTTGGAAAAATGGGAATTAATATCAACAAAATGCATCTTGTTCGTTCATTTTTTTGAATGGTTAAGATTCACTTATTAGGAAAATATTAGGAAGATTTTATTAGGAGAGGATCTTGATTCATCTCGATATATATGATGAGTATAGATAATCCAACCAGATTTAATGGTGAAATACGCTCTATGTTGGCAAGGTTTTGATAAGGCTTTACTAGCCAAACATCTCGATTAGTTAAAATAAAGTATTATGTTAAGGCTCTACTAGCCAAACATTTCGAGATGTAAAGACGTTTGTCAAGACTATTTTTATTTAGACCGAACAGTTCTTATAAAAGATTCTCTCCCTTTTAGCGTACGAAGGTTCTCATATGATCTTATCTTAGATTAGTTAAAATAATAAGTGTATTGTTTTTGCTTAGTCAATCTATTTTGTTGTATAATATGATACACTTGATTCAAAAGATTACTATTCATCTTTTTTTTTGGTGAAAGAGATTACTATTCATCTTCCAAATTTAGGCTATAAATTATATTATTAAATACATGATATTATTATAGTTAAAGTAAAAGGAGATATAATATTTGTATAGTTCAAATATTGTTTGTCAATAAATGTATTTTTTTTATAAAAGAAAGCAATTCGATGCACGAGACGACACACCGTCAAATGGAATGGATCGAAAGGTCGATTAAGTCGGCAAACAGACTCACCGTCGTGAGGGAACCAAAACATAAGAAAAAAGAGTAAAATACATCAAAAGAGAACTTATGACCACAAACGAGCCGATCTAGAAGGAGCGTCAAGGTAAGTGTCGGACAAATAAAGCGAGGAAGAAACAACGAGAACAAGTTTGTACAAGCAGTGCAGAGTACGAGCATCGGTGAAAACTGAAAACCTTAGATTTGGACTCTCTTTTAGAGCCTTTAAATTTCGATCACCTATCCACGTCTTCTTTCAAGCGAAGCTCACAAAATTATGACGTACCCGAACCAACGGATCATACAACGTGAAACAAAATAAACTCTATTATTGATCGATTGTTGTTTGTGTTTTAGATCATTCTATAAATGAACATTAAATCTCTATGAATAGACGGTGTTACAAGCAGGGCGAAAGGTTGTTGGAATTGATCTATAACTTTCAATCTTTTAATTTGTTTTGAAGAACACGAGAGCCTTTGTTTGTTTGTTTGTCTGTCTTTTTTTAAAATGGAAGGTTATTCCGTTTTAATCTCAAAACATATTTTATAAAATCATGTTTAAAAAGTAAAAAATGAAATTATTCCAAGAAATAAAGTGGGGTTTTACTTAGTATTGCTAAAGAATTCAAAGTGTAAATCTTTGAAAAGAGAATTGGTAAAAGAACACCTTTTTTTCTTTCTTATTTCTATAAAAATTGGATAAATAAATAGAAACATTCCCATTAAAAAAAGCTTGCATGGGATTTGTTTTTGTTTGAATTAATTATTAACTTCTCTTACCCTAGGGCAACAACAAAAAATTGGAAGTGAAGATAATAGCTGCGGTGAGAAAGCCAAAGTCATTTGAGAGAAGCCAACCAGATCCATCAATAGAAGTTTTAAATCAGATCTAGAGGTGGAAAAAGCTCCATCCGAAGAAGAATTGGCTACTCTTTCACCGATTTTTGTTTGGTGTGTATGAGACCCATTGTCACACGCGCAAAAATGGCCGGTCTCGATAATGGATGGAACAAAAGAAAAGCCAAGGCTTGAGCAAGCGGAGCTGAGGACGACAGGCTACAAATCACCTAAATCCGGTCACAATGGTGATAAAGGAGGTTCTGGTGGTGAGCTCGGATACGAGAAGGTCCATTACCGGCAAAGAGAGGAGTTTTTGATCGGCAAAGAAAAAGACGATAACAGACAACTGTTTAAAGAAAAAGTGTAAAAGTGAAAAGAAAAATAATTTTAAGGGGGTATATAAAAATAAAATATCAACCTAAGTATATATGAAAAATATAGGAAGATATGAGTTTCGACTCAAGTCGAATTAGCACCCAAAAATTGGAAAGGAAATTTTGTATATTCGAGATCAATCTAACCAAAACGAACTAGACACGAGCAAAAAAACAATTTGAACCTGAAAATGATTTGAACCGGAGTCGTCATATCAAAAATTACACAATCCAAAATAATCCGGTATCCCAAATACAATCTTGTCCATGACCAACTCGACGATATCAAACTGATACTAAAACAACCCAAACAAAACCAACCCCCGATTAACACTGAGTCACACATGCAATGTGTGTGCAACACACATCCGTAACCTTTCTAGTTTGTTAAAGTCCGTCACTGACGGATGTAGAGCGGGAATCGTTTGAGCACACAAGCGTGTTAGGACAAACTCTAAATTTGTTAAAGTCCGAAATAGATGGAGCGTTGAGTGAGGCTCGTGTGCATACAAGCACACATGGGCATTAGGTCCAAACCCAACACATAAACTTAGTAAATTTCATCCTGCAACCAATTGATAATTGAAGGAGTAGTCACACACCTTATATACTAGGGTGATAATCTTCTCACTATACATGTGAGAACTTATTATCTCACTATAAATGTGAGAACTTATTATTTCCAACATATTTAATTTATCATGCAACAAAAATCTAAAATGGAGAAATGAACTCAACCATAAATTATCACAACCACTAACACATATGTTTGCATAGCCTGTGATCCGCCAATGGCCAAACTCTATCCTTCTCGAGTCCCAACTACAATGGTCTCGTGTAATTTAATCTTAACACATATTTTTTCTTATTTATCACAACCACCAAGGGTCTGTTTGGGAGCCAAAGGGTCCGTTTGGGAACCACAAGGTTATTGTAGCTGAAGTTGAAGTTGAAGTTTATTGTAGTTAAAGTTGAAGCTGCTTGAGTAGCTTAAATAAGTAGCTTATTGAACTAGCTAATTTTTTTATAAGATTATTAAGCGTTTGAGAACTACGAGCTTATCGAAACTGACATAACCGTGAAATTACAGAAAATGTATCATCCATATTATATTTCATCATTAACTTTAATTGTAAATATTAATAATGTGACTAATTAAAAAATAAAATTGTTGATTAAAATTTATAAGTTTTTTTATTCAATTTAATTTGTAAGTTCTTTTTGTAAATAAATATAAAAATATTTGTAAGAATATTTTGAATAAAAAGTTACTCATTTCCCACTAAAAATCCAAAATAATACCAACCAATCTTTCACAAAATAAATTTCCACACAATTTATAAAGTAAATTAAACATTAATGTGGCTTATTAAAATATAAAATTTTTATTAAAAATTTATAGGTTGGTTTTATATAATTTATTTAGTAAGTGATTTTTACAATAAAGATAAAAATACTTGTAAGAATATTATGAGTCAAAATGTACCCCCTTCCAAAAAAAACACAATAATTCTTACCAACATTTTACAAAATTAAATACATACAATTTAATTTTAATAATTGTAAATTAGATTTCCGTACAATTGAATGAGAAATAGGTCTTCACTTTTTATGTGAATGAACTGAATGTTAGGTTAGTTTTTAGAAGGTATAGCCTATGATTCTTCAACGGCGTCATTGTGAGAATCATTCTTTATCGAGCTTCTACTTCGTCTGATTTTAAGGCGGTGACGAGTTTCTTAAGATTATCATAGTCCCTCCTCTCATAATGCAAAAGTAGAGTTTTGTTGATCACCCGCGTGCACTCAATACTCAACAAGCCACACACTCATAAACTTTCGCTACTTGTATCTAGACTTAGAAGGGTCTAGTAGGTTGGGAAATTTGGCCCTACACTTGCTGACCATGTCAGTGTACCTCCATCTAGCCTTGTCAAAGCTCGAACTGTCAACACTGAACTCGAAACTATAATGGAGGACTTTATAGGATACATGCACCATGTAGATGTGCATAATCCCGATATATCATTATGTTTTGGTTCATTGAATGTCGTAAGTTAAGTTGCAAGGACAATCACAACAACAAAAGTTTGGTTAGACAGAAGAAACCTAACGCGCTCATATAAAGGAAAATTCCGGATGGTGCCCCTATGGCTTGGGGTTTTCCGGATTTCACCCAGAGGTTTTTATTAGTTCGGATGGTGCCCTTATGTTTTAGTGTTTTCCGAAAAATGTCCAATTTTGTTTAAATTGTAAGGGGATGTCAACGTAAAATAATTTTTTTTAAAAAGACTTATGTATAAAATTTTTAGCCTCTTTTATCATTTTTTTTTAAAAAAATTATTTTAGTTGGCATCCCTTTAGAATTTAAACGGAATTGAACATTTTTCGAAAAATACTAAACCATAAAGACACCGAACTAAAAAAAATTTTATGGGAAAAATCTGGAAAATCCCAAACTACAGCCACTACAAACTACAACACTAATAACTAATATTACTTAACACGCACTTTTAAAGTGTTTTTAGTATGAGTGTTTTGGGTTATGGTTTTGTAGCTTTCAAAACAACAATTCAATAATCTCCAATCACAAGATTTGAGGGCTTTTAATAATCTACTTTCTTTCAAAACCACATCCATCGCAGATGGACACATTTAACTATCCATGTGGTTGAGAGCACTCACACCTAAGCATGTCCACGGGTCGGACCCGCCGGGTCGACAGGTCTAGGAAGGGTGACCCGGACCCGTGTAAACGGCCAACCCGTCAGGTTGGCGACCAGCCGGGTCACGGATCAGACCCGATGGGTCGGCGGGTTGGCCAATTTTTTCCAAACACAAATTAAAAAAAAAGGGGGAAGAATTGGGCTTGAACCGGAATTCTAGTCTCAATAAGAATGCTAGTTCTTACTGTTCCGGTTGCCTACGTATCCTCTCGGGGAGGAGGAATCAAAGCCCACGTAGTTCTTTTACCTTTGTTTATATCCCCGATTGACCCTTACCTTAGTCGTCGGACTCTTCCGCCGATACATCCGATGAAGTTTGTTGTCGTTCGTCGTCATCTTCGTCGCCTTCCTCCGCCGATAGGTTGTTTTTTTGTGTTCGCATTTCCGCTTTCCTCCAATCGGCTAGTAGGACTTGTACCTCCAACGTCTCGGGCAACATGTTTGATCTCGTCGGATCGAGCATCTTTCCACTCCGGCTAAAGGTTTGCTCAATCGCTACCGTTGAGGCGGGAACGGCGAGACTTTGTGCCGCGATCCTTGAGAGGGTAGGGAACCTGATTCTCTCCGGTCGGCTCCACCATTGTAATATGTTGAAATCCTCTTCTTCTTCTTCGTTGGCAAACTCAAAAGAAATGGTTAGATATTCGTCGAGTTCCGAATGGGAACTTTACGTGGTTTTTGCCCTTTTCGCGGCCAAACAAATCTCTAGCAATTGATTTAGATTTAGTAGTAGTTGAAGATGAAGGACGAGGAGGGGGTTAAGAAGATTGACCTTTATCGGAAACACGACATTGAACCAATAATTCATCAAATAATTTTCTAACTCTAGCAATTATGGTAGAAACATGACAATCGGGATGTTGCTCTAAATCTAAAAATTCATAATAACTTTCTAAAAATTGTTTTAAAACATCCATTTTACGTCTAGGATCTAACACAAATGCAACAAGAAAAACATCGGGAATAGTTGAATAATAATCTAACCATTTACTTCGCATTGTATAAATAGCTTGTGAAATATTATAAATTAAAAGACCTTGTTGAAATGCAAATGCAATATTAATTGCTACATAACAAAATATGTTTGAAGTTGGTGTATAAACATAACTAAAAGTATTAGTAGCATCATAAAAATATTTAAAAACCTCAATTACATTTTTTGCTAAAACCCAAGATTCCCCGAAAACAAAATCACCGTCAATATGTTGTGCGGCAAAACCACTTAAAAGATCTCGATATTCATATGATTCGGAAATCATTTTGTAAGTAGAGTTCCATCTTGTACAAACATCTTTTGGAAATTTTTTAGGATTAACGCCATGTTGTTTACAATATGCATACCATTTAGTAAGTATACTTTTTTTAGACCAAAGTTCATTAAGAATTTTTCGAATAGGTTGTACTAAATCTCCAACATATGCTAAACCTTTTTGAACACACAAGTTTAAAATATGAGCGGCACACCTAATGTGAAAAAATTTACCTTCAATCGTCGGCTTACAATAGTTGGTTAACTCTCTAATGGAAGCCGTGTTAGCGGAGGCGTTGTCAAAACCGATTGAAAAACTCGTGAAAGTAATCTATATTCTTCCAAAACATTTGCAATTGAAAACTCGTAATGCTAAAACTCTTTTGTTTAAAATCCAAAATTTATCAACAAAATGACAAGTAATACCCATATATGAATTTTTTTGAAAACCGTCGGTCCAAATATCACTACAAATAGAAACTTAATATCACCATTTTCCATAAAATATTTAATCAATTCTTCTTTACTCATTTTATATTTAAGCATCATTTTTCTTTTAGCGGTTTGGCGAGAAATCGGTTTATATGCGGGTTGAGCATGATGTTGCATCCAATCATTAAAACCAACATTTTGTGCAAAACTAAATGCCAAAGAATCTACGGCTAACATTTTCGAAAATGCATCCATAGACGAAGCATGATCATATGTAAATAAAGAAGGAGGTTGGTTAGAGGTAGATGCGTACCCGGTTAGTTGTGTTTGCCCTCGTGCCATTCCCATTTTTTCGGGATGCTTGTTGCGAATATGTCTCTTGTAGTTCCCGTAACCTTCTCCCTTTTTGTGCTTGTATTGTGTAGAACAAATTTTGCATTTGGCATAGTAAATCCCGTTAGCATCGGGAGCACCTTTTGTGAACCAAAATCGGAAGACCGCCGCCAATTGTTGAGTGTTGTTCATCGGCTCCTCCGGCTCCGGGTATTGGGTCTCGGATTGTTGGGTGTTGAGGAAAGGAGGTGATTCCATGTTGATATCCTCCTCGTGGATCTCGTGATCTCCACTTAAGCCCCGCCTTATATCCGAACCGGTTGGAGGACCGCTAACGGAATGACGTCCTCGGCTAACACTTCCGCCGGATGGAGGACCGCTAATGGAACGTCTTCCTCTGCTAGCCATTTTTGTTTGAATAATTGAATGTAGTAAGAGTTGCAAAATGAATAATTAAAAAGAAAACAAGAGAATGAGAATATGAGATTAGGAGAGTACTTGAATGTAAGAGTTGAAAATTATAGAGATTGAGAGAGTGAATAGATGATTGTATGAGAATTGGTGTGAGATGAAATAAATTGGGTTTGGGGTTTTTTAGAAATGTTTTTGGTTAAATATTATAGTTTTCTGTTTTTTATTTTTTTTAGATGTGACCGTTGGCCGGGTGACCCGCCGGGTCGGAGGGTAAGGATCCCTCGACCCTTACCCGCACCCGGCGGAACCCGGACCCGCCGGGTCATGGGTGACCCGTGACCGGTGGACATGCTTACTCACAAGTCACACCCACACTCTTCTCACAAGATTTGAGGAGTTTTATAATTTATTTATATTCAAAACCACAACCGTAACCACGACCACATATCACTAAACACACAAGATGGCCCATAACCACATATCTAATATATACTAAAATACACGAGATGGCAAACATTGTGTATTTACATTAGTATCCCTGTAATGTCATATACACAAAATTTGGAGTACTATGTTGCCCCGTTACAATGACAAGGCACGTACACCGCCCACCGCTCCTGAAAGAAAATATTCATACATGAAGTAGATTGTGGGGGCGAAAATGAAATAAGACCCTGCATGATCAGCTCAAAGTCAAATAAAAGAGCATAAAAGGAGTTGCAAGGACGGACAGATGAAGCCCCCTGCGCACATACCACTATCTGTCTCCATATCTGCAAATTTTAAGCCAGATTTACGTGAACATGATCGCCCGACAAGGTCAAGTAGGCATCACTTCATTAATATTATCCCATTGTGTCCTTGCAAAGGTTAGCATCTTCATCTGCAGCATACCAGTATCACAACTTAACTCCTTTCTTAACAAGATCTGATGAATTCTGAGTAGGAATCGAGCGAACAAAATTGCAAGATAGCAAAAAATGGAAAAAGAATGATTCATCTTCAGGTCTAATATAAGGCACCTACAAACAGACTGGAAGAAAGACCGTGCCAATTTGCCAACTAAGAACTACTCATTTCCTTCACTACGGTTGCATAGGACAAGGACAAGGAAAAAGGCATGACCCTAAAGCATGAGCGGAAAACAATAAGCCTGGGTGAGAACTAGGCTCATTCCTTCCAAGGGAATAGTACAAATGACAACTTAATACAAATTAGACCAGCAAGAGACTTCTCCTAACCCTGGCCTTACTTTATACACAATTTATATTGTTGCAAGCAATTGGTTCTACATATACTCTGTTTCCAAATAGTACTGCACAATTGAATGATAAAATTAGGCAAAGCTTACCTGTACGATGCTCAAGAAAGGGCTTGCTCATAGAATCCTAGGATAGAACAGCTATCCAATGAAGGCAAGAACAGTGCATCCACTGGGCATGTCCTTCCAACCTTGAAGTAGAAAACCTTGTGAGATTTTGATCCTTACTACAAGGGTGTTTTTGTAGTAGCGGCTGCCTCAGGCAGTCTGTTCTGGTACCTCGTGCTGCTGAGACTTGGACTTATGGCCATGCTCAAAGGGGGAGGTTGATTTATAATTGTTGTATCTGCTTCGATTAAGCCCCAAGAATATCGTGTGAAGCCAATCTATAAGGTTGGCAGCTTGACCTTAACCACCTGGCCCTACTGGTTCATTGGTTGATGAATTAGACACAGGAGGACTGCCAATAGAACCCAACTGGGAATTAGTAGGAATTATTGAATCACTCGGTGATTCTGAAGTCTTCCACTGCAATGAACCAGAAGAAGCTGCAACTGGGACAGCATGTGCAGACTTGACGCATGCAGGTGGAATCCCAGAGTTTGTGCTGATAGAACTACTGTTTGCCAATTGCTGATCATTTTGCAGTTGGGCCAGCTCGTCAGAGTTTGCAACACGATTTTGTGCAACTACCTTCTGAATGGTAGGATTAGTATCATTTATCAGATTAGAGGGAGGCTGTTGATGCACCTTCAATTGCTGATGACTGTTAGATGGGATGGTTGGTGATCGGATAGCCTGGTTTGAATTGCTACTATCATGGTGTGAAATCACCTGTCGGACTTTCTTTGCAGATGCAGGTGCTGTGTTAGAATATAGTTTTTGTTGAGAATGGGATTGAGCTGAAGTAGGAGGAACTACAGGTTTAGATAAGCTAGATGATTGAATCGGGTACACCTGATCTTGAGTCGGATGCATCACCTTCTCTCCTTTCTCCAATTGGGTCCCTGGACTACCAGAAAGACCAATTAGATGAGATGAATCTACTGGATGTTTCTGATTCACAGCCATGTTGCTTCTTCCCATTCCCTTCAAAAATTTAGCCTGCTGAGACTGGGATGGTTGGCGTTGTACAGGATGATGCCTGCTGGATTGTTGCACTTGCTGAACTGGGTGTTGTTTTTGCTTCTCCCCTTGGTTTATCATTACGCTCGTACCACTAAGAGCTGTCTGAACAAGTCCATGATGCGGAATTTGATGTTTCTGTTGCTGCTGAGGAACTACAGGAGAAACCGGGGAAGATGGTGCCAACAGGGGAGGCAATGTTGCTGGCTGAGAAGCAGCTTGTAACTGCATATGGGAACTTTTCGGTAGAGCTGCTGATACAGGGAGCTGGGATTGTGAAGGAACATGCGACAGCAATGCACTGGATGCTGGAAATTGTTGATTCTGCTGCGGCAGCAGCTGCCTTGGCAACATACGCTGCTGCAACTGTCGATCTCTAGCAAGGCGCATAGCAAAGGCTTGTTGTTCTGTACTGCCAAGATGGGCCGAGCCTTGCACATGTCGATGATGAGAATTGTTCAGGACATTAGAGTTCTTCCGCGGCATTTGATGCTGCTGTTGTTGGTTATGGACTGGATATGTGGTACCAGGAGGAGAAGATGATTGACTAGGGAATGTCGAGCTCAAACCACCAAAAGCAGGGAGTCCTTGGTTGTTTGTGTGTGATCCCTGTACTTGCATCTCTGATGACATCTTCCTAGAATGTTCAGGATTCTGACCAGGCCATCAGTGCAAATAAAGTACAAGTAATTATTTTCAAAGAAGCTTCAAGGGCTGACTGCAGGCAATCAATTATCAGGTACTAAAACAACGTGGGGGAGGGGGGGACTTACTCGCGCTATATGTAGACCATCACGGGGTCTTAGCAATGAGCTTCCTTGACCAGGAGTGGCCCCAGAGTGCATGTTCATGCTGCTTGTCATCCCCGCGGTTTTTGAGGTGGCCATACTTCCCGAACTCTGAATAGATGACGAAGAAACCCCTTGGACCCCTGGTTTTGGCATAGACATGCTTCTGTTCATTCCAGACATGACCATACCATTTCCACTGGGTAACATGTGTCCACTGCGATCAGGAACAGACATGTGTGGTTGCTGAATATTTCTTCCTGATAACATGTGATTGTAGTGCTGAATTCTTTCTTGTTCATCAACAGGCAAATTTGTCCTTGGAATACCATACTTCCCATCCCTAAGGAAAAAGGCACATCCAGATCGGTGATATCATAATTGCACTTTCATCTATAGACAGCAGAGACTCTCAGTCTCAGATTCCCAGTACAATACCTGACAGTGCCGTTGAGTTGAGCAGGTGCTGAACCTTGAAGTGGAGAACTGGAGCCAGAAGGAAGCATTGACTGGACAGCAACCTGATTTGGCAATGGTAAACCTCCGGTGTAGGGGCCTTGATGACCAATGGAAAATACATCTGGGCTTGACATAGCCATGTCACAAAGATCAAGTGGCCTTCAATGTAACATTTAAACAGAAAATGGTTAATTTTGTGTAGATAACACCAAACATTGTAGGGATACAAATAAATTAACTCACATAATAGTGAAAAAAACATAAGCATACATTTTGAAACAAGAACTTACGTTAAAACACCTCCATTCAGGTTTTTTGGGACTACTTGAGAAAGTGCAGCAAAATGTGAACTGTGGGCAGACACCAATTGTTTTGGCTCCTAAACAATAACCATACCAAATTAGCCAAAAGAGTGGGGAAATAGATAAATTAAATCAATCATCAGATAAAACAAAGAAGTTATCAACTGAATGATGAATGTATGTACTGAAAATATAAGTGTACCATGAAATCAATTACATATCCAGGCATCACTTTCATGCAAAATAGTGTAACTCAACCTTCAAATTGTAAGAAGATAATGGTAGAAAGAACGAAAGTAGAAGGATAAAAATCCGAGTGCAAGAATCTCTCGATCAGCCAACGTTTTAAGAACTCTCAATTGTGCATTTCGATCCAAAATCCTATTCTACTAATACAATTTGCAGGGTTTTTTTATAGATTTGAGAAGGCACAAAATTTAACTCCTGATAACAAATAAGACTTCATCCTAAACATTCAAAACCAAAACAAATAATGGGAAACATGGAGAAAGTGGCGGAAATGGGGAAGTTGAAGAAAGTAAATGAAATAAGAAAAGAAAGAGAAAAATTGAATCTGTTAGAAGTTGTAGCTTGGGATCATATCATATGCATCCTCCTTAGAGAACTAACTTGTGCTCAGGTGGCACTTTAAGCCCCTTTTGCCCATCTATATGACCACACCCATGTGGCTTCTCGAGATAATTCACCTATGCAGCTTCACTGGTTGCTGGCATATATGGCGCTTTATCGAGATTAAGTAATGTAACAAACGTGCAGTTTGATACCAAGACAGCTAGAAATTACAATTAGATCTGAACTGAGAATTCCCCAAATTAGCTGCTAGTGAGATCCTTGTACTCGAATTTCTAACCGTTTATATCCATTCCCGGGTTTCTATCATTTTCGTATATGAGCCATTTCAATCCGAAGCCAGCTGCAATTTATAATAGATATAATTAATTATGTTCAATTTTCCGGTTTTTCAATTACTCTCTTCAACTTCCCCACTACCTACATTTAACCTGTAAATGTTCGGACTTGATTATCGAAAATGGGTACTGAACTGATAATTCCTCAAATTGGCTGCTTGTGAGATTCTTGCACTAAAATTTCTATCCATTTATATCCATTTCCTGGGTTTCTATCATTTTGGTATCAAAGACATTTCGATCCAAGAGGGTGACCGGTACCAGATCTGAACTCCGCTGCTTCCAACCAAAATCTGGATATGCTCTCGTCCATGGCTGCACGGCTAGAGATGCTATTCAATATTGCTGCAGACATGGCTGCACGGCTGGCAAAGTCCACGGCCTATCTCACTAGTGGGACAAACCGGAGGAAGATGATGATAGCACAAGGGGCCTACACCAAATCGTCAGCCCCGAGCGAAGATTCCATCCCAACTTTCAAGGGAGGCATCCTCAAGGTTGGGTTCTCAAAGCTGAAAATATTTCCTCTACCCTGAAACTGAAACTGAACTGAAGGTGGTCGCCTCAATGCATCTCAATGTCGACGCTCTAGATCTATTTGGATGGGTTAAGGAGGATGAAATTATTCATTGGGAAACGCTCGTCCGAACATTCCTGGAGCAATGCAGGCTTCCAGACTTCCAGAACCCTGACGAGTATTTGAGCATAGTCAAGCAAACCAGAGCAGTGGCTGAATACCTACGGCTCGGGTTCACAATCGTCAGAGCACGGTTTGTTGGGCATTTTTCTGGCCGGCTCGAATATGAGTTTAAGGCGGAAGCAAGGATTCATAAAGCACGATCCGTTTTCAAGGCTATATAGTTTGGCTCTTGATTTTGAAGCTAAGAGGAACAACTCAAGGGGCCCAATTCTCCCATTGGTCCACCAACTAGCCAGCCCAACTTTGCACCTTCCCGATTATCCAAGTTCAACTTTCCCCTCAAAACTCCCAGTCAGAAACAATCTCTCAGCTGCCTGCAAATTCCAACTTCTAGAACCAGCACTTGCTTGCACCTACCAAAACTTGGGAGGATGAAAGGCAAGCTAGGCATGTAAAGGGGCTTGTGCTTCTACTGCAGTGACAAATTCGCCCCTGCTGATGGTGCAAGACAGCAACATTCTGACAGATGGAGGGGACTGGGGAAAGTGTACCTGATGCTAAAACAAATACCAAGACTCCAGAAAGGGCGAAACCAGGGAATATGAGGGGGACTTGGTGGCGACCTCTTTCCATCTCATCTCGGGGAAGTGTACAACTCTGAAATTTTAAATGTACCGTCCATGACCTCTATGTCCTAACTCTGACAGCATATCAACTTGTAATTTTCTCTTTAACAAGCTGATGGTAGAATTTTGCCTACCAGTCCAATTTGTTCCTTCATTTGGTGTGCAAAGTGGCAGTGGCAAGATGATCCAATGCAATTGTGTATGTTCAGAATCAGACCATGACATCAACGCATACTTTTATCTCTAAAAAAATGGTGGAAGAGTTATGCCTGCCAGTCCAATTTGTTCCTTCATTTGGTGTGCAAATTGTGTATGCTTAGACCTCAAATTAATATCAGAAAATCGTTTATAGATTCCATCAGCAAATTACTTAGAAGATTAATCAAGATTCAAGATGGAGATTATAAGAGATTAATCTCCAATGACCTTGGGTGGGAGGGGTTATTTCCAGTCATATAAATCATTTTAATAATGCCATCTACAATCTCCATCTCTTACCAAACACATTCAAAATTAAAATCCCTTCAATATAATCTAAAATAACCCCAATAATCTCTTACCAAACACAGGCTTAGTTGTGAGATTCTAGGTGGCATTTCTATGGATTTTATACCAAATGTTCAGCACCCATGCTCCAAAATGCCTGATAATTCAATTCTCAGCACATTACCGAGCTTCTTTACACGAGAAACCATAGATGCTAGTTGCTGAAACCTAGTAATGGCAAGTGGGTATGGTGGGAAGTTGGTGGTGGTGACTGGTAGTGATATATCCGATCAACAAGGCTCTGATACCAGACTCATAGAAACCCACGAACAAATACTTAAGGATAGAAATTTGAATGCAAGAATCTCACAATCAGCGAAGTTTATAAGGAATCCTCAGTTGTGCATTTAGATTCGATATTCGAGCCTTCTAGAACAATATGTAGCTCCTCCTTCCATAACTATGAAGACAGGAAACAAAACTAACTCCTAATATTAAAATAGAAGACTTAATCCTAGACCTTCAGCAACTAAAACATGTAATGGGGGAACATGGAGAAAGATGGGGAAATTGAAGAAGACCAATGGAAAATAAGAAAAAATAAATCGATATTAAATCTGTTAGAATTTGTAGCTTGGGTTCATACCAGATACTTCACAATTCTTCACAGAGTATCCAGTAGGACAGTGAACAAGTTTTTACTCAAACATTAACAATTAAAATTAAGCATCTCCAAAACAACATGTCATGCTAAGTGCCAAGAACCAAAGCCACTTCAACAAATAGGTTCGAAACTTAGGATCTTTCTCAACAACGACCATAACACTTGAGCAAAATAAGAAAGTAATCCAAGAAAGTAATACGTTCTTTCACTCATGAATGATGCAATATATTTAGAGCATCCTAAGTATAAACTAAAACTATAGAATCAGCATTCAGAGATCTATGATTTTTCATGTTATTTTTGCTTGAGAACTTTCAAATCACAACCATTAAATTATGGAAAGCGAAAGAATGAAAAGGGGTCCATAAATGATACTTCGGAAACTAGATTGATTTCTGAACTTGGATATAGATGAGATCTCAATACACAATCTCCGCAGCCTAACCATGACTACTACATATGTGTCAGCAGAAAATACCTTCTTTCTGCCATGCAGCTGCTGGCCAATTAATATAATCTTCTTGAAATGACATTTAATAGTATCTTCTTCCACTGGACCACGCAACTGTTGGAACAACTGTCTGGCTCCACCCTGTAGAAGGATAGCATATACTTCAGTAAACCATAAGAACACCAGTACACTACATTTTTTTAAGCCCATAATTATTTTCTAATTAGATCAGCTCAGCAGCAACATTAGAAGGTTAGCATTATCAGGAAAGTCATTCATTACCTTTGGAATGCCTGGCAACGTAGATGGATAAGGCTGAGAAGATCCAGAATCCTCAGTATCTGCCCCATCTCCACCATTCTTCTCCAATAAAATTCTATGACGATCCTTGCATTCTTTAGGCTTCCGGAAAATACACTAAGATTTACAGAGGACAAAGAACTTGGTTACTTTTGTCTATGTACAAACACGTATAAAGCACAAACATGCTGTTGCTGACAATAATAATAGAAGCAGAAACCAAAGCTCAAAATTCAACAGCAAATATCATAGAGGTACCTCCCTAAAAGTCTTCTAAGTTCAATTAAGAAAGACTTGGTTTATTCAGAAAATATTTACAGATTTAAGGGCCTTAGAGCTTCCTTACCGTTTCATTCCAAACAAGCAATCCTAGAATCTTTTGCTATATAAGCTCATAACAGTCGTTTCTTCATGCCACAGCTTCAACGAAGAAAGAACTATGTTGTTTCTTATGGCATAGTTTCAACAAAGAAAGAATTGTGCTGTTTCTTCATGGCATAGTTTTAATTAAAGAAAGAATTATGTCTCCACCTTTTCATTTTGCTAGAGTTCTGGTCAGGAGAACAAGAAGTTCGGAACACAATTCTTCAACAAAGAAAGAGAATTCTGTTGTACCACTTGGGAGTTTGTTGACGACCTAATCATCTTTTTCTTCAAGAATAACTAATTTATTACACACAAAGATAGCTACTTTTACTTCTATTAATCAAATGCTGAAGAACTCCAGGCATACCTTGAAATGCAAGGTACAATTGATAGCATCACTTACAAGCTCCCAGTTAGGGCCCATATCATGTACGAGCACAACAAGCGCCTGCAAGGCAGAAAAAGTTTTGGAACATCTTAGGCCTAAACCATAATGCAAACAACAATGGCAAAGGAGAAACAAGGAACAATACCTGATCTTCGAATAAAGACCATGGACTACCAGGCCCAATTTGTCCAGATGCCACCTACATGGGAAGTTTTGACACTCAATTCACGGGAAAAACATACCAAACAAAATATAATACACAAGCAAAATAATGCATCTTCTGTGACTACCTTGAGTGATTTTGTTTTTCTTCCACGATCCCTACCCCCGATCAATTTGATAAGTTTGTTTGTGTTTGACATATTACTCATCTGAGAACCCACAGGAGAGGCAACAGATCCACTCATCGGAGTTGTATTTTCGAAAGGATTATCCAGTGACTGCTTGGCTGTCTTAGGTTTCTTGGCATGATGACCAAATGGACCTAGAAAAGAGAATAAGAGCAAATATGAGCACATTACTTCCTAGTAAAAATAAATTGGAAGCAAACAATGAAACAATATAGGAAAAACATAAGCTAGAAGACTTACCACTGTTGCCATAAGAATCAAATTGATGACTTTGCAACCTCTTTTTGAAATGGTTCCTCTGCATATCAAGAAAGCATGAGATCTTCAAAACCTAATGATATGTGTAAGCAATCCATGCATTTAACTATGCAAGTCATCAGATGTAAAATTTCAGCCATTGGAGATTAGAAAACTTATTAGTCACCAATAATTTAAATAGAACCTATCCAAAAGACCTGATGAAAAATAGCTGAACTTTTTTGAGTAATGTCAAGTTGCATTTCGATGTAGACAATAGACTATAGAGTAATCATTAGTTGTTTTCTTCAATGTAACAACATTATTAAATGGACACTTACCTGTTCATTTTGCATGCTGTAGTCAGCTTGCCATCTTGGTTCATAAGTCGTACCCTGGTATTACAAGGAGTTCAAATTTGAGAAATAAGGGCAAAGAATAAGGGAACAAATAAATTGCGGTTAGGCAAGAATATAGAGCACAGGCAAGTTGTCCCAAAAGAAGTAAAAAATAAAATAAAACAAATAAGTGCCTTTAGTAAAGAAAGTGGGATATCTTCCCACATATATTATTTACTGTACCTGATGTTTAGTTTTCTTCTTCTTTTTAGGTTTAACTGTAAACTCAGTGGAATCAAAGGCTGCCTGCTTATCATAGTTCATTCCAGACTCGACTTCCAAACCTCTGGGGATGAGAGATTCACCACCTTGAGTACTCTGGTCATCTTGGAAAGAATTAGTATCACCACTGGAGGCTTCTGTTCTACTAGGAATAGGCATAAACCCAGCAGCTCCACTTCTGAAAGGACCTACAACCCTCTGCCTAGATGCAGTACGCACACGCTTGGTTGGAATCGGACAAATATTAAGACCATTGGCAGGCCTTTTGAGTGAAGACTCGGGACTATTAGTCCTGTTTTCCATGCAGGGACCATATGAGAAATCACCTCCCACATCATATAATCTACGACTATACAGGTTAGGATTGCTCCATTTCTTCTGGGAAAACTTTGACACGTTGCTAGATTCAAAACACCCCGGCAAGTAATACAAATTTTCACCTTCATCCTCTTCATAACCATTCTCTTGAGAATCAAACTCTGAACATCAAAAAATATTATTAAATAGACACAAGAATATTGGTGAACTTGTCAACAAACACAATCAATAATGAGGATGATCTCAGGAGTACCTGTCGATGTATGAACTTCTTGCATATATTTACTAGCTCTCTGCATTAAAAAACAAAACCATTTAAACCATTAGAGAAATAATATAGACCGTGAAGGAAGAATATTCTGGCACCATTTACGGAAACCTCAGTTTACCCGCAAAGCTGTAAGCTTGTTTGAAAGTTCCTCTTCCGTTCTTGTAAAAAAAACAACCAAATCAGGTAGGGTATTTTTGCAAAAAAACGCACCTCCTGATTTGGTTAAATCTAACGAAAAACATCTCTTATTCTAAAATATGTGTAAATGAGCACCTCTTACTAACGATCTGTTAGAAAGTTGCGCCAAACCTCACTTTGCTGTTAAGGGTATTTTTGTCATTTGATCAGAATAAAATACTGTTTAACTCGGCAGAATTGCCAAATTGGTATAGAAAATATACACCAAATGACATTTGTATAAAAGATATCTTAGGTGAACACTAGGTATAAAAAGAAATTTTGGGTGAAAGATAGGTATAAAAATCAAAATCAAGCGTCATATCGGTACCTTTTATTAATGAAGTACATTTTCTCCAATAAAAAATGGTTCATGTAATTTAAATAAGTTACCTCTAATTTTAAGTTTTTAACCGGATTAATATAGTTGGTATTCACTTTCAAATTAAAAAGAAAAGAATGAATTCAACCACTATATACGTTATCTTATACATTTCTCATCAATATGTTATACATTTATTTATCATTTAAAAGTTTTACTTAATCATTAAATGTTACTGTATATAATTGCATAGATTAGTTATTTAATATGAAGTTTGTTTACTTGTGTGTCAATGCAAACAAATGGTATTGAAGATATGTTAATTATTATCTTTTGAAAACCGAGCCTTTAAATTGAAGTCTTCTTGTGAAAGGTTTTTCTTTTCTTTTTAACTTAGAGGGGAAAACAACTCTATTGAACCG
Source organism: Fagopyrum esculentum (assembly GCA_033239045.1). Lineage (NCBI taxonomy): Eukaryota > Viridiplantae > Streptophyta > Magnoliopsida > Caryophyllales > Polygonaceae > Fagopyrum > Fagopyrum esculentum. Next base: position 134,083,153 of record BSUD01000001.1, on the reverse strand, counting down.
ATTTAATTAGAGGAAACTTATTTAAATGGTATAAAATGGTTTTCAATTGGGATAACGTATTTCATTAATAAAATGTACCAATTTGACACTTGGTTTTTTAACCTATATTTGTCACCCAAGATTTCTTTTTTATACCTATTTGTCGGCAACAATATCTTCTTTTATACCTATTTGTTGTCTAAGAGAGTTTTTATTAAAAACGTCAATTGGGGTATATATTTTATACCAATTTTGCAATCCTGCCTCTAAAATGATCAAGAATGTGATTTTTTTCCTTCTGTTTTTCAGAGGTGATTTTTGGAAAATGACAAAGTTAGGTTATGTCATTGTATAAATTTTCTAACGTTTTTTAACAAAGGTCTTTTTTTCTTTTACAAATGTGAATATAAAAGCGGTTTTGCTGTATACATGATGTTATTTGAAGAATAATCCCATTGAAAATTGAGGGGGGGAAACTGTTGAGGTGCTACCTCACACTGCACCAAATATCTTTCAATCGATTTTCTGTATGCTTCCATTGCACGATGTGGTACTACATAGAAAAGATTTTCCTGCCAAGTATAAGAGCACAGATAAGACAAACCAGGAACATATAGATAATATCACCTGACAAATTTACCATCTGTTTCACACACAAAAAAGCATGAACCCACCGTATAATATGAAGGATAATGATATATGCAATATAAAGAATAAACCAAATGTTTATGGCATCATTTATTGCCCCAAATTAAAGACTCGGGTGCGAACGTTTTAGTTGCCTGTGACAGAAGTATGTCATACTAAAATTAGACAGCACACAAGATACCATTCAGACAGGCTTCAAAACAGCCACTATCATCTGAAAGGAAAGCTAGGCGTGTCACACTAAAAGTACACACAAGAAACAATTCAGGCAGCACCTGCTCATCAGCCAAAGAACCCATAAACATTCATATCCTCATACATATTCACAGAAAGGATAAAGAGATGAGAAGGCTCAATCACTATGAGATTGGAAAGTCAAGGAAGAAACAATTTGTAAGAGACAATACATACTTCTGCATGCTGATTTTGATACGTCAGTTCAGGCACACCAATAGTGGATACGCACTCTGGAGTTTCTGAAGATGCATCTTTGACTACTGACAAGATAGACCTATTATGCTGCAAAAATCTGACAGCATACCCCTGAACAGCAAGCTTTATATTCTTCCTTTGATACTCCTGATCATTTATAAGAGAACCCCGTGAGTAACTGAAGAAATAAAATAAAATACTGTAACATGGTAATACATCTTCCTACTTTCCCAGCCCTTTGATCTACCATTTCACTACTAGCTTCTTCCTCCCATCTTCTAGAAACAAATCAGCAATGCACACAGCCTTCTCAACAAAGAAGGGAAAAAAACTAAATTATTTAATAAAAGACACAATTTCAACCATATCTAATATGAATGCATTCTCGAATCATTTGTATCAAAGCAACAAAAATCGAAATAGCATGTTTGACAAAGTCAAATTTCTAAACAATACCTAAAAATAGTGGGGGAGGGGGGAATTACCTCATCATGACCTCCATTCCCATTCCAATTGTTATAGGTCTTTTCTGAGATAGCAGTACTTTCAACACCAGAAACATTAGCATTTTCACCAACAAGCAATGCAGCAGAATGCCAGAAGTCTGCCACAGCCCTTGCCAGGGTTTTAGCCACAATTTTATCTCTCCCATATTTACTTTGTTCTTCCAACCTTAAACGAGAAGCAAATGCAGCCCGGTGGCATAATTGAGTTGCTGCTGTTCTCTTCCATACCCGTTCCTGAAAAAAATAGATTGCTCATAAGTCAAGCAAGCATCAGATATATAATAGTGGGGCCAGTTTGAAGGTTGCAAAATATTATACGAACCTTGTACCCAAGTAGGATCACAATTAGAAGAATACAAATCTAGACAAGGATATAAGATCAAACCTGGGCAAAGTCATTCGCCATCCAAGCCATTTCCTCAAGGACAAAATCCCAATGAGTCTTCTGGCAGTACTCCTTGGGCGTTGAACCAAGAAATAACTCTTCCCTTCTTTTACGTTTAGCCTGCATAGCATCAAAAAAACTGATTTTGGATGTTTACAATCAACTTTAAGCAAAAAAAATAGCTTCCAGATGACTAGACATCAGAAGTTGCAGCTACAGGGAAATTACAATGATATTCCTCGCCTCTTCCAAAATCCTCTCTTTAAGTTCTTTATCAACCACTTTTGGTTGGTTCTCATCACATAGTTGAAGTTCAGGAAGAGAAGCTGAGCAGGAAATACTGGTCTTGGTAAGCTCGTTCACTGATGGATTGTTAGGCTGTTGTGGTTTCTCCAAGCCCTCCGATTTATCAACTGTGTCATCTAATGAACATTGCTTTGCAATTAATATATCTTTGGTATGTTGATTAGATTGTGTTTTCTGAGCAGGAAGCTTGCCTTGGGCCTCATCTTGAGCCGAAAGCGGGTTTTTGTTAGTCCCCCCCTCATCTTCCTCAGGATAACTCCTGGCTTCGTAGTTCTGAGAAACATGGTTGTCATTTATGCAAGATATGTTCCGTGCAACATCAGCCACTTCGGTATCAACTAAGACCTCATCATTAATATTTTCGGCTAGGTCAAGAGGTAATTTTTCCTTCACTCGCTCCTCAATGCTATCTTTATACTTCAAACTGGAACGCAATCCAATGTAAATATTTTCATTTCTGTCTACACCAACACTAGCTTGGGTGCAAGATGACTCGGAGTCTAATCCCTTCAAAGTGAGTGCTATGCTACTAACAATGCCTCCGGTTTGGCTGCACTTTTCACCATCTTTTAGGTGATCTCGTTCCCTCAGCTGCTTAGGAACACCGTCATTCTGAGGATCTCGTTCCCTCAGCTGCTTAGGGAATGCACTAACTGCAGAAGTCGTATACTCACTTCCAATGAAAGGATCAGGTTCTACAAGAATCGCAGCATTTGAAGCTACCACATCTTTAACATTCTGTCTATCCAAATCATCATGCATGTGTTTCGAGCTAGACAAGTCTAACTTATCTTCACTCGGCACACCGTTAGTTGGATTCGCAAGCCCAGCGCTGCCATCCACCTCATTATTTGATGTAGAGTCATGAAGAACTTTGGACACCACCCCATGACGATCAGACAAATGGCCTCCACAGAATCCAATGGCAGTGGAGCTCGATCGAGCGTTGTCACGGTTTGTCTTTGACCTATTCCTTCTCCTATACGCCTTTTTAGGTTGAAAAATTGGTGAATCCTTTGACTCTCTGACATTTTGACTCCCATCAAGCTGCGAAGAATGTTCAGATGGGATAATGTTACTCCTGCTAGCATATGTAGGCTTCCCCTGACTTCCAATTAATTCATTGTCTCCATCAAAATTATCAGCACTATTTGGCTCACAAGCCAAAGTAGCTCCCTGTCGGCCACTACTTCCAATGGAATCTCCATGAGGTGAGGCAGCTAAAGCAGAACTGTCTTTTGCTTCACTACAAAACAAACAATAGCCCATTCCATAAGGAAAAAAACAGAATGATGGAAAGTAGCTTGCACAATAGTTTTGTGTTACCTGTGTCCCAACAAGGGGGAAAAAACTGGACTCGTGATTAAAAAAGCAGGAAATTAGACATTACCAGGTCCTAAACTGACCATGTCGCTGATCAGCAAGTGAGGAAGATTGCACACTCACAGGAGCCACGGCCAAAAATTTGAAGTCAAGAGGATTTCCACCCTGCACACAAGTAATCCAGTACCCTAGATCATTATAACACAAGAAAGTGACTCAAGAAAGAAAGAAAACAATTTGTCATACTTTCTCCAGATACTCAAGCTCTTTTCTCCTTTCCTCACGAACATCATGTTCCACTCTGTTGTAAAAGACATGTAAATTGTTATTTGTGTGTTGGGGGGATATTTACATAGGGACACAAACTCTAATGTATGACCGTTTTACCTTAGTTCAGCTTGAACTTTCTCAATTGCAACTTGACATGGAGAGGTTTCGGTACTAATACCCACTCCACTCCCAAATATTCCACCCATGGAATCAGCCTCAGCATTTACTAGCAGAGAAGATCCTGAGCAAAATCCATGCATTCCTGGCTTAAGATCTACAGTTACACATGAATTCCGAAATGCCAAATATCTGCATTAAATTGAATGAGCAGAGAATATAGATAAAGAACGAGGAATTAGAGACACGTAATTATAAGAACTTCAAGGGCTTAAACAAACTGCAATCTAAAAATCAGTCAAAAGGCCCAAACATGTATCAGGGACACGTGACTTACACAATTGTCTCAGCAATAACATAACAAACTAATTGCATGTCCAGTTACAAGAGTATAACACGATTCAGAAGAAAGTACAGTATTTGCAACAGAAATTTGCTACTCTTGCCAACAATCAAGCTTAGAGTCCAGTCCACCGACTGATAAACATGGTTCTGGTCGGTGAAATATATATGGTGATGATGCTCATTTTCCAGAAAATCGAGATCAACTTTTTACTTTCTGTGTGGGTTGAATTGAAAAAGGAAACAGTTAAAGAAGATCTGTTAAAAGAGCATAATCTGAAGTTTTCATAAATAAACATGCAAAGTAAACAATGTAGAAATCTTTAGCAATATAAAACAATGACAGTGTTTTTCAGCACCTTCCTTAGTCAGCTAAGGGAAGTGTCTGAGGAACACTGTTGGTGTGATAGTGAACTGCTGAATATTGGTATACTTGCAAGAATTTGTGAACAGGTCATAAATACATTAAGGAAATGAATGACCAATGTGAAACATATATGAATTATAAGGATAAGAAATGTCCAATGTGATCAAAGGGAATGAATGTTCAAAACATAGACAAGAACATGTGTCAAATGCATCATGGAGAAAATGTCCAATGCATTATGGAGCAAACGTCCAATGCAATGCAGACACAAACATATGCATCGTCAGAAAAAGAAAAAAAAATTCTATGAGTAAAAGCCTTAAAGGGAACAAGTGCACTAAGTAATTTACAGAACAAATGTCCGTTGGGTTAACAGAACAAAAATCTATTGCCTTAGCTTGTTTGGCATTATCTGTTGATTGCTTATTAGGCACTTAATTGTGCTAATGAAGTATTTATCTGTGCTGAAAAATTTATATGTGCTAATGAAGTATTTAACTGTGCTAAAAAGTACTGTTTGTGCATATGAGGTGCTCAATAGGTACCTATTAATGGAAACATATTTGCAGTGTTCTTAATTATAACTTGTAACCTCTATCTCCTCCCAGTAAGAGGGAATAGATCCTGGCAAAAGCTACCCTGGTTGTTAAGAGCAGGAAACTGTGTTCTCAAAGGGAAAATAAATTATTCCTCCTATCCCCTAATAAATGGCAATACTATATGCAGAAAGCATGCAATATATACTTACGCTAAAAGATTTGGTCACATTTTGCACCCCTGCCACCACTAATCAACCACCCCAGGAAAGCAGTATAAGTGGGCCCATGCAAATTGAATATCACTACGCATAAACAATAAAAACAGCCTAAAGTTACAGCATGATTTACATCCAAACGAAGTAAGAGTGAAGCAGAAGAGAAGTGTTGATGGGAAGAGCGACAGGAAAAAAAAAATCTCAGAAGGCGCTACCCTAATCAAACATAGCAAACACTAATTCACCGATTCAGACCAATAAAGTACAAGCATGAACAATTCCTCCACCACAAAAATCCTAATTTGGTTCTCATTGAGCAATACAAAACCCTAGAAGTGGTCTATAACGAATTCACCAAAATTAGGGTTTGTGAAGAGCAAAAATTCACGAACTGGAAGCCCGTAAAGGGTCTGAAGAATGTTGGACTCACCGGGAAAGGGTGTTCAGAGAGATAATCGTCGAACAAGGAGAGCAATTTGGAAATGAAACAGTTAGGGTTGTGTATATGACTTGCTGTATGACAATCGTCGTTTTCAAATGTACAAGGTGGTCATAACAGCCATGGGAAGGTACAACACATGCAATTGTTAGGCTTTACAGACAAATTACAGTTGTGATTGGGAGAAATAGGAGATGGACTGATGAATTCTGTGAGAGATTGAGAAAGACAGGGGAGAGAAGGTCGAAGAGAGAGAAAGGAGGGAGGGAAGATGAAGAGAGAGAAAAATGGAAGCAGAGTATTGGGCTGGCAGAGTGGGTTTGGGTCGAGCTTGCCGGGTGGGGAGAGACAGACAAAGCGGAGTGAGTGAAGCCACCCGAAATGGGTAACTAATTACAACATGGATAATACGCTGCGTTTGGCCAAAACAGTGCAAAGCTAGACTGTCTAGTTGTTGGGGTAAAAAAATCGGATTCGGCTCCTCTGTCTCTAAAAACCTGCTGATATTTCCTTATGGCCTAATCACAACCGTTCAAATTAATCAACGGTTTAGATGTAAAATCCTTTTTCATTATTCTGACAATTTAAATTTAATTCTTTAATCTCTTTTTTTTCCCTCTCTCCTGCTTCGCGCTTCTCATTTATTTCCGCGTGGAGGAGAGGACGACCAACGTAGCCAGCTTGCCTCCGTCCGCCTCCGGCTCGCCTCGCCTCGTTTCCGGCCTGCCTCGCCTCGTCTCCGGCTCGCCTCGTCTCCGGCCCGCCTCGTCTCCGGCCCGCCTCGTCTCCGGCCCGCCTCGTCTCCGGCTCGTCAGGTCAGTCATCTGCACACTCTCGTTTCTCTCATTATTTTGTTTCAAATATGGGTTCTGCTCAACCTAGCAATTTGGGGTTTTTTTGAGTTATTATGTTTCAAATCTGTGCAGACGTCTCTCTAATCTCTCGGTGTATCATTATTTTCTTTCAAATCTGGGAGTTTTTTCAGAAGGGTATGATTCGGCTATAACCTAGCAATTTGGGGTTTTTTTCCAAGAGTGCTCAATTTCTAATTCACATTGTCTCTGCAATTAATTGAAGTGATGTTGCCTATGGTGTTTGTTTTCTAGCAATTTGGGGGTTTCTAGCAGTTTGTGTAAAATTTTTGTGTTTGTTGGTGAGTTTACTGTCCAATTTGATATAGGGCATGCTATCATGTATTTTGCTTTTATAAGTGCTTGTGAAATGGTAATATGAAACGACTAAACTACATTCATATTTTGGTATGACTCCTTGCTTTCTTGGTCCTTTTATAGCTAGACAATACAAACTAAGTTTGTCATAATGGAACATCAACTCTGCTAATTATTATGAACCAAAACTGTGCAAATTAAGAATTGCATATCTTAGAGCACTAGAGAATGTATCTCTTTTAGCTGCGTGGTTCTTCACCATAGAGAGATCTTCTGATGAAAATAGTAGAGGGAAGAAGAACAGGAAATAGTATAGAAGGATATTTAACCAGTTCATTCTCAAATTCATAAATCTGCAATCAATAAAAACCCTGTAGTTTCTGACTCGTGTTGCATCTGTTAGTGACCAGATCTTCTTTTTAATCTGGATACAATCAGGGAATGCATCGTGCATACTTATTCATGACAAGTTCAATAGATAATGATGTCTGTATTATCAGGGGAAAATAAACTGATATTGATCTTGCTACTTTGATAGGGTACAATGGGCGACGACTCGAGTTACGACAGCGGTGATCCTGAGTACTACAACTGGGGAGAGGGGATGTACTTGAGTGACGATGATCCCATCGAAGATGAGATGTTGGAATGCGTCTTTGGTTGTATGAAACAACAATTTTTGCTATGTTTGGAGTCTACTTTGAATGCAAGCTTTACCTTAAGTGTTGTTTGTGATTACCTTATCAGTCTACTGTTGGTGATGGAATGCAGTCTATTGTAATTGTCAATTTTAAGATTCTTCCAATTGAAGGATTTGAGGTGTAAGGGTCTGTTGATTTAATTGTTTTGAGAAATTAAAAGCATGAGTGCTTTATAGATTTACAGAATGTAAGGGTCTGTTTATTTAATTGTGATTGCCAATTTTAAGCTTCTTTTGAATTTGGTTGCTTTATACTTGTGAAAAGGGAGCTGCTACTTTCAATGTTTTGGAGTTAGTTCTTATGCTGCATCATACTTGTGAAAAGGGAGCTGCTACTTTCAATATTTTCATTGCACTGCTTGTTCTTCATAGTTTGGATCACAATATATTTACAGATTGTCTCTTATTAAACATTTTCATTACAGCTGTGGTAGGAGACAGATTCTTAGCAAGAGATTGCCAATTTTAAAGTCTCAATGCAGAAACGCAACATCCATTTTACAGAATGTAGAATATGTGGTTAATACATCACTGGAATCTCAATGCAGAAACACAACAACCATTTTTTAAAATTGTCTGTTTCTACATCCTACTGAAAAGAAGATCTGAATCAAAACACATGAATCTCAATGCAGAAACGCAGCAGCCATTTTTCAAAACTGTTTGTTTCTACATCCTACTGTAAAGTCTCAATGTAGAAATGCAACAACCATTTTTCAAAACACAGCAACCATTTTACAGAATGTATATCTAAACAAAGGGCCTTGACAGCCAAAAAGATGGTGCCCAAAGAACTAAACACACATAAGATTCTCAACTTAGCAAAATGTGAATACACCTAAGATTTAACAGCTCATCATTACCAGAACCCACACTAGTTTTTCCCATGATATGGTACTTCTGGTTCTTTCAATCCAGATAGAACTCCCATGATATTTGATTGATGACATGGTTGTCCACTTGACGCAAGTGATTCTTGAGAAGGGATATAAGACATTCCGCTCGACATATTCAATTCATGCATCTATAATAACAATAGTTACATAAATCAACAAGGGAAAATAAACATGTATAAGGATGATATAGCAAAGAATAGCATATATATATAGCAACAAAAACTCACACTACAAGGATTATGGAACATTGACATATATCTATCATCATCAACCATCATAGAAGGGTATATAGGTTCCTGTAAAGGTATATAGGTGTAAAATTTAAATAAATTAAAAGAATATCACAACAAATTAATTAATAAGTGATGAAAAAGAAAGGTACCTGAGAGTGTGAGGTAGGTACATGAGATTGGTATGTTGTCGTAATTGGTTTTCGAACACCAGTTACCTTCATTATATCAATCATTAAAATTACTTATATTCATTCAAAAACACATAATAACTTCAATCATAGTTAAAAACACATTACCTGTGCAAACTTCTTTTTGCTTTTGCTTAATGCAACTTCAAAGTCTCCCTTAATTCTGCGTTTCCCACGATAAGTTGATTCTCTTTTCTTGAATCCCTTTGCATTCAGAATATTAACATTAGAGCAAGCAACCAATCCATTGTGGTTTTGGTCTTCCACACCTTTTTCACCATTTATTTCTATACGTAGCACATCCTCCACCATCTTGGCCATTTTATCAGCTTCCATAATTGCTAGCTCATATGCCCTTTCACTCTCACATGCTCTTGCTGCCACTCGAATGAGTTTAGAGCACAAGATTTTGTTTCGAGAAATTTGTTTCTGTTTTGGATCCTCTACAATCTTCTGGCCATGCATGTCTTCCACAACATTATCAACTCTTGCATTTTTGGTCCACCTCTCCAAGATATATTGCTTAGGTATTATTTTGATGAGGTTAGTTTCTCTACCTTCATTCATGACTTTGATAGCATGCCTGCACAAGACACCATCGGTCTCAAACATTCTACAACTGCAAGATATAGTAGTCTCTCCTTCTCTTTTCACCAACCTCTCCTTAGTGAATCCATCCCTAATAATAGTGAAGATAAACTTCTCACCATCTGAAACACAGTTTGTTATGGAAGACTTTAAAGAATCTTCAAACTGAGCTTGAAATACTTTAAATATCCCTTTGGTGTAAACTTCTCTTGCATGTAACAAGATACTTACCTCCATTTTGCAATGAACAGTCCGAAACAACAGATCATACTCAGCCTCTAATTCCTTGTACCGCTTATCAGATATCATTATTTCAAAGTGAGCAAAAAACTCAGGCAACTGCAGATCAGATTTCAAATACCCCTTCAAACTAGCATTAAAACTTTCACTAAGTTGGGTACTTTGAATTCCTGCTGACCATGTCCATTTAACATAAGCATGACCCCATTTTTTTCTGATTGCAAACGTCGTAGCCAACCAAGTATCATCATGTGCATTGTGTTGATCAAGCATGGAGTTCCAAGCATTTAAGAACTCATCTTCTTCCTCAATTTCATACAAAAACTGGTTGAACATATTACTCTTACCATCCAGATCATAGTTTTTGAATAAGAATCCTGCTTTCTTTAATGCATTTTGCATCAAATGCCATACACAAAGTCTGTGGTATGAGTCAGGCATCACATGTGATACGGCCTTGCTTATCGCTGCATCTTGATCACTAAAAAATGTTTTTGGAGACTTACCACACATTGCTTTCAAGAAGGTTTCAAACAACCATATAAATGATGCCGCAGTCTCGTCATACATCAAAGCAGCTCCAAAGATAATCGTCTCCCTGTGGTGATTTAATCCAACAAACACCGCAAATGGCCGATTTGCTTCATTAATTTTGTAGGTAGTATCAAAACTCACAACATCTCCAAATATGCCGTAATCCATTATCATTTTAGCATCTGCCCAAAAAATATTGGTGATTTGTTCCTCACTATCCAACTGCATCTCATAAAAAAAAGATGGATTGTCTAACATCTTCTTTGAAAAATACTCCAAGAGATAACCAACCTCTCCAAATTTCATTTTTTTTTGCCGAACGGTTCGGAGATAGTTCTTTTGGTCTTGCTTTATAAATCCTAACGACTCCCTTCCACCGGCCTGCCTGCCCATTAATTCAAATGATGACTTTAGCGAAACTCCCGAGTTTGATGTCAACTCTATAAATGCACCATTTGAAGTTGTCATTTCTCGTTGAGATGGCATCATATGCACAAGATCTATAGGAATAAGAGGATGATTATGCTCTTTGGAGAAACGATACACCCAATACTTTCCGGTACGCCTAGCCAACTTAATGCCAATGTGTGCTCCACAGTTGGTCCTTGTCTCACCTCTTGGGTTTTTGGTCAAATCGTCCCTCTTATCCTTCCCGCGCAAACCTTCCTTACAACAAACAAAAGTCCTTGAAGTGAGTACACCAAACTTGTCTTTAGGACCACTGTCTTTCCTAATGCTGAAGCCTTGTCTACGACCATACTCGTTATAAAAATTATATGCAGCTTCTTCGGAATCAAACTCCATACCATATACAGGCTTCCATATCAATTCTTCTTGTGATGGCTCCGCGCTAGTTTCATCAGCAGATTCTTTCATCTCAAAACCTATATATTAAAAATATGAAAAGAGTAAGAAAACCTTTGCAATCACATAACGTGATATATATATATATATATATATATCACACTATCACTGTTACCTTGTGAACATGTTATTATTACTCAAGTTATATACACAAAAAACCTAATGACTACAATCCTGGAGCTTTTGGACCGTCTAGTAATGTTTGTCGAGTGATCTGGTTATTTATGAAATATCACAGATCAATCTCTAGTTATTTGTCATTAAGTGTATCGCCTAAAATATAAATTCATTTCATCCATATATAGGTGTAAATGTGAAAAGAGTCAAGAAGGAGCTTAATGGATTCAATCCCAACAACTTTGGTAATGAAATATCAGAAAACAATCTGGTTATTAACTATTTGGATGTTTGAAGCTAGAGACATGTTTCTAAATTTACCCTATGTAGGAATGAATCACAATGCAAATAAGCCTCGTCAAGAGAACCGAGCATCCGGTTATTCCCCATCTTTAAAAAGAGTGAAGGCGGAGTCTGTAGATTTCGCTGAACCCTCACCTCCGCTTCAAGTTAATGAGGCTAACGGGATTTCGTCACTTGGACACAGGGGAAGTATGGGCGTGGAAGAGAAGGTGTACCAGACGCGGATGGTGTACCTTCGAGGATCAGCTAATAGATTGTGGCCAGTTCTGTACCAGAAGCATATGGGTCTGCGGGCTCTAACTGCTGGATGGAAATCGTTTAAAGAGGCTAACGGGATTCAAGCTGGATGAATGTGTCTTTGCTCTCGAAAATGAATCCGAGGGCATATACCGAGTAAATACGGTTAGAAAGTAAACCATAACTCTTAACTATCTTTGATTACTTTTGTAATCATGCATTTAGGCAAAACCATCTTGCTTCTAGTAGTGATGTAACTCGTTTGTAAATCAGTCTATGCATCTTAAATGAAGCTTCTGTAGTATCTATTGTTCAGCTAGTTTAAAATGCCCTTTGGGATTCAGCTGCTGTAGTATCTATTTGTTCAGCAAGTTTAAAACGAGAGTGTGCAGATGACTGACCTGACGAGCCGGAGACGAGGCGGACCGGAGACGAGGCGGGCCGGAGACGAGGCGAGCCGGAGACGAGGCGAGGCAGGCCGGAAACGAGGCGAGGCGAGCCGGAGGCGGACGGAGGCAAGCTGGCTACGTTGGTCGCCCTCTCCTCCACGCGGAAATGAATGAGAAGCGCGAAGCAGGAGAGAGGGAAAAAAAAGAGATTAAAGAATTAAATTTAAATTGTCAGAATAATGAAAAAGGATTTTACATCTAAACCGTTGATTAATTTGAACGGTTGTGATTAGGCCATAAGGAAATATCAGCAGGTTTTTAGAGACAGAGGAGCCGAATCCAAAAAAATCACGTGTTTCAGACTTTCTCAGTGTTTACAAATCATTTTCGTTTCGTCCTCTATTCTACTGTATTTTGTTGGATCTCAATCCTCACACATTATATTGCATAATATTAGTATAATATCTGCACAAAATAATGGGTTAGATCGAACAAAATATTACTATCTAATCATATCTATTTGATTAACTGAATTTATTATTTTTATCATATAGATCGAATAAAATACTACTATTATAAAAAAAAATAATATATTTTTACATTTTAAATACATTTATATATATATATATATATATATATATTTATATATATATATATATATATATATATATATATATATATATATATATATATATATATGGGTTGTTCAGGTACGACTCATTATTGTGGTAAGGTTGTGCGGTCGGCTGAGCGATTGACACGTGACCCAAAAAAACATTTTTTTTTGAATAAAATATATTGTAGATACTTTTAACTATAATGAACTACCATGTTATAAGTTCTGTACTATTTTTTTATAAACTTTGAACTATTTTCTTATAATTCATGAACTATTACTTTTTAATATATTATATCAAATTATTTATAAATTAATCGTTTATATGTTATGAACTATTATATTATAATTCATGAACTATCCTTTGATAAGTTATGCACTAATCTTCTTAAGTTTTGCATAATGAATTATTTTATTATAATTCATGAACTATACTTTTATAAGTTATGCATTATCCTTTTATAAGTTTTGCACCATCATTTTCATTCGTTTCTGAAAAAAATATATATAAAAAAATAAATAAAAAAACTGGGACACATGTCAACCGTTCAGCGGGCCGCATAACCTTACCGGAAATTAAGAGCCGTACTTGAATAGTGTTGTATGAATATATATATATATATATATATATATATATATATATATATATATATATATATACATATATATATATAGAGAGAGAGAGGCTGGTTCCGGTGAGGAGCATCCTTGTGGATAGGAATGAGGAGAGCTAGGATGGTGACACGTGGCATGCCATGTCACCGTTTTTTTTTCCGGGAAAAAAAAAGGTGACGTGGCATGCCACGTGTCACCACCACAAAAATGAACAATTAGTAATAAAAATATGGCGTTCATGGTTGTTAAAGAAAATGTTGTTCATATTTTTACAAGTATATATTCATAGTTTTTAAAGTAAGTGTTCATGGTTTTTAAAGTAAGTGTTCATTTTTTAAAAAGTCATTGTTCATATTTATTAATAACTGTTCATTTTTTCCCAACACTAATTGTTCATGATTTCACACTAAATGTTCATTTTTGTATTTTTGTAAAAATTTTCTTTTTGTTTCAAATCGTGTAAAAAAAATATGATGTTCATTATTTTACAAATGTGTGTTCATTTTTTTACAATTACAGTGTTCATATTTTTCAGAGTAAGTGTTCATATTATTCAGAGTACGTGTTCATATTTTTCAGAGTCAATGTTTATAATTTTATTAATGATTGTTCATTTTTTCTGTTATAAGTAGTGCTCATACTTTTATCACTAAATGCTCATTTTGTGGTGGTGCCACGTGGCATGCCACGTCACTAGTTTTTTTTTTTTTTTTCCGGAATTAAAAAAAAAGGTGATGTGGCATGTCACGTGGCACCACCTAATTCCTATCCACAAGGGTTCTCCTCACTTGAACCTAAATCTATATATATATATATATATATATATATATATATAGATATTTTTAGTTCCGGTGAGGAGTAGCCTTGTGGATAGCAATTAGGAGCCATGTGAGTCATTGGATGAATTTAAATCAACGGTTCTCACACACTCGTCATTAATGGCATTTTGGTAATAGAGTTAAAATTTTGTAACCAATAAAAATTAGGTTTCGACCTCTTCTTCTCCTCTCTCGCACTCGCAACCAATTTTCTTCTTCTCTGTTCAACTTCTCCTCCTCCTTCTAGGTTCTTAACAACAAATTCATACAAGATTTCCTCCAATTTTCATTCAAACAATGGTTAAATTAAAGACAAACAACGATTTAGGTATGCTTTTTTGCTCAATTTGTACTCTTAATTTTAGGTTTTTACTCATAGTGACCATACTTAGTCCGGAATGCCGTCTTAGGTATGTCCTGATCTCTCACCCTCAGCTGGTGATAACCCGATCTCAAATCTATTCTCGAGAATACTGACGCTCCATGCAGCTGGTCCGGCCGATCATCTATGCGAGGCAGTGGGTACTTATTCTTGATGGTGACCTTGTTCAGCTCCCGGTAATCAATACACAGCCTCATCGATCCATCCTTCTTCCTCACAAATAATATTGTGTGCCCCAGAGAGAATCACCAGGACATACAAAGCCCTTTTCTGCTAACTCCTCTAACTGCTTCCCCAACTCAAGCAGCTCTATTTGTGTGGAATGCTAAGTAACTTCTATCTGGTCTGACGTAGGATCTGATCAAAATTATCTACTTCCTCTTACTCCTCTAGTTCTTCTTTTATAATCCATCCGTACTAACTGTGATATGCACCCTTTTCCTAGCCAGTAGGCCGTAAATTCTTCACACGCTTCCCTTGGTCTTCAATGAAATAAAAGGGGGTCCTTTCTGACCGTCTAGTCTTTTTTTCTTAAGTTCTTAATTAGGGATCCTTGCTCGAACTCACTCCATGTTATTATTAAGGTGCTAGCACGCGGATCGATTTAGCTTCACATTTGTCGTTGTTGATCTCTTGAAGGGTCCTCTAGACGTCTATAAAATTCGTTCATCATTCTATAGTTATCCTCCTTATCTGATAACTAGTACCACTGGTTGACCCGCACGTGTTATGTCTCAATTATTACTGACTGGTATGTAGTTGACCTTCCACAAAATCACAGACTTATTGTTCTTCTATCTCTTTTGAGGTTTGATAGACTTGGTCAAAATCTATCTCCTCTAGTTTCTTTGTTAATACTCTTTTAGTTTCCTCCACAGTCTGCACTTCTCTTGTTCTCTTATGAGGTCACTATACTCTTCTGAGTCTAGTCCTAGCATTCATCTGTCACCAATGAGTTCATCAAGTCTTCCACATTAGCTTGTAAGCGTGTCTTCGCGATTCTTCTTACTTTAGTCATCATCTGTTTGCGGTTCTCTGGTATGAACCGTTAGTGTTGGTAACTTAAATCTCTTTGTAATTGAGAAATTATTGCGGACCCTTAAGTCCACCAAATCACTTTTCCACATTCTTCCCCTTGTTTAGTTTCGTCTTGATCATGTCGCCTTTATAAAAATTCGTTGTCTCAATTTTAGACTTCTAGTTTCTTGGATACTTATGTCGGACTTTCATTCAAAACTCTCATATCCTTGAAGGACTCCACATGCTTCCATGGTTACAGGATTTATTTCTCGTCATCAAACTCACTCTTTATCTTTGTACCTTTTAACCTCTCACAACTGGGTTGACACTCTATCTTCTTTGTACTCTCATGTCCATGCTTGCTTCTGGCGGCGTCCGTCTTGATAGTCACGTCCTTTACACCGAAATTCTTGGTTGTACTCCGTTCTATATAATTCTTGTTTCTCCATTTTTATCTCCATTCTACGCTCTCGTCGTCTCTTGCATGGTTCTTCTAATTCATCTCTCGACTTCATACGACAAAGCCCCTTGCATGATTCTCAATTTCTTCTTTCTAAGCTGACTCGGGAACTTCTTTCTCATCCGGTTGTACTGGCGGTAAAAATTTTCTAAACATCTTTACTGCTTTGCCCACCCGTCCTTCGGATGATTTATAAGTCACCAGGACGCCCATCAGAGTATCATACTAAATCTTGGTCTGAATCCCTTATCTCGTGTGGAAAACTCTTCAAACTCGTTACCGATTTATCATGAGGCGCTAATCGGTTCATGATATCACAACTAAGGAATACAAGATATCCTTTAGGATACTAGCATACTACACACACAGATATATAATTTACACTAAAACCTATCGATATAAGTCTATATACTAACTCACCTATCGTTCCAAGTTGCAGAGATCCACGGAGAACGATGGTGGTCCGACGTACTACTAACCCAACAACCCGACTATGCACGTGTGTAAAAACAGAAATCCGTTTTGAAAATCTTAGACCCCTTTCGGGTTCTAGTTATTTTATACATTCGGTCTTTCGGAAGATTTCAAGTGCCATTGTTGCCAACCCAGAGCTCTGATACCATGTTGTAACACCCCAATTTCTCGGAACTCGGGGAGCTACTGGTTAGGACCTCACAATGGGTCCCGACCTTGGTTTAACAACAACATTACTTGGATCTTACAACAAGGCACAAATGTATTTAAAACAATTTCTAAAACATAATATTTTTAATGGTATAAACGTACACATGTGACAGCCTTACAAATATATATAAAGGTACATAACATGCATGACGTATGGAAGACTCCCCCGTCCCCATCTAATGAGTACGTGGACCCGGCTGACCATCCGTTCCGGATTTCTCTGCAACTGTCTATCTCTACAGATCTACAACACGGATAAACCGTTAGCTAACTAACCAAATATAAGTAAAATGATAACAGCACAAACACAAGCAGAAATAGAAATAAACAAACATCATGCTGGCACTCAACCAATTATTATCTATTATTTAAGTGATTCACATTATTCAATTTAAGTTGTGGCACGAGAACTATTATTAGTTCTCGCCTCCGTTCCTTATCCAACTGGTGTAGGTCTAGCTGACTTCCTTTGGTAGCATCACTACAAACCATGTGTGGACTAGTCCCGAAAGAAACCCCCAGCGCCCTGCGAGCTACTGAGCGGAATGCCACCGCCCGTTACTCTTAGGCCAAAATACAGGTCGGTATTTATATATCACAACCTATCTCTCTAACATGTCAATCACACACCACCATCATCATTTATACTCATATTTAGCAGTCAGCTAAGTAAGCCCAAAGGACTTACCTGTTATAACGCTCGACTCTTTAATAACCACTCGCTCTGTAAACTGTACTCACTCAGTTGCCTGTCAAAGGCGATAAGTGTGTTAGCACACTTTCACGTAGATAGAAGTCTAAAACTTCTAAGATCAAAAAGTATTAAGACGTACTAATTACAGTATTAGTTTTAGGGTAAAATGACCATTTTACCCTTGGTTCCGATTTTCTCGAAAACCCTAAAATTCATGTCCAAACTCCTATTTGAAGTTCTAATATTATATCCTAACTCTTAGAATTTTATTTGGTTCGAAACTGACATTTTCCTATGTTTCTATTTTCCGGAAGAATCGAAAAAGGTTTAACTTCGGCTCTAAATATAAAATTCTTAACAGCTTATAAATTTTCCGAATTAAATCTCTAGATCATCTATGAGGTTCTATCTAACCTTAGAAGAAAGAAAAACTCCAAACTGTTCAGCCGATATTTTTATAATAATTCCCAAAGTCGGTTCTTCATTCTACTTTCCTATACTTAGCCAATTTTTAAGTTTACCAAAACTGCTCAACTACCTAACTTCGGGAGCTCATAACTTTCAATCCGACCGTTCATTCCTCCCCAAATTTTAATATGATAAACTACATATATCCGTCTATAACATATCCAAAATTCAACGGTGGATCTTTATCCAAACGTTTTATAATTGATCGACAAGATGGGCTGTTCGTAACCTAAAAGCTGAAGAAATTAAATTAAATTTACAGCAGCCAATCTTTTCCATTGTTCATAAAAATATACAGCAGTCCTTTATTCTTCTCTTTAGATCTATATGCTCAGCAATGTACTAATTCGGACTAACCTAAACACCGGAGGAATGCTAGTCTGGTCCCGGTGCAGCGAGGTGCGGCGTCGGCACAGGTACGGAACAGCAGTAGGCGGCGGAAGGTTCCGGCTGGTTCGTAGCACTGCTGTAAGTCGTAGGGCTGCAGTGAGGCGCATATTCACACATCGACAGAAGGAAGGCGGAAAGAAGGGCAGCGCACTTACCGGTCTGAGGCGGTGGCTGGCGGGGTTCTGGATGGTCGACAACAGCGCGCACGACTCGCTGGTGGTTCTGGGGCTGCAGGCTCCGGCTCATTCTCCTCGGCGCAGGGCTGGTCCGGTTTCCTCCTTCTCGGCGCAGCACTGGTTCGGCCTCGCCCTTCTCGGCGCAGCACTGGTTCGGCCTCGCCCTTCTTGGCGCAGGAGAGTGGCGAAGAGAGGCGTGTGCTAGCCTCTGTGCACGAACACTCCGACGTCCCGACGGTCTTGGCGGCGCAAGGTTCGCTGCGTGGGTCTCGTTCTGGCTTCGATCGGCGCGGCTGCAAGCTCCTCCCGGCGGTCTAGTTGCTGAGTCGTATTGGTGGTCGAAAGGGAGGCGCAGCAGTTGTAGTTGCGAGGTTGCCGTCTTCGTACAGGGAAGGGAAAGGAAGAGCAGGAGTAGCGTAGGGTTAGTTACATTTGATTAGCAGCTAGATTAGGGTTTAGGGTTAGGATTAGATTATGAAATGGGCTGATTGGCTGGGCCGGTAATTGGGCCTAGTAGCGGGTTATCTCCAGCCTCTCTCTCTTAGAACAGGATCCGGAACTCGTTAAAAGCGCGGAAAATATATAATACGGAATTAAATTCCGTATTTTATGAATTTATTATTATTCTTATTTTAAGGTGCGAAATTTATTTCCGGTTACCAGGTTTCGTCATTTTATGTGAATTAATGTCACATAAAATGATGGAAATAACACTCTTCTATTTTACTTTTAATTTATGTACTTATTTATTTAAGATTGACGTTTCGGAAATCGGTTAGATTCAGGTTTAACGAGGTTTCAAAAATCCGGTTATTACATCAGTGCCCTCTTAAAAGAAGTTTCGTCCCGAAACTTAGAATAATTCTCTTAATCGCGCATTCCTTTGGTATATTAAATTTTCTCGACGATTTCGTTGATTACAAGCAACTACTCAACCATCAACAGTAGACATGTGTCACATAAAACGTACCCACTCAAATCAATATAAAAACCTGAAAGGTCAAACAACACAACATCCGAGTACTAACTCGTCAAACAGGAGTAACCTCTAACCCCGCAAAGAACTCGGGATAGTTACGTCTAATACTCTCCTCAGTCTCCCAAGTGGCCTCATCCGCTCCTCTCCTAGACCACTGGATCCGCAACATAGGTATCTCCTTGGACCGCAAACGTCTAGTACTGCGCTCCAAGACAGCTACTGGGTACTCTACAAATGTATGGTCAGGCTCAACTGTCAAATCCTCATGGCTGATGATGTGTCTCGGATCCGGAATGTACTCTCTCAACTAAGATACATGAAAGACCGGATGAACACCCTCTAATCTCGGCGGTAGTGCTAATCTGTAGGCCACTTCCCCTACTCTCTCTAAGATCTCAAAAGGTCCGACATATCGGGGACTCAACTTCCCCTTAATGCCGAAACGCCTGACTCCTCTCGTAGGTGACACTCTCAGCCACACCTGAGCACCCACTCTAAACTCCAAAGGTCGACGCCTTTTGTCGGCGTAGGACTTCTGACGACTCTGAGCTGCTAACATCCGCTCTCGGACTAGGGCAATCCGAGCGACGTCATCCTGTATCTGATCTGGAGCTACTCCATCAACTCTGCTGGGCTCATTCCAACATAATAGTGTACGACATCTCCGCCCGTACAAAGCCTCATAAGGAGCCATCCCAATAGACGCGTGTCAGCTATTATTATACGAAAACTCTACCCGTGGAAGATGATCTGGCCATACTTGTCCCTAATCTAGTACACACGCCCGAAGCATGTCCTCTAAGGTCTGAATGGTCCTCTCAGACTGTCCGTCTGTCTGTGGATGGTAGGCGGTAGTAAAGTGGAGACTCGTCCCCAAAGCAGTATGTACTTGCTGCCAAAATCTCGAAGTAAAACGTCCATCCCTGTCAGAGACGATAGTCCTCGGTACTCCATGGAGTCTCACAATATGTCTAGTGAACTCCTTAGCCAGACGACTCACCGGTCACATTTCCTTGATCGGAATGCAACGTGCGGTCTTCGTCAGGCGGTCTACCACTACCCAAATAGCATCAAATCCTCTGCTGAGTCTCAAACCTGTGACAAAATCCATAGATATATCCTCCCACTTCCACTGTGATGCTGGAAGTGGGTGGAGCTCTCCTCCAGACCTACGGTGCTCAATCTTGACCTGTTGGCAGGTCGCGCACTGAGCTACATACCGAGTCACATCGGGCTTCAAACCACCCCACCAGAAGGACCGTCTCACATCCTTGTACATCTTACTTGCTCCAGGATGTACTGCGTATGGGGTAGCATGAGCCTCACCTAGTATCCTCTGTCTCAGCTCACTGTCTGACGGCACACAAACACGATCCTGACGTCCTATCACCCCATCTGCACCACTAGTAAACTGTGGGGCCTCATCTTGAGACGTCTTGTCTCGGATCCTGATCAAAGTCGGGCAAGTCTCCTGTTTCTGTCGGATCTCATCCAACAGATCAGGAAGTAACTCCATGGTAGCCAACTAACCATCAGTATCGGGAAACTGAATCTCTATCTCCAACCAAGCCAAGTCCCTCTGCAACTGTGGCTGTACTGTCAACCGGCTATCGCCCTCTCCCTAGGCGTCTTCCGGCTCAAAGCGTCAGCAACTACATTCGCCTTTCCGGGGTGGTAGAGAATCTCAAGGTCAAAATCCTTGATCAACTCTAACCACCGTCTCTGGCGGTTATTCAACTCCCGCTGAGTGAATATGTACTTCGGACTCTTATGGTCTGTGAAGATCTGACAGGTCGCTCCATAGAGATAATGACGCCAGATCTTAAGAGCATGCACTACCGCTGCTAACTCCAGGTCATGAGTGGGGTAGTTCTCCTCATACGTCTTCAGCTGTCAAGACGCATATGCTATGACCTTACCCCTCTGCATCAAGACACATCCCAAGCCCAGCTTGGATGCGTCACTGTACCTTACAAGTCCTTTGTACCCTCAGGTTGTGCTAAGATCGGAGCAAACGTCAATCTGCTCTTCAGCTCCTCAAAACTCTGCTGACACGGCTCAGACCAGACGAACCGAGTAGGCTTCCTTAGGAGAGAAGTGGGTGGTCGGGCGATTAGGGAAAACCCTTCCACAAACCGACGGTAATACCCTGTCAATCCAAGGAAGCTGCGAACCTCCTTCACATTCTTCGGAGGTTGCCAAGAAGACACTGACTCAATCTTCGCCGGGTCGACCTTAATCCCCTCAGCAGTCACTACACGGCCTAGGAAAGCCACCTCTGACATCCAGAACTCACACTTGGATAGCTTAGCATATAGCTGACTATCCTGTAGAATCTGTAACACTGTCCTCAAGTGTCCGGCATGCTCCTCTCGACTTCTAGAGTGAACTAGAATGTCGTCAATGAAGACCACTACAAACTGGTCTAGGTAGTCGATGAAAATCCCATTCATCAACTCCATAAATATTGCTGGCGCATTAGTGAGCCCGAATGGCATCACTACAAACTCATAGTGACCATACTTAGTCCGGAATGCCGTCTTAGGTATGTCCTGATCTCTCACCCTCAGCTGGTGATAACCCGATCTCAAATCTATTCTCGAGAATACTGACGCTCCATGCAGCTGGTCCGGCCGATCATCTATGCGAGGCAGTGGGTACTTATTCTTGATGGTGACCTTGTTCAGCTCCCGGTAATCAATACACAGCCTCATCGATCCATCCTTCTTCCTCACAAATAATATTGTGTGCCCCAGAGAGAATCACCAGGACATACAAAGCCCTTTTCTGCTAACTCCTCTAACTGCTTCCCCAACTCAAGCAGCTCTATTTGTGTGGAATGCTAAGTAACTTCTATCTGGTCTGACGTAGGATCTGATCAAAATTATCTACTTCCTCTTACTCCTCTAGTTCTTCTTTTATAATCCATCCGTACTAACTGTGATATGCACCCTTTTCCTAGCCAGTAGGCCGTAAATTCTTCACACGCTTCCCTTGGTCTTCAATGAAATAAAAGGGGGTCCTTTCTGACCGTCTAGTCTTTTTTTCTTAAGTTCTTAATTAGGGATCCTTGCTCGAACTCACTCCATGTTATTATTAAGGTGCTAGCACGCGGATCGATTTAGCTTCACATTTGTCGTTGTTGATCTCTTGAAGGGTCCTCTAGACGTCTATAAAATTCGTTCATCATTCTATAGTTATCCTCCTTATCTGATAACTAGTACCACTGGTTGACCCGCACGTGTTATGTCTCAATTATTACTGACTGGTATGTAGTTGACCTTCCACAAAATCACAGACTTATTGTTCTTCTATCTCTTTTGAGGTTTGATAGACTTGGTCAAAATCTATCTCCTCTAGTTTCTTTGTTAATACTCTTTTAGTTTCCTCCACAGTCTGCACTTCTCTTGTTCTCTTATGAGGTCACTATACTCTTCTGAGTCTAGTCCTAGCATTCATCTGTCACCAATGAGTTCATCAAGTCTTCCACATTAGCTTGTAAGCGTGTCTTCGCGATTCTTCTTACTTTAGTCATCATCTGTTTGCGGTTCTCTGGTATGAACCGTTAGTGTTGGTAACTTAAATCTCTTTGTAATTGAGAAATTATTGCGGACCCTTAAGTCCACCAAATCACTTTTCCACATTCTTCCCCTTGTTTAGTTTCGTCTTGATCATGTCGCCTTTATAAAAATTCGTTGTCTCAATTTTAGACTTCTAGTTTCTTGGATACTTATGTCGGACTTTCATTCAAAACTCTCATATCCTTGAAGGACTCCACATGCTTCCATGGTTACAGGATTTATTTCTCGTCATCAAACTCACTCTTTATCTTTGTACCTTTTAACCTCTCACAACTGGGTTGACACTCTATCTTCTTTGTACTCTCATGTCCATGCTTGCTTCTGGCGGCGTCCGTCTTGATAGTCACGTCCTTTACACCGAAATTCTTGGTTGTACTCCGTTCTATATAATTCTTGTTTCTCCATTTTTATCTCCATTCTACGCTCTCGTCGTCTCTTGCATGGTTCTTCTAATTCATCTCTCGACTTCATACGACAAAGCCCCTTGCATGATTCTCAATTTCTTCTTTCTAAGCTGACTCGGGAACTTCTTTCTCATCCGGTTGTACTGGCGGTAAAAATTTTCTAAACATCTTTACTGCTTTGCCCACCCGTCCTTCGGATGATTTATAAGTCACCAGGACGCCCATCAGAGTATCATACTAAATCTTGGTCTGAATCCCTTATCTCGTGTGGAAAACTCTTCAAACTCGTTACCGATTTATCATGAGGCGCTAATCGGTTCATGATATCACAACTAAGGAATACAAGATATCCTTTAGGATACTAGCATACTACACACACAGATATATAATTTACACTAAAACCTATCGATATAAGTCTATATACTAACTCACCTATCGTTCCAAGTTGCAGAGATCCACGGAGAACGATGGTGGTCCGACGTACTACTAACCCAACAACCCGACTATGCACGTGTGTAAAAACAGAAATCCGTTTTGAAAATCTTAGACCCCTTTCGGGTTCTAGTTATTTTATACATTCGGTCTTTCGGAAGATTTCAAGTGCCATTGTTGCCAACCCAGAGCTCTGATACCATGTTGTAACACCCCAATTTCTCGGAACTCGGGGAGCTACTGGTTAGGACCTCACAATGGGTCCCGACCTTGGTTTAACAACAACATTACTTGGATCTTACAACAAGGCACAAATGTATTTAAAACAATTTCTAAAACATAATATTTTTAATGGTATAAACGTACACATGTGACAGCCTTACAAATATATATAAAGGTACATAACATGCATGACGTATGGAAGACTCCCCCGTCCCCATCTAATGAGTACGTGGACCCGGCTGACCATCCGTTCCGGATTTCTCTGCAACTGTCTATCTCTACAGATCTACAACACGGATAAACCGTTAGCTAACTAACCAAATATAAGCAAAATGATAACAGCACAAACACAAGCAGAAATAGAAATAAACAAACATCATGCTGGCACTCAACCAATTATTATCTATTATTTAAGTGATTCACATTATTCAATTTAAGTTGTGGCACGAGAACTATTATTAGTTCTCGCCTCCGTTCCTTATCCAACTGGTGTAGGTCTAGCTGACTTCCTTTGGTAGCATCACTACAAACCATGTGTGGACTAGTCCCGAAAGAAACCCCCAGCGCCCTGCGAGCTACTGAGCGGAATGTCACCGCCCGTTACTCTTAGGCCAAAAATACAGGTCGGTAATTATATATCACAACCTATCTCTCTAACATGTCAATCACACACCACCATCATCATTTATACTCATATTTAGTAGTCAGCTAAGTAAGCCCGAAGGACTTACCTGTTATAACGCTCAACTCTTTAATAACCACTTGCTCTGTAACTGTATCCACTCAGTTGCCTGTCAAAGGCGATAAGTGCATTAGCACACTTTCACGTAGATAGAAGTCTAAAACTTCTAAGATCAAAAGTATTAAGACGTACTAGTTACAGTATTAGTTTTAGGGTAAAATGACCATTTTACCCTTGGTTCCGATTTTCTCGAAAACCCTAAAATTCATGTCCCAACTCCTATTTGAAGTTCTAAAATTATATCCTAACTCTTAGAATTTTATTTGGTTCGAAACTGACATTTTCCTATGTTTCTATTTTCCGGAAGAATCGAAAAAGGTTTAACTTCGGCTCTAAATATAAAATTCTTAACAGCTTATAAATTTTCCGAATTAAATCTCTAGATCATCTATGAGGTTCTATCTAACCTTAGAAGAAAGAAAAACTCCAAACTGTTCAGCCGATATTTTTATAATAATTCCCAAAGTCGGTTCTTCATTCTACTTTCCTATACTTAGCCAATTTTTAAGTTTACCAAAACTGCTCAACTACCTAACTTCGGGAGCTCATAACTTTCAATCCGACCGTTCATTCCTCCCCAAATTTTAATATGATAAACTACATATATCCGTCTATAACATATCCAAAATTCAACGGTGGATCTTTATCCAAACGTTTTATAATTGATCGACAAGATGGGCTGTTCGTAACCTAAAAGCTGAAGAAATTAAATTAAATTTACAGCAGCCAATCTTTTCCATTGTTCATAAAAATATACAGCAGTCCTTTATTCTTCTCTTTAGATCTATATGCTCAGCAATGTACTAATTCGGACTAACCTAAACACCGGAGGAATGCTAGTCTGGTCCCGGTGCAGCGAGGTGCGGCGTCGGCACAGGTACGGAACAGCAGTAGGCGGCGGAAGGTTCCGGCTGGTTCGTAGCACTGCTGTAAGTCGTAGGGCTGCAGTGAGGCGCATATTCACACATCGACAGAAGGAAGGCGGAAAGAAGGGCAGCGCACTTACCGGTCTGAGGCGGTGGCTGGCGGGGTTCTGGATGGTCGACAACAGCGCGCACGACTCGCTGGTGGTTCTGGGGCTGCAGGCTCCGGCTCATTCTCCTCGGCGCAGGGCTGGTCCGGTTTCCTCCTTCTCGGCGCAGCACTGGTTCGGCCTCGCCCTTCTCGGCGCAGCACTGGTTCGGCCTCGCCCTTCTTGGCGCAGGAGAGTGGCGAAGAGAGGCGTGTGCTAGCCTCTGTGCACGAACACTCCGACGTCCCGACGGTCTTGGCGGCGCAAGGTTCGCTGCGTGGGTCTCGTTCTGGCTTCGATCGGCGCGGCTGCAAGCTCCTCCCGGCGGTCTAGTTGCTGAGTCGTATTGGTGGTCGAAAGGGAGGCGCAGCAGTTGTAGTTGCGAGGTTGCCGTCTTCGTACAGGGAAGGGAAAGGAAGAGCAGGAGTAGCGTAGGGTTAGTTACATTTGATTAGCAGCTAGATTAGGGTTTAGGGTTAGGATTAGATTATGAAATGGGCTGATTGGCTGGGCCGGTAATTGGGCCTAGTAGCGGGTTATCTCCAGCCTCTCTCTCTTAGAACAGGATCCGGAACTCGTTAAAAGCGCGGAAAATATATAATACGGAATTAAATTCCGTATTTTATGAATTTATTATTATTCTTATTTTAAGGTGCGAAATTTATTTCCGGTTACCAGGTTTCGTCATTTTATGTGAATTAATGTCACATAAAATGATGGAAATAACACTCTTCTATTTTACTTTTAATTTATGTACTTATTTATTTAAGATTGACGTTTCGGAAATCGGTTAGATTCAGGTTTAACGAGGTTTCAAAAATCCGGTTATTACATCAGTGCCCTCTTAAAAGAAGTTTCGTCCCGAAACTTAGAATAATTCTCTTAATCGCGCATTCCTTTGGTATATTAAATTTTCTCGACGATTTCGTTGACTACAAGCAACTACTCAATCATCAACAGTAGACATGTGTCACATAAAACGTACCCACTCAAATCAATATAAAAACCTGAAAGGTCAAACAACACAACATCCGAGTACTAACTCGTCAAACAGGAGTAACCTCTAACCCCGCAAAGAACTCGGGATAGTTACGTCTAATACTCTCCTCAGTCTCCCAAGTGGCCTCATCCGCTCCTCTCCTAGACCACTGGATCCGCAACATAGGTATCTCCTTGGACCGCAAACGTCTAGTACTGCGCTCCAAGACAGCTACTGGGTACTCTACAAATGTATGGTCAGGCTCAACTGTCAGATCCTCATGGCTGATGATGTGTCTCGGATCCGGAATGTACTCTCTCAACTAAGATACATGAAAGACCGGATGAACACCCTCTAATCTCGGCGGTAGTGCTAATCTGTAGGCCACTTCCCCTACTCTCTCTAAGATCTCAAAAGGTCCGACATATCGGGGACTCAACTTCCCCTTAATGCCGAAACGCCTGACTCCTCTCGTAGGTGACACTCTCAGCCACACCTGAGCACCCACTCTAAACTCCAAAGGTCGACGCCTTTTGTCGGCGTAGGACTTCTGACGACTCTGAGCTGCTAACATCCGCTCTCGGACTAGGGCAATCCGAGCGACGTCATCCTGTATCTGATCTGGAGCTACTCCATCAACTCTGCTGGGCTCATTCCAACATAATAGTGTACGACATCTCCGCCCGTACAAAGCCTCATAAGGAGCCATCCCAATAGACGCGTGTCAGCTATTATTATACGAAAACTCTACCCGTGGAAGATGATCTGGCCATACTTGTCCCTAATCTAGTACACACGCCCGAAGCATGTCCTCTAAGGTCTGAATGGTCCTCTCAGACTGTCCGTCTGTCTGTGGATGGTAGGCGGTAGTAAAGTGGAGACTCGTCCCCAAAGCAGTATGTACTTGCTGCCAAAATCTCGAAGTAAAACGTCCATCCCTGTCAGAGACGATAGTCCTCGGTACTCCATGGAGTCTCACAATATGTCTAGTGAACTCCTTAGCCAGACGACTCACCGATCACATTTCCTTGATCGGAATGCAACGTGCGGTCTTCGTCAGGCGGTCTACCACTACCCAAATAGCATCAAATCCTCTGCTGAGTCTCAAACCTGTGACAAAATCCATAGATATATCCTCCCACTTCCACTGTGATGCTGGAAGTGGGTGGAGCTCTCCTCCAGACCTACGGTGCTCAATCTTGACCTGTTGGCAGGTCGCGCACTGAGCTACATACCGAGTCACATCGGGCTTCAAACCACCCCACCAGAAGGACCGTCTCACATCCTTGTACATCTTACTTGCTCCAGGATGTACTGCGTATGGGGTAGCATGAGCCTCACCTAGTATCCTCTGTCTCAGCTCACTGTCTGACGGCACACAAACACGATCCTGACGTCCTATCACCCCATCTGCACCACTAGTAAACTGTGGGGCCTCATCTTGAGACGTCTTGTCTCGGATCCTGATCAAAGTCGGGCAAGTCTCCTGTTTCTGTCGGATCTCATCCAACAGATCAGGAAGTAACTCCATGGTAGCCAACTAACCATCAGTATCGGGAAACTGAATCTCTATCTCCAACCAAGCCAAGTCCCTCTGCAACTGTGGCTGTACTGTCAACCGGCTATCGCCCTCTCCCTAGGCGTCTTCCGGCTCAAAGCGTCAGCAACTACATTCGCCTTTCCGGGGTGGTAGAGAATCTCAAGGTCAAAATCCTTGATCAACTCTAACCACCGTCTCTGGCGGTTATTCAACTCCCGCTGAGTGAATATGTACTTCGGACTCTTATGGTCTGTGAAGATCTGACAGGTCGCTCCATAGAGATAATGACGCCAGATCTTAAGAGCATGCACTACCGCTGCTAACTCCAGGTCATGAGTGGGGTAGTTCTCCTCATACGTCTTCAGCTGTCAAGACGCATATGCTATGACCTTACCCCTCTGCATCAAGACACATCCCAAGCCCAACTTGGATGCGTCACTGTACCTTACAAGTCCTTTGTACCCTCAGGTTGTGCTAAGATCGGAGCAAACGTCAATCTGCTCTTCAGCTCCTCAAAACTCTGCTGACACGGCTCAGACCAGACGAACCGAGTAGGCTTCCTTAGGAGAGAAGTGGGTGGTCGGGCGATTAGGGAAAACCCTTCCACAAACCGACGGTAATACCCTGTCAATCCAAGGAAGCTGCGAACCTCCTTCACATTCTTCGGAGGTTGCCAAGAAGACACTGACTCAATCTTCGCCGGGTCGACCTTAATCCCCTCAGCAGTCACTACACGGCCTAGGAAAGCCACCTCTGACATCCAGAACTCACACTTGGATAGCTTAGCATATAGCTGACTATCCTGTAGAATCTGTAACACTGTCCTCAAGTGTCCGGCATGCTCCTCTCGACTTCTAGAGTGAACTAGAATGTCGTCAATGAAGACCACTACAAACTGGTCTAGGTAGTCGATGAAAATCCCATTCATCAACTCCATAAATATTGCTGGCGCATTAGTGAGCCCGAATGGCATCACTACAAACTCATAGTGACCATACTTAGTCCGGAATGCCGTCTTAGGTATGTCCTGATCTCTCACCCTCAGCTGGTGATAACCCGATCTCAAATCTATTCTCGAGAATACTGACGCTCCATGCAGCTGGTCCGGCCGATCATCTATGCGAGGCAGTGGGTACTTATTCTTGATGGTGACCTTGTTCAGCTCCCGGTAATCAATACACAGCCTCATCGATCCATCCTTCTTCCTCACAAATAATATTGTGTGCCCCAGAGAGAATCACCAGGACATACAAAGCCCTTTTCTGCTAACTCCTCTAACTGCTTCCCCAACTCAAGCAGCTCTATTTGTGTGGAATGCTAAGTAACTTCTATCTGGTCTGACGTAGGATCTGATCAAAATTATCTACTTCCTCTTACTCCTCTAGTTCTTCTTTTATAATCCATCCGTACTAACTGTGATATGCACCCTTTTCCTAGCCAGTAGGCCGTAAATTCTTCACACGCTTCCCTTGGTCTTCAATGAAATAAAAGGGGGTCCTTTCTGACCGTCTAGTCTTTTTTTCTTAAGTTCTTAATTAGGGATCCTTGCTCGAACTCACTCCATGTTATTATTAAGGTGCTAGCACGCGGATCGATTTAGCTTCACATTTGTCGTTGTTGATCTCTTGAAGGGTCCTCTAGACGTCTATAAAATTCGTTCATCATTCTATAGTTATCCTCCTTATCTGATAACTAGTACCACTGGTTGACCCGCACGTGTTATGTCTCAATTATTACTGACTGGTATGTAGTTGACCTTCCACAAAATCACAGACTTATTGTTCTTCTATCTCTTTTGAGGTTTGATAGACTTGGTCAAAATCTATCTCCTCTAGTTTCTTTGTTAATACTCTTTTAGTTTCCTCCACAGTCTGCACTTCTCTTGTTCTCTTATGAGGTCACTATACTCTTCTGAGTCTAGTCCTAGCATTCATCTGTCACCAATGAGTTCATCAAGTCTTCCACATTAGCTTGTAAGCGTGTCTTCGCGATTCTTCTTACTTTAGTCATCATCTGTTTGCGGTTCTCTGGTATGAACCGTTAGTGTTGGTAACTTAAATCTCTTTGTAATTGAGAAATTATTGCGGACCCTTAAGTCCACCAAATCACTTTTCCACATTCTTCCCCTTGTTTAGTTTCGTCTTGATCATGTCGCCTTTATAAAAATTCGTTGTCTCAATTTTAGACTTCTAGTTTCTTGGATACTTATGTCGGACTTTCATTCAAAACTCTCATATCCTTGAAGGACTCCACATGCTTCCATGGTTACAGGATTTATTTCTCGTCATCAAACTCACTCTTTATCTTTGTACCTTTTAACCTCTCACAACTGGGTTGACACTCTATCTTCTTTGTACTCTCATGTCCATGCTTGCTTCTGGCGGCGTCCGTCTTGATAGTCACGTCCTTTACACCGAAATTCTTGGTTGTACTCCGTTCTATATAATTCTTGTTTCTCCATTTTTATCTCCATTCTACGCTCTCGTCGTCTCTTGCATGGTTCTTCTAATTCATCTCTCGACTTCATACGACAAAGCCCCTTGCATGATTCTCAATTTCTTCTTTCTAAGCTGACTCGGGAACTTCTTTCTCATCCGGTTGTACTGGCGGTAAAAATTTTCTAAACATCTTTACTGCTTTGCCCACCCGTCCTTCGGATGATTTATAAGTCACCAGGACGCCCATCAGAGTATCATACTAAATCTTGGTCTGAATCCCTTATCTCGTGTGGAAAACTCTTCAAACTCGTTACCGATTTATCATGAGGCGCTAATCGGTTCATGATATCACAACTAAGGAATACAAGATATCCTTTAGGATACTAGCATACTACACACACAGATATATAATTTACACTAAAACCTATCGATATAAGTCTATATACTAACTCACCTATCGTTCCAAGTTGCAGAGATCCACGGAGAACGATGGTGGTCCGACGTACTACTAACCCAACAACCCGACTATGCACGTGTGTAAAAACAGAAATCCGTTTTGAAAATCTTAGACCCCTTTCGGGTTCTAGTTATTTTATACATTCGGTCTTTCGGAAGATTTCAAGTGCCATTGTTGCCAACCCAGAGCTCTGATACCATGTTGTAACACCCCAATTTCTCGGAACTCGGGGAGCTACTGGTTAGGACCTCACAATGGGTCCCGACCTTGGTTTAACAACAACATTACTTGGATCTTACAACAAGGCACAAATGTATTTAAAACAATTTCTAAAACATAATATTTTTAATGGTATAAACGTACACATGTGACAGCCTTACAAATATATATAAAGGTACATAACATGCATGACGTATGGAAGACTCCCCCGTCCCCATCTAATGAGTACGTGGACCCGGCTGACCATCCGTTCCGGATTTCTCTGCAACTGTCTATCTCTACAGATCTACAACACGGATAAACCGTTAGCTAACTAACCAAATATAAGCAAAATGATAACAGCACAAACACAAGCAGAAATAGAAATAAACAAACATCATGCTGGCACTCAACCAATTATTATCTATTATTTAAGTGATTCACATTATTCAATTTAAGTTGTGGCACGAGAACTATTATTAGTTCTCGCCTCCGTTCCTTATCCAACTGGTGTAGGTCTAGCTGACTTCCTTTGGTAGCATCACTACAAACCATGTGTGGACTAGTCCCGAAAGAAACCCCCAGCGCCCCGCGAGCTACTGAGCGGAATGCCACCGCCCGTTACTCTTAGGCCAAAATATAGGTCGGTAATTATATATCACAACCTATCTCTCTAACATGTCAATCACACACCACCATCATCATTTATACTCATATTTAGTAGTCAGCTAAGTAAGCCCAAAGGACTTACCTGTTATAACGCTCGACTCTTTATAAACCACTCGCTCTGTAAACTGTAACCACTCAGTTGCCTGTCAAAGGCGATAAGTGTATTAGCACACTTTCACGTAGATAGAAGTCTAAAACTTCTAAGATCAAATAAGTATTAAGACGTACTAGTTACAGTATTAGTTTTAGGGTAAAATGACCATTTTACCCTTGGTTCCGATTTTCTCGAAAACCCTAAAATTCATGTCCAAACTCCTATTTGAAGTTCTAAAATTATATCCTAACTCTTAGAATTTTATTTGGTTCGAAACTGACATTTTTCCTATGTTTCTATTTTCCGGAAGAATCGAAAAAAAGGTTTAACTTCGGCTCTAAATATAAAATTCTTAACAGCTTATAAAATTTCCGAATTAAATCTCTAGATCATCTATGAGGTTCTATCTAACCTTAGAAGAAAGAATTTCTCCAAACTGTTCAGCCGATATTTTTATAATAATTCCCAAAGTCGGTTCTTCACTCTACTTTCCTATACTTAGCCAAATTTTAAGTTTACCAAAACTGCTCAACTACCTAACTTCGGGAGCTCATAACTTTCAATCCGACCGTTCATTTCTCCCCAAATTTTAATATGCTAATCTACATATATCTGTCTACAACATATCAAAAATTCAACGGTGGATCTTTATCCAAACGTTTTATAATTGATCGACAAGATGGGCTGTTGGTAACCTAGAAGCTGAAGGATGTAAAACGAATTTACAGCAGCCATTATTTTTCCATTGTTCATAAAATACAGCAGTCCATTATTCTTCTCCTTAGGTCTATATGCTCAGCAGCTACACAAGGTTAATTCCTACTGGTTATGATTTGGAACAAAAATTCAACCTCCACTGCACTACTACTTTACTAACGGGTTTACAGAGAATACTAACCAACGGTTGGGGTCCGATTTCCAGCTATGTAAATCCCGGTCGGCTCGCTTGCTTGGACGCCCAACAAGGCTGAGACTTTGCCTTACCCCCAAGTCGTAGCAGAGGTTCTAGGCCAGCTCGTTTGCACTCCGACGTTGCACCTCCCTCTCTTGGCTAGCTACTGCAGGACCCAGACGAGATTCAAACTTCCAGTTGGCACACGAACGTAAGGGAAAGCAGAGGGAAAGGAGGCAAGGACTCACCTACTGCAGCGAATGAGGAACCTCGCCACTGTCTCGATCGGCCCACTGCAGTCAGGGAGGCAAGCGTTGCTTCGCGACTATTCCGGCTGGCTCGAGGCGGCAGAGTTAGGATCTTCGGCTTGAAACAGGAAACGGGAGAAGGAAGACGGAGGAAAAGAGAGGCCAGGATCTTACCGGACTCGACTGGAGGCGGCGCAAGCTCGGCGGTGGCGACTACGGTCGGAGGCGGCGGCGACGCTGGTGGTTCGGTGAAGGCGCAGTCCGGCGGCTGGTGGTCGTCCTTTCGTCCGTCCAAACAGGGAGAAGCGGAGCGGCGTGAGGTTGCGATGTGCAGTTGGCGAGGAGAGACAGCACAAGCGGCAATAGGGTAGATTAAGAGGGAGGGTAATTAGCGGATTAGGTTAAGAGGGATTAGGGTTAGAATTAAATTAAGATTTTTAATTAAGTTTTAAAATGGGCTTAGGAAAGTGGGCTGATGGTTGGCCCAACTGAGCGGTGATCTCATGTATTAAATGGAACTCGTAACCCGTTAATTTTGTGCGGAAATTTATATAATACGGAATTAAATTCCGTATTTTATAAATTATTATTATTTTTATTTTAACAACGTAAAATTATTTTCGGTCATTTAATTTATCATTTTATGTGAATTTAGGTCACATAAAATGATAGAACTAAACTCGTTTTATTTTACTTATTTATTTATTTACGATGGTCTCATCGGACTTTGTTTAATTTCACTTTACCGGAAACTTAAAATTTTCGGTTATTACATCAGTGCCCCCTTAAAAGAAGTTTCGTCCCGAAACTTAGATTATTTCCCTTGTTCACACATTTCCTTCGGTATATTTTAGTTTCTCGACCTTTTTCGTTTTCTACCACACAACTACTCAAGCATCAAACAGATACGTAGCACAAAAACAGAATCACTCAGTCAATAAGAAAACCTGAAAGGTCAAACAACACAACATCCGAGTACTAACTCGTCAAACAGGAGTAACCTCTAACCCCGCAAAGAACTCGGGATAGTTA
Organism: Fagopyrum esculentum; assembly: GCA_033239045.1. Lineage (NCBI taxonomy): Eukaryota > Viridiplantae > Streptophyta > Magnoliopsida > Caryophyllales > Polygonaceae > Fagopyrum > Fagopyrum esculentum. The sequence continues at coordinate 134,048,585 of BSUD01000001.1, read as the reverse complement.
CGTCTAATACTCTCCTCAGTCTCCCAAGTGGCCTCATCAGCTCCTCTCCTAGACCACTGGATCCTCAGCATAGGTATCTCCTTGGATCGCAGACGTCTGGTACTGCGCTCCAAGACAGCTACTGGGTACTCTACAAATGTATGGTCAGGCTCAACTGTCAGATCCTCATGGCTGATGACGTGTCTCGGATCCGGAATGTACTCTCTCAACTAAGATACATGAAAAACTGGGTGTACTCCCTCTAATCTCGGTGGCAGTGCTAATCGGTAGGCAACCTCTCCGACTCTCTCTACGATCTCAAATGGTCCGACATACCGGGGACTCAGCTTCCCCTTAATGCCGAAACGCCTAACTCCTCTCGTAGGTGACACTCTCAACCACACCTGTGCACCTACTCTAAACTCCAAAGGTCGACGCCTTTTGTCGGCGTAGGACTTCTGACGACTCTGAGCTGCTAACATCCTCTCCCGGACTAAGGCAATCCGGGCGATGTCGTCCTGTATCTGATCTGGAGCTACTCCATCAGCTCTGCTGGGCTCATTCCAACATAGCGGTGTACGACATCTCCGCCCGTACAAAGCCTCATAAGGTGCCATCCCAATAGACGCATGCCAGCTATTATTATACGAAAACTCTACCCGTGGAAGATGATCTGGCCATACCTGTCCCCAATCTAGCACACATGCCCGCAACATGTCCTCTAAGGTCTGGATGGTCCTCTCAGACTGACCGTCTGTCTGTGGATGGTAGGCGGTAGTAAAGTGGAGACTCGTCCCCAAAGCAGTATGTACTTGCTGCCAAAATCTCGAAGTAAAACGTCCATCCCTGTCAGAGACGATAGTCCTCGGTACTCCATGGAGTCTCACAATATGTCTAGTGAACTCCTTAGCCAGACGACTCACCGATCACATTTCCTTGATCGGAATGAAACGTGCGGTCTTCGTCAGACGGTCTACTACTACCCAAATGGCATCAAATCCTCTGCTGAGCCTCAATCCAGTGACGAAATCCATAGAAATGTCTTCCCACTTCCACTGTGGTACTGGAAGTGGGTGGAGCTCTCCTCCAGACCTACGGTGCTCAATCTTGACCTGTTGGCAGGTCGCGCACTGAGCTACATACCGAGTCACATCGGGCTTCAAACCACCCCACCAGAAGGACCGTCTCACATCCTTGTACATCTTACTTGCTCCAGGATGTACTGCGTATGGGGTAGCATGAGCCTCACCTAGTATCCTCTGTCTCAGCTCACTGTCTGACGGCACACAAACACGATCCTGACGTCCTATCACCCCATCTGCACCACTAGTAAACTGTGGGGCCTCATCTTGAGACGTCTTGTCTCGGATCCTGATCAAAGTCGGGCAAGTCTCCTGTTTCTGTCGGATCTCATCCAACAGATCAGGAAGTAACTCCATGGTAGCCAACTGACGATCAGTATCGGGAAACTGAATCTCTATCTCCAACCAAGCCAAGTCCCTCTGCAACTGTGGCTGTACTGTCAACCGGCTATCGCCCTCTCCCTAGGCGTCTTCCGGCTCAAAGCGTCAGCAACTACATTCGCCTTTCCGGGGTGGTAGAGAATCTCAAGGTCAAAATCCTTGATCAACTCTAACCACCGTCTCTGGCGGTTATTCAACTCCCGCTGAGTGAATATGTACTTCGGACTCTTATGGTCTGTGAAGATCTGACAGGTCGCTCCATAGAGATAATGACGCCAGATCTTAAGAGCATGCACTACCGCTGCTAACTCCAGGTCATGAGTGGGGTAGTTCTCCTCATACGTCTTCAGCTGTCAAGACGCATATGCTATGACCTTACCCCTCTGCATCAAGACACATCCCAAGCCCAACTTGGATGCGTCACTGTACCTTACAAGTCCTTTGTACCCTCAGGTTGTGCTAAGATCGGAGCAAACGTCAATCTGCTCTTCAGCTCCTCAAAACTCTGCTGACACGGCTCAGACCAGACGAACCGAGTAGGCTTCCTTAGGAGAGAAGTGGGTGGTCGGGCGATTAGGGAAAACCCTTCCACAAACCGACGGTAATACCCTGTCAATCCAAGGAAGCTGCGAACCTCCTTCACATTCTTCGGAGGTTGCCAAGAAGACACTGACTCAATCTTCGCCGGGTCGACCTTAATCCCCTCAGCAGTCACTACACGGCCTAGGAAAGCCACCTCTGACATCCAGAACTCACACTTGGATAGCTTAGCATATAGCTGACTATCCTGTAGAATCTGTAACACTGTCCTCAAGTGTCCGGCATGCTCCTCTCGACTTCTAGAGTGAACTAGAATGTCGTCAATGAAGACCACTACAAACTGGTCTAGGTAGTCGATGAAAATCCCATTCATCAACTCCATAAATATTGCTGGCGCATTAGTGATCCCGAATGGCATCACTACAAACTCATAGTGACCATACTTAGTCCGGAATGCCGTCTTAGGTATGTCCTGATCTCTCACCCTCAGCTGGTGATAACCCGATCTCAAATCTATTCTCGAGAATACTGACGCTCCATGCAGCTGGTCCAGCAGATCATCTATGCGAGGCAATGAATACTTATTCTTGATGGTGACCTTGTTCAACTCTCTGTAGTCGATACACAGTCTCATCGATCCATCCTTCTTCCTCACAAACAGCACTGGTGCGCCCCAGGGAGAAACACTAGGGCGTATGAAGCCCTTCTCTGCTAACTCCATTGACTCGGCTACCGGCCTCCTACTCCTTTTGATACTGACTGGTATGTAGTTGACCTTCCACAAAATCACAGACTTATTGTTCTTCTATCTCTTTTGAGGTTTGATAGACTTGGTCAAAATCTATCTCCTCTAGTTTCTTTGTTAATACTCTTTTAGTTTCCTCCACAGTCTGCACTTCTCTTGTTCTCTTATGAGGTCACTATACTCTTCTGAGTCTAGTCCTAGCATTCATCTGTCACCAATGAGTTCATCAAGTCTTCCACATTAGCTTGTAAGCGTGTCTTCGCGATTCTTCTTACTTTAGTCATCATCTGTTTGCGGTTCTCTGGTATGAACCGTTAGTGTTGGTAACTTAAATCTCTTTGTAATTGAGAAATTATTGCGGACCCTTAAGTCCACCAAATCACTTTTCCACATTCTTCCCCTTGTTTAGTTTCGTCTTGATCATGTCGCCTTTATAAAAATTCGTTGTCTCAATTTTAGACTTCTAGTTTCTTGGATACTTATGTCGGACTTTCATTCAAAACTCTCATATCCTTGAAGGACTCCACATGCTTCCATGGTTACAGGATTTATTTCTCGTCATCAAACTCACTCTTTATCTTTGTACCTTTTAACCTCTCACAACTGGGTTGACACTCTATCTTCTTTGTACTCTCATGTCCATGCTTGCTTCTGGCGGCGTCCGTCTTGATAGTCACGTCCTTTACACCGAAATTCTTGGTTGTACTCCGTTCTATATAATTCTTGTTTCTCCATTTTTATCTCCATTCTACGCTCTCGTCGTCTCTTGCATGGTTCTTCTAATTCATCTCTCGACTTCATACGACAAAGCCCCTTGCATGATTCTCAATTTCTTCTTTCTAAGCTGACTCGGGAACTTCTTTCTCATCCGGTTGTACTGGCGGTAAAAATTTTCTAAACATCTTTACTGCTTTGCCCACCCGTCCTTCGGATGATTTATAAGTCACCAGGACGCCCATCAGAGTATCATACTAAATCTTGGTCTGAATCCCTTATCTCGTGTGGAAAACTCTTCAAACTCGTTACCGATTTATCATGAGGCGCTAATCGGTTCATGATATCACAACTAAGGAATACAAGATATCCTTTAGGATACTAGCATACTACACACACAGATATATAATTTACACTAAAACCTATCGATATAAGTCTATATACTAACTCACCTATCGTTCCAAGTTGCAGAGATCCACGGAGAACGATGGTGGTCCGACGTACTACTAACCCAACAACCCGACTATGCACGTGTGTAAAAACAGAAATCCGTTTTGAAAATCTTAGACCCCTTTCGGGTTCTAGTTATTTTATACATTCGGTCTTTCGGAAGATTTCAAGTGCCATTGTTGCCAACCCAGAGCTCTGATACCATGTTGTAACACCCCAATTTCTCGGAACTCGGGGAGCTACTGGTTAGGACCTCACAATGGGTCCCGACCTTGGTTTAACAACAACATTACTTGGATCTTACAACAAGGCACAAATGTATTTAAAACAATTTCTAAAACATAATATTTTTAATGGTATAAACGTACACATGTGACAGCCTTACAAATATATATAAAGGTACATAACATGCATGGCGTATGGAAGACTCCCCCGTCCCCATCTAATGAGTACGTGGACCCGGCTGACCATCCGTTCCGGATTTCTCTGCAACTGTCTATCTCTACAGATCTACAACACGGATAAACCGTTAGCTAACTAACCAAATATAAGTAAAATGATAACAGCACAAACACAAGCAGAAATAGAAATAAACAAACATCATGCTGGCACTCAACCAATTATTATCTATTATTTAAGTGATTCACATTATTCAATTTAAGTTGTGGCACGAGAACTATTATTAGTTCTCGCCTCCGTTCCTTATCCAACTGGTGTAGGTCTAGCTGACTTCCTTTGGTAGCATCACTACAAACCATGTGTGGACTAGTCCCGAAAGAAACCCCCAGCGCCCTGCGAGCTACTGAGCGGAATGCCACCGCCCGTTACTCTTAGGCCAAAATACAGGTCGGTATTTATATATCACAACCTATCTCTCTAACATGTCAATCACACACCACCATCATCATTTATACTCATATTTAGCAGTCAGCTAAGTAAGCCCAAAGGACTTACCTGTTATAACGCTCGACTCTTTAATAACCACTCGCTCTGTAAACTGTACTCACTCAGTTGCCTGTCAAAGGCGATAAGTGTGTTAGCACACTTTCACGTAGATAGAAGTCTAAAACTTCTAAGATCAAAAAGTATTAAGACGTACTAATTACAGTATTAGTTTTAGGGTAAAATGACCATTTTACCCTTGGTTCCGATTTTCTCGAAAATCCTAAAATCCATGTCCAAACTCCTATTTGAAGTTCTAAAATTATATCCTAACTCTTAGAATTTTATTTGGTTCGAAACTGACATTTTCCTATGTTTCTATTTTCCGGAAGAATCGAAAAAGGTTTAACTTCGGCTCTAAATATAAAATTCTTAACAGCTTATAAAATTTCCGAATTAAATATCTAGATCATCTATGAGGTTCTATCTAGCCTTAGAAGAAAGAATTTCTCCAAACTGTTCAGCCGATATTTATATAATAATTCCCAAAGTCGGTTCTTCACTCTACTTTCCTATACTTAGCTAAATTTTAAGTTTATTAAAACTGCTCAACTACCTAACTTCGGGAGCTCATAACTTCCAATCCGACCGTTCATTTCTCTTCAAATTTTAATATGCTAAACTACATATATCCGTCTACAACATATCCAAAATTCAACGGTGGATCTTTACCCAAACGTTTTATAATTGATCGACAAGATGGGCTGTTCGGAACCTAAAAGCTGAAAGAAATTAAACGAATTACAGCAGCCTTTTGTCTTATCATTTTATGTGAAATTCCAGCAGTTACTTATCTCTATTTTATCTAAGCTGAAGGCCAAACAACAGTAGCCTACATAACATTCTGAATCAATATAGCTAGAGACATTACAATCTAGTTGTAAAGGGAGCAACAACCAACATACAGAAATGTTTACTCGCTGCAGTAGATTGGCTCAGCGTTCTTTGATTCCTGACTCGCAGCCTCACAATGGACTACGTTGCTGAAGCGAAACAAAGGAAGGGAGATCACTACTCCGATTGATTAAAAGTGAGGAAAGGCGAGTAGAGAAAGACCTACCGGAGAGTGTATGCAGAAGGTCTCCGTAAGGTCCTGTCTCGTCCTAAGCAACTGGAGACTCGCTTCCGTGGCTGCAGTTTGGGGCACAACAACGTCGATCGAAAAGACGAGAAGAGAAGGATGGTGAGGTTGTGCGCAGATGGGTCAGCACAGAGATTGAATTGAAGACGGAAACAAATAAAAACGCTGCACTCACCTGGTTCTGGTAGGGAGATCAGAAGGTAGTCGTATGATTGGAGCGGCTGATTGTGTACCGAAGAGGGCGGACCAGCCATGAGCAGAAGAAGGGACAACGATTGTGGCTATGGCCAAAGAATGGAACGTTTCTGTATGTGAATCTGGAGATCGATTGTAGCCGTACGTGATTCCGGAGTGGTAGGCGGATCTTTGAGTACGTGCAGCAGTTCGTGAAGAGGGAAATCAGATCGTGATTTGGTGCAGTTAAGAGGGGAGAGAATCTCTCACTTGCCTGTTACAGAAGATAGGAGGGAGAAGAGGGAAATCAACCGGATTCGCTGGGCTGAGATGCGCAAGGCAGCAGTTCTTCTGGGCTGCTGGGCTGGAGCGGACAATGCTGCTGAAGGTTGGGCTGCGCAGGGGACTGGGCGGACAAGCAGCGGCTGGACAACTGGGCTGCTGGGCTGGACTGTTGGACGAAGGGAAACGTAGCCCGGTACTAATTGTAGTTCGGAATCGAGAATCCGAATTAATGTACGGAATAACCGGATACGGAATATTTTACAGTTTAGGTTTAGGTACGAACTCTATCATTTTATGTGAAGGTAAGTCACATAAAATGATAAACTTATAAAAAGTTCTATCATTTTATGTGAAGGAGGTCTACATAAAATGATAAATTTTATCCTAATATGTCTAACTAAGTAGACGGATATGAATAAATAGATCGAGATCTATCTTATAACGTAAAAAGACGGAATAAAAATTCCGGATTTTACACACGGAAAAGTCCCCCTTCACTTAGATCAAAGGACCAAAGTGGATAAACATAAGAATCGGCTGGGAACTCTCGGGACGGAACGTCTATAAGTTTGAGGCCCAAACCAAGTCCCACGGCTGCAGTTGCAAAAATGCACAAACCTAATAGTAGTTCCTCCGGCCCTCTGGGCGGGTTTGGGCCTCAACTTTGAGGCGGCCATTCCGTTCCGAGAGATCATAGCCGACTCTTACAGCTATCAACTTGGGTCCTTGAACTAACTGAACGGGGCTTACGATCACACAACCAATTTTTTAATCCGTGGAGCCGATCCAAAAAAACTCGATATTCTAGTACCCGTTTTGATCCGGATCCGATCGAAAATATTTTACCGAATCACGACATCTAATAAGGATCGAGATTTTGGCATCCGGATATTCGCGGATAGTTGAATAGTACCGAATCACTATATATTCCCGGTTATTCGGCTATTAAAAAAACTTTTATTATAAATGTATTTGTTTACGAAAGGATAAATCAAGATTTTATATTACAATTTTGTACTAATAATTATATTTAAAAATATATTATATTTAAAAATATTTGAGTTAGGCAAAATAATGAATTAATAATGTTAATTTGTTTCATATTTATACCCTTTCTTAATACATTTTGTTAAATTTCAATTATAAATTCTTTAAAAAAATTCAAAACTAATTTTAGATAAAAAGAAATAAAATTACTTTTGATTTCTATTTTTTCAATAAATAATAATTTTAAAAAAAAAACTGATTATGATCATGTTCAATTTTTAGTAAATATGATACTACAATAAAAATCACTAGAAAAACATTGTATAGAAATTAAATTACCATGTTGTAACACCCCAATTTCTCGGAACTCGGGGAGCTACTGGTTAGGACCTCACAATGGGTCCCGACCTTGGTTTAACAACAACATTACTTGGATCTTACAACAAGGCACAAATGTATTTAAAACAATTTCTAAAACATAATATTTTTAATGGTATAAACGTACACATGTGACAGCCTTACAAATATATATAAAGGTACATAACATGCATGGCGTATGGAAGACTCCCCCGTCCCCATCTAATGAGTACGTGGACCCGGCTGACCATCCGTTCCGGATTTCTCTGCAACTGTCTATCTCTACAGATCTACAACACGGATAAACCGTTAGCTAACTAACCAAATATAAGTAAAATGATAACAGCACAAACACAAGCAGAAATAGAAATAAACAAACATCATGCTGGCACTCAACCAATTATTATCTATTATTTAAGTGATTCACATTATTCAATTTAAGTTGTGGCACGAGAACTATTATTAGTTCTCGCCTCCGTTCCTTATCCAACTGGTGTAGGTCTAGCTGACTTCCTTTGGTAGCATCACTACAAACCATGTGTGGACTAGTCCCGAAAGAAACCCCCAGCGCCCTGCGAGCTACTGAGCGGAATGCCACCGCCCGTTACTCTTAGGCCAAAATACAGGTCGGTATTTATATATCACAACCTATCTCTCTAACATGTCAATCACACACCACCATCATCATTTATACTCATATTTAGCAGTCAGCTAAGTAAGCCCAAAGGACTTACCTGTTATAACGCTCGACTCTTTAATAACCACTCGCTCTGTAAACTGTACTCACTCAGTTGCCTGTCAAAGGCGATAAGTGTGTTAGCACACTTTCACGTAGATAGAAGTCTAAAACTTCTAAGATCAAAAAGTATTAAGACGTACTAATTACAGTATTAGTTTTAGGGTAAAATGACCATTTTACCCTTGGTTCCGATTTTCTCGAAAACCCTAAAATTCATGTCCAAACTCCTATTTGAAGTTCTAATATTATATCCTAACTCTTAGAATTTTATTTGGTTCGAAACTGACATTTTCCTATGTTTCTATTTTCCGGAAGAATCGAAAAAGGTTTAACTTCGGCTCTAAATATAAAATTCTTAACAGCTTATAAATTTTCCGAATTAAATCTCTAGATCATCTATGAGGTTCTATCTAACCTTAGAAGAAAGAAAAACTCCAAACTGTTCAGCCGATATTTTTATAATAATTCCCAAAGTCGGTTCTTCATTCTACTTTCCTATACTTAGCCAATTTTTAAGTTTACCAAAACTGCTCAACTACCTAACTTCGGGAGCTCATAACTTTCAATCCGACCGTTCATTCCTCCCCAAATTTTAATATGATAAACTACATATATCCGTCTATAACATATCCAAAATTCAACGGTGGATCTTTATCCAAACGTTTTATAATTGATCGACAAGATGGGCTGTTCGTAACCTAAAAGCTGAAGAAATTAAATTAAATTTACAGCAGCCAATCTTTTCCATTGTTCATAAAAATATACAGCAGTCCTTTATTCTTCTCTTTAGATCTATATGCTCAGCAATGTACTAATTCGGACTAACCTAAACACCGGAGGAATGCTAGTCTGGTCCCGGTGCAGCGAGGTGCGGCGTCGGCACAGGTACGGAACAGCAGTAGGCGGCGGAAGGTTCCGGCTGGTTCGTAGCACTGCTGTAAGTCGTAGGGCTGCAGTGAGGCGCATATTCACACATCGACAGAAGGAAGGCGGAAAGAAGGGCAGCGCACTTACCGGTCTGAGGCGGTGGCTGGCGGGGTTCTGGATGGTCGACAACAGCGCGCACGACTCGCTGGTGGTTCTGGGGCTGCAGGCTCCGGCTCATTCTCCTCGGCGCAGGGCTGGTCCGGTTTCCTCCTTCTCGGCGCAGCACTGGTTCGGCCTCGCCCTTCTCGGCGCAGCACTGGTTCGGCCTCGCCCTTCTTGGCGCAGGAGAGTGGCGAAGAGAGGCGTGTGCTAGCCTCTGTGCACGAACACTCCGACGTCCCGACGGTCTTGGCGGCGCAAGGTTCGCTGCGTGGGTCTCGTTCTGGCTTCGATCGGCGCGGCTGCAAGCTCCTCCCGGCGGTCTAGTTGCTGAGTCGTATTGGTGGTCGAAAGGGAGGCGCAGCAGTTGTAGTTGCGAGGTTGCCGTCTTCGTACAGGGAAGGGAAAGGAAGAGCAGGAGTAGCGTAGGGTTAGTTACATTTGATTAGCAGCTAGATTAGGGTTTAGGGTTAGGATTAGATTATGAAATGGGCTGATTGGCTGGGCCGGTAATTGGGCCTAGTAGCGGGTTATCTCCAGCCTCTCTCTCTTAGAACAGGATCCGGAACTCGTTAAAAGCGCGGAAAATATATAATACGGAATTAAATTCCGTATTTTATGAATTTATTATTATTCTTATTTTAAGGTGCGAAATTTATTTCCGGTTACCAAGTTTCGTCATTTTATGTGAATTAATGTCACATAAAATGATGGAAATAACACTCTTCTATTTTACTTTTAATTTATGTACTTATTTATTTAAGATTGACGTTTCGGAAATCGGTTAGATTCAGGTTTAACGAGGTTTCAAAAATCCGGTTATTACAGTTGATAGTCAGTATTGATGAAGAATCGTTGACAGTAGTCATTTGGCATCCAGTCCATCCACTCAACTAGAGGTGAATCCAATTCTTTTCCATAACAAGTAACTTCAAACCAAATCAGGGAATGCCACTGATAATGTCAAGCAATTCATAGCAGAAGATAAATATGCAAAACGGGGAAATAAGAAGAAGCAAAGTCTGTGAAATAATCTATCACGAAGGAGTCGTATTTTATTTGTTTGTGGTTTCACCTGAAGCTTCAACAGATTACAATTTAATATCAACCCCTTGATCTAAACTGCCAAAAATCTGCCTTTTGTCTGTTATGCTGCCACACACACTAAAAAGTAGGACAAATAATGTTGTGAATTTGAACGGAAATCATATATTAACTTCCTCTTTTGGGTCTGTTTCCATTCTTTGATCCTTTGCATGACAATATTTTAGTGCAAATCTCAGCAAACATTATGTTTATAATTGGATTATCCATTGCCAAATTCATGCATTCGAGCTTGTCTATTTAGAATTGTGCTATTGTGGGTAGTTCTTGGGCTTAAACAGTAAATCTTGTGGGCTCCATGTAAGAGAATAATAGTTTGAGAAGATTGGTGAAAGAAGGTATTTTTTGTATATTAGATACAAACTAGGCACCTTAATTTTAACAATAAAAAATAAAGATAAATGAGTTGGATAATTTTATAATTTGTTATATCGGGTAACTAAATATTCTTATACCAGTTGGACTAATTAAACTTTGTGTATTATTTTGACGATACACAATATTAATACACAATTTTAATTACACAATATTTATACATAATTTCAAATACACAATATTAATAAATAAAAGACTTGTGTAACCAAAACCTTGTGTACGAAATACCTTTCACTGAATTTCTTTCCTGAATAATATGTAGGTACATTATGTATACTCGAGTTATTTTATATCGCTCGAGTATTTCGTACACAAGGTTTTTGGTTACACAAGTCTTTTATTTGTTAACATTATGTATTTGAAATTATGTATCACTATTGTGTAATTGAAATTTTTATGCTCGAGTATTTCGTACACAAGGTTTTTTGTTACACAAGTCTTTCATTTATTAACATTATGTATTTGAAATTATGTATCACTATTGTGTAATTGAAATTGTGTATGCTCGAGTATTTCGTACACAAGGTTTTTTGTTACACAAGTCTTTCATTTATTAACATTATGTATTTGAAATTATGTATCACTATTGTGTAATTGAAATTGTGTATTAATATTGTGTATCATCAAAAGAATATACAAAATTAGTCCAATTGGTATATAAGGGTGGGAGGGAGGGGCAACTCGTCCAAAGTTCGAATCCTACCTTTTACACAATCTTTTATTTATATATTATAATTAAAAGATTATAATTAAGAGGAGAGAGAATATAAGGAGAGATTCTAGGAAAATTTTAATTACTATTTCCTATGTTAACTATATCAGCAAATCCGTTTACATCATTAATTAGGAATCTTTTATTTAATATAGGATAGATAATATCTCCAAATTAGGTAATATCTGTTATTGTTTTCTAATTAATCTTTTTTTACATAATTTTAAGTACCTACTTTGTCTACACATTACAAAACATACCTACTATATACACAAAAATACGTTATGTACCTACTTAACCAACTCACCCTAATAGTTTTATTTCCACTTGTTTATTATGTCCAATATGAGTTGGGCGAGTCTTGCTCACAAGTCACAATTTCTGTAAGATGAATATACTTTTCAACATTATGATATTGTTTACTAGCCTCGTTCACCCCAGTCAAGTGGAGTATCTGAGTGTTGAATGATATATAGTAGTTTAGGTTATTTTGTGGTTGTTAGTTTTGGGCTAGGTGTCAAAATCAAATGGTACTTCATGTTACCATGACGGTCAAACGACCATTTTGGGTTTTGTATCTTGTTAAGGACTTGTTATTTTGGTTTGTTGTTGAATTATTTCTATGGGAAATAGTACTTTTGTAGTAATGTTGCTTTCCTACCTTAATTTTGGATCTTTTATTAGGCCTTGATATTTTGGAGTTCCTAGTTAAACTTCGTTTGTACATTTATGAATGAGTGATGTCGCTATCGCGCCCACCCTGATTTTAGTGGCTTACATTATCTTTTTATAGTAGGCTTACTGTAACACCCCAAATCCACGGAACTTGGAGTGCTACATTGGGCTAGGATCTCACAATGGATCATGACCCTAACTTGACAACAAGTTCACTGGATCTTACAACAAAGCACAGGTAGATTAAAAGATCTCATATACCACACATCCTAATGTACAGAAGTCCTCGGCTGGCCACACCATCTGTCTCACCCTGCAGTCTTCCTAACCTGCAGATCATCTACAACACGGTATGAAACCGTTAGCTACATCAATGAAAAGCATGAAGGTAATAGCACAACCACACATCAACATCTCATACATGCAATGCCACACACATTCATTTATTATCTTTCATTACGTTATTCCATTACTAATTCAACTTCTTTTGTAACACGAGGAACCTAAAGAACCTCGTCCCTTTCCCCGTTAACACAGGGGTTTGCATTAGGGGTGATCGTCACTTCCCTCCCTGTTACTGGCTTCCAGGAACCTCCTCCTAACCAGCGGGCGGAGACCGGTGGTTACCGCCCGTTATAATACACTTGGGCCAAATAAATGTAATAAATGGTCATCCTAGTCCGGATTAGGTTATAAATGCACAATCATATGAACACACACAATCATCACAATCATACAATCCACAACTGGACGCTAAGTAAGTCCTATGGACTTACCTGATATACTCGTAATCTGTACCACGTCACAACTTCCCCTTGGGGAAGTAATCAGCGCCTGCAATAGCAGGGCACACACAATCACATATTGCAAAGATTAGGAGACTCGTCTCACTAACCACAACCAACCTATATCTCAAATCGAAACCTCAGATCCTCAACACATTCATAAATGCCTAAGGCATATCCTCAACATAACATCTCATAATACTCGGACACATACTAAACCTTAAAGCCATAACCGATATCCATAACATCATCATGATCCTCAATTATTCTGACACCTAGCATGCATCTAATCAGTATTCCTCAATCTCAAATTTAACCCTAATTTAATTAATTAACCTTTAATTAATTAATTAAATTTTGCCAGAATAACATTTTGCCCGCAGGCCATTTCTAAACCCACCTGTCATCAGATTTCATCAAACAAACAACCCATAAACACCAGAATAATATAATGATCATAATGGGATTTCTAATTATCCATTTTGAAAAGCCTAAGGTCAATTTAGGCCAAATCGCAGTACGGAAAACGAATAAATTCATAACTTATTCGTTACTAACCCGATTGACGATCTGAAAGAAGATTCGGAATCACAACGACGCAGGCTACACATGTACAACATCAAATTCACCGGAATCTGAGCGACGGAACTGTCGTGGTGACATATATGCTCGACCAGGTCTTCATCTGCTCAGAAATGCAGAAACTTGGTACTTATATGAAGAGAATGAAGAGAGGAATCCAGAAACTCAAACGGAATTGAAATCGGATTGGTAACGGAGAGTAGATCTGAGTTTGAAGTTTGAGAGAAATCAGAGCTTTTACGAGGATACGTGAAAGGAAATGAATTAATAAACGATTTTCCGCTATTTATAGTGAAGTCGATAATTATCCTTTAGCGAAGTCGATAATTATCCTTTAACCGATCCAATGGCGGGTTGAACTCCCTTCTCCAAACTTCTCAAAATTGGAATAATAAATCTTGACTATTGTAGGGATAATTATCCCACAATTGCCTCGGAAAACGTGTCTTCCTAAGCCGTCTTTCTTAGTTGTTAAGAAACGAAATAGCGACTCTTTTGGTCGTTTTGCCTTTCCATGTTATTTCATATCTAGGACATGTCCGATGTCCTGATCATTTCTCTCAACTGCATTTTTATTAATTGAAGCTCCCAAATGCTCCAAATAATGTCGGAGGGTAAAAATAATTACCTGGGGGAAAAAGTGAAAATTTCACCATAAGCCCAAAATTACGCCAGGAACATAACGGTGGGACTTATACTCAACACTTACGCAATCTTCGCGAGTTATATGTCAATTACTATCACTGATTAAGTTAATCAACATTAAATTAGAATTCGGAAATCATAGCTATTACATCACACACCTCTTAAGAAAAAGTTTCGTCCCGAAACTTGAACAATTCCCAATTCTTCTCGGACCCATACGCCGAGGTATAGACACTCTCTCTATCGGAGGTATCACATCCCCGTTCAAACGTATCAACCTATAACACTCTATAACCTCAAAACACAGCATGGAGGAATCACCAACTCCAGCAACAAGATCATAACGCTATCCAAAGGCATAGAGGAAAAATCATCTCTAGCCAACTACTAACCACGTCACAAGGCATGGATGAAAGCCGTCTCCAGCCAATCGTACTCGTAACACAACTATGTGGAGGAAAACCGTCTCCACTCACACTATGTCCATCAATAATAGCATGGAGGAAAGAACCATCTCCAGCTAATCCTAAACATATTACAATAGCATGGAAGAAAGAACCATCTCCAGATATACCTATATTGTGCTAGCAAACAAGATCTAACAGATCAGATGCACATATCAAAGTTAGCACGAAAACACATCATATCACATAAGCACATAGCATACAAGCACTCACCAAAAAGGCACTAAGATCTACTCGTGGATCCTACGGGTGCCTCTAACTCCGCATAGAACTCTAGATAGTTCCTCTGGATACTATCCTCTATCTCCCATGTAGCCTCATCCGGTCCTCGTCTCGACCACTGTATCCTCATCATAGCAATGTCCTTCGAACGCAAGCGTCTCACACCTTGCTCTAGGACTATAAAAGGTTGTTATGCAAAAGTGTGGTCCGGCTCAACCACTAGATCATCATAACTCACAATGTGCCTCAAGTCTGGTATGTACTCCCTCAGCTGAGACACATGAAACATAGGGTGAACACCCTCTAACTTCGGTGGCAAAGCCAATCTGTGCACTGCTCTCCCAACTCTATCCAGTATCTCGAAAGGACTGACATATCGGAGACTCATCTTCCCCTTTATGCCATAACGTCTGACGCCTCGCGTTAGAGTTACTCTCAACCATACATGAGCTCCTACCTCGAACTCTAGAGGTCGACGCCTCCTATCTGCATACAACTTCTGGCGACTCTGTGCAGCCAGCATCCTCTCTCTGATCAGCGTTACTCGAGTCATATCATCCTGAATCTGTTCTGGCGCTATCCCACTGGTACTGCTAGGCTCCTTCCAGCATAAAGGTGTATGACACCTACGTCTACACAACGCCTCATAGGGGCCATCCCTATAGATGCATACCAACGGTGGTGGTATAAGAGCTCAACGAGTGAGAGATAAACAGATCGTCCCTGTTCCCAATCCATCCCACAAGCTCACAACATGTCCTCTACGGTCTGGAGGGTTCTCTCAGATTGACCGTCTATCTGAGGTAAAACTCAATCATGATATGTGGACGCGTTCCCCAAGCAGTCTGAATTTGCTATCAAAACCTCAAAGTAAACCGTCTACTACAATCATAGTCAATCGTCCTCGGTACACTTATGGAGTCCCACCATCTGTCTAGTGTACTCCTTTGTTACTTCATTCACTAGCCACGTCTCTATGTAGAGATGGAACGTGTCGACTTCGTAATCTATTACTAATAACCTGGATAACACCAAAACTCTTACTGGGTCTCAATTCCATCACAAGTCCACAGAAAAGTCCTCTCACTTCCACTACAGCCCTGGTAATGGATGAGCTCATCTCTAGGTCAGTAATACTTTAACCTGATTTACTACTTCATGGTACCTCTTACTCGTACATGGATGTACTAAAGAAGGTGTACTATGAGTGTACTATAATCTTCTCCACTCGACTCCACAAAAGCGGTTATACTGACGCAGTTGCGGCGCCTCATACTCCTTCTGTTCCATTAAAGAACGGTGGTGCCTCGCCATGAGGCATCCTTTCATCAAGTTCCCTCAGGGTCAGCCAAGTCCCCTATTTTTGTTGGACCTCATCCAACAAACCAGGTAAAATCCCTAAACATGAAACTAACGTCCTTATCAACAGTTGTAGGTCCAACTCTAACCAAGCTAGATCATTTTGAAACCGAGACTGTACAACAATTCCAACAACCGCCTTCTCTCGAGGCGTCTTCTTATTCAAGGCATCAGTGACCACATTCTCCTTGCCAGAATGGTACAAATCTCAAGGTCAGCGTCCTTGATCAACTCAAACCATCGACGCTGGCAGTTATTCAACCTTTATTGCATAAAAATATGCTTCAACCTCCTATGATCTGTGAAACTCTGACACAAAATGTCACACAAGTATTATCTTCAAATCTTGGAACTTGAACTACCACCACTAACTCGAAATCATGAGTCGGGCAATTCTCCTTATACGTTCTCAGCACCGTAGTCACGTGATTCCCATAATCTTCTGATTATCACCGAATAGAAGCAGAGGTCAAATGCTTCCTCTACTCTTCAGAGCTTCAACATACTACTTCAACCACACAATTATGGTGGTCTTCCTCAAAAGACTCGTAAATGGATGCACAATCACATAGAATCCTTCCTCAAAGCGTTGGTAGCAATCGGTTGGGCCGAGAACTACGCATTCCCTTAATGTTCATCAGTATCATCCATAAGACTTCATACTTACTCCTCATCACATCAATCATGATCCTACTGGTGGAACAACATGACCTTGAAGGTTACTTTTGGCATCAATATTCACATTTAGGGAGCATAGCTGATAGCGTGAATTATTGTCTATATTTTGGGACCTGTTTAGACGTTTTATCTTCAATAATCTGCATGTTTGGATGTATATAATGTGATTATATTGTCGTTTCATCTACCTTTGCGGGAATCGAGGTATACACCAAGTTTCGTTGTAATCGTAGGTAAAATGGCACGTTTTGCATCAAAATGGAGCAAAAGGAGCTAATGAGTCATTGGAGCCACATTCAGGAGCTTAAGGAAGAATCCAGGAATCATGGAAATGGATTGAAGATTTACTTTGGACCAGATTTTGAGAAATTTCACATTCAGTTGATTCACCTCGGTCAGCTACAGTACCATCTCGACCGAGGTGATCCAGAGGAGCTGCTCGACTGAGGCGAACACCTTGGACGCGGCGAGAGATATTTTATTCTTGGCTGAGATCTTTTATTTTTGGAAAGAGGATCTTATATTTTTAGGCTGGATTCTTGGAAGGAAGAAGATAATTTAGCCCATATATTTTACCTATTTTTATGGGAAAATATCTTTCTAAGATATCTTATCTTTGGGAGGGAATTTTCCTATAAAAAGGGTCGGGTTTTCCACAAATTCGATCGTGCTTAGACACATGCAATACACCCGCTTGTGCTTACAGCCGTTTTACCCCACTATAGTTGGAAGATTTGAAGAACCTTTTTGAAGGTTGAAGGAAGATTGAAGGAAGGAAGTTGATAGCTTTTATAGCTTTTATGAAGGGTTTTGTAAGACTTTCTTAGATTCCCTTCTTTGTTGATTGTCTTGTTGGATTGTGATCCAAGGAACGCTTGTTGTTTGATAATTGATTCAGTTATTGAAGCCTTTTTCTTAAGGTTTTTGTGTTCAATTATTCACCTTCTTCCCATATATTTGATTATTGCTTTCATGATGATGAGTGGCTAATTTCTTTGTGTGATTCTAGGGTGATTGGCTGAAGGTTGTGGGAAAAACAATGATAGAATAATCTTAAATTCCAGTAGGACCCTGAAAGTTTGAGTCTTTATCCTTAACCCTAGAACATCTCGCTCAGTCGATGAACATCTCGGCCGGGGTGAAATTCGTTTGACCGAGGTGACTTTTCTGATCCGAAACTGAGAGTTAAGTGTTAGAGTTTGCCAAATCCTATTCTTATTACACCTTTCCTGGTTCAATGCAAGCTTAGGATGAGACTTACCCGGTAATTCCTTTGTTTGTTTACCTAAGATCATAAGTATAGGTAATAAAGGTTTGTCCTTTATTGGGGTTTGAGTGTGCTTTCATTCCATCTTTATGAGTTAGCTTGAGACTTACCCGGTAAAGGTTGATTCTATTCCCTTAGGTGATGTGTTAGTTTGAGGTTATAGTTCTTTTCCTTAATTCCTTGAGACTTACCCGGTAATAGGAGTTACGGTTTTGGATTAGTGAGTAGTGAGACTTACCCGGTGATCTATTCCACTTTAGTAACACCTTCCCTTTGCAAAATCTCAGCTTTGTCCACTTATCTTTAGATCTTGAGTTGGAACCACAACTAGATGCTTTAATCCCTAGAATTGCATATTTCCTTAATTGACTTTTTATCATCTTTGATTGCTTTAATCGCTTTTGTGGTTAGTAGTTGCATTGACAACCTATACCTGCTTTGTTTCACTAAGTCCCTGTGATCGACCCCTGGAATTTCTTGCTTTTTACTACGATTGACCCGTACACTGCGGGTTCGCATCCTTGTTTTAAGCTTACATCTAGGGTTATAAATTTAAAGCTTGCACATACCGTTTGGAGCGAACAAGTTTTTGGCGCCGTTGTCGGGGACTTGGTCTAGACCGAGCCGGTTGCGGTTGGCTTTCGGGGCACTTGCCCCTGTTTCTACTAACCACTCTACTTGAGTGACTTTCGCAGGTTCTTTTTCTTAGGTTTATGCGAAGAACCTGCGCTGGGAAGGAAATCGTTCCCTACGATCCCGAACCAGAAAAGACTTACAAAAGACGCTTGAAAGAAGCGAAGATGGCCAACCAAGACAATCGCGATCTTGAGGCCGAATTGAAGGAGGCGTTAGAACAACTACGCCTCAGTAAAGAAGAGCTGAGACTGGAGAGGGAAGAAACTCGCACAAGGACTGAGGCGATCGAAGCAGATATGGCGGCTTTACGATACCAGTATCTACCTCGACCGAACCCAGATCCTCGACCGACGCAAGACCCTGCTCCAGATCCTCAACCGAGGCAGAATCTAGTACCTGTTGCCCCGGCCGAGATACTTCCACCTCGGATGCCAGTCCGATATGTTCTTTTTGCAGATATTCCACAAACCTAGGGCAGAGGATTGACCCTAATCAACAACTGAGGCGTCCAGGAGTCAACCTAGGTGATCCAGCGGACCATGATTATGAGCTTCGACCGCAAGTTCTTCCCATGATTCGCCAATGCCAGTTTGGAGGGCTAGAGAGGGAATCTCCACATCAACATCTGCAAAACTATGAGATCTTGATGGAGACCTTGAGACCTTCAAGAATAGAAAACAACAACTACAAGCTAAGGCATTTCTACTTCTCTTTGAAAGATAGAGCTCTTACTTGGTATCAATCTCTTCCTCCAGGAAAAATCAATACTTGGGAGGAGATGACGACGGAATTCTTGACTAAATTCTTTCCCCCCTCTAAAACCGCTGAAATGAGAGGGAAGATTAATGCATTCATCATGAAGGACAATGAGAGCTTGTCCAAGTCATGAGAGAGATTTAATGACATTCTTTTGGATTGCCCACATCATGGGATTCCAAAGATAGAGTTGTTGGAGATATATTTCAAGGGACTGGACGGAAACACCCAGTTCAACCTTCAACTACTATCTGCCGGCACATTCATGGACATGCCAATTGACGAAGCTTGGGAGTTCATAGAGAAGCAAGCTTTGCACATGGAGAAATACTCCCACCAAGGAGCTGAAGGTGGAGTTAAAAGAGTCAACTTTCAAGATGCTCCACCTAACAATGATCAACTCACTTCTTTGAAGAATGACGTGAAACAATTGAAGGAACTCTTAGTTGCTCAAACCAAGAAGGAAGATCAAGGATCAAGGAACAACAATAGTTACCGGAACAACAACAACGGTTCCCGGAACAACAACTACAACAACAATAGAGGATCCAACAACAATAATTGGAGGGCAAACAACCAAAATCCGGAAAAGAAAGATGCGGTGCTAGAGGCCATCTTGATCAAGCTCAACTCTATGGAGACATCCATGACTTCATTTTTGAAGGCACAAAAAGTCTTAGAATAACAATTCTTTAACAAGGCGAATGAAGCGCCAACAGATCCAGGGAAGCTTCCAGCAAGGACGGAAAGCAACCCTAAGGGCCAGATTATGGCAATAACGACGAGGAGTGGACTGAAGACTGCAGATCCAGTGCCTCGGTCGATGCCAGTACAGACGAAGACCACCTCGGTCCAGGTACAATCGAAGAACACTTCGGCCGAGATGCCAATCGAGGTGGAGCCACAGAAAGCGGAGGAGAAAACTGAAATTTATATTCCACCTCCTGCATACAAACCACAACTTCCATTCCCCCAGTCAAGGGCCAGAGCACATCTAGACAAGCATTTTGGTAAGTTCCTTGACTTGATGAATAAACTACACATTAATATCCCTTTCCTTGATGCTATTCTAGGGATGCCCGCCTATGGGAAGTTCTTGAAAGAGATTCTATCAAGGAAGAGGAAGTTGGAAGACTTTGGTGAAGTAAGGATGACATCTAAATCCTCAGAGCTTATTCAAATAATGAAGGAGAAGATGCCACCCAAATTACGAGATCCCGACTCATTTTGCATTCCTATTCAAGTTGGGGATGTCACTTGTAAAGCCTTATGTGATCTAGGAGCCAGCGTGAGCATCATCTCGCTGGAGCTATGTCTTAAGATCGGACTTGGAGAGCCCAAGCCGGTGAAGATACGGTTATGCATGGCGGACCGCTCCATTACCCATCCCGTGGGCATTTTGGAAGACGTTCCGGTTAAGTTAGGTAACTTTTATTTACCTATAGACTTTGTTGTACTTGATATTCCCGCAGATTATCCCGTTCCTATCATTCTCGGGAGACCATTTCTAGCAACTTCGGGTTGCAATGTGGATTGTAAGAACGCCAAGTTAAAATTCAACATTGGCGGAGATGAAGTGGAGTTTGCATTACTTGCGGCTATGAAGGGAGAGCATCTAGGAGATGATATCTTCAACATCTATGATGAAGAAGAATCAAGAGAATTGGTGAGCTCTATCCTTATTAAAGATCCACTTGAAAAAGTTATTAGCTTTAGCTTAATGGAGGAAGGTATAGATGCTTCTTGTGATGCAGATATACGGAGCTTAAAGGCACTGGAAGAAGATCCAGGGGCTAAAACTGAAAGACTAATCCAGGAGAAGAAGATCTCCAGTTTCGGTTCCAGTTGCAGTACCTCGACCGAGGCACTTCCTGGATCAAGCGAGGTGACCGAAGAACATCTCGGTCAACCTCTCTAGACCTCGACCGAGGTCGAAAGCGAGATGATGTCAACTGAGACTTCTGAAAGTCCAGTTCTTCGATCTACTCCATTGGAAGGAGGAAGCAAGGATCCCCCTCAGAAAGCACCCCCAGTTGTGGAGCTTAAACAACTCCCAAGTAACTTGAGGTATGTTTTTCTTGGACCGGATTCTACTTATCCCGTTATTATTAGTGCTTCCCTCTCCGAATCTGAATTATCTAAACTAATGCATGTCCTGAGGAAGCATCAAAAGGCTTTGGGTTATACTATCGATGATCTTATTGGCATTAAGCCTTCTTTCTGCATGCATAGAATACTAATGGAGGACGATCATAAGACTTCACGGGAACCTCAAAGACGGTTAAATCCGATCATGAAAGAGGTTGTGAAGAAAGAAATTCTTAAGTTTTTGGATGCAGGTATCATATTTCCTATCTCGGACAACAAGTGGGTTAGCCTAGTACATGCAGTTCCGAAGAAAGGAGGGATGACCGTTGTGACGAATAAGAACAACGAGTTAATCCCAACTAGGACCGTCACGGGCTGGAGGGTGTGCATCGACTATAGGAAGATGAACGTGGCCACTCGGAAGGACCATTTTCCACTTCCCTTCATTAATCAAATGCTCGAACGGTTAGCCCAGCATTCACACTTCTGCTATCTAGACGGCTATAGTGGTTTCTTCCAGATTCCTATCCATCCGGATGATCAAGAGAAGACCACTTTCACT
Source organism: Fagopyrum esculentum (assembly GCA_033239045.1). Taxonomy (NCBI): domain Eukaryota; kingdom Viridiplantae; phylum Streptophyta; class Magnoliopsida; order Caryophyllales; family Polygonaceae; genus Fagopyrum; species Fagopyrum esculentum. The sequence goes on along the minus strand of BSUD01000001.1, from coordinate 134,026,193 downwards.
TGTCGATGGGGGACATTCGCTTATAGGAGGATGCCATTTGGATTATGCAATGCACCCGCTACCTTCCAACGATGCATGATGGCGATCTTTTCCGAGTATATAGAGGAGATCATGGAGGTATTTATGGATGATTTTTCAATATATGGTTCCTCTTTTGATGATTGCCTATCTAACCTTTCTCTAGTGCTACAAAGATATGAAGACACTAATCTTGTCTTGAATTGGGAGAAGTGTCACTTTATGGTTAATGAAGGCATTGTGGTAGGACACCTCGTTTCTAATCGAGGTATTGAGGTCGATCGCGCTAAGATCGAGACCATTGAGAAACTCCCTCCCCCTTGTTCTGTTAAAGGTGTGAGGAGTTTTCTCGGGCATGCAGGTTTCTACAGGAGATTCATCAAGGACTTCTCGAAGATTTTTAAACCACTAACTAACCTCTTGAATAAAGATGTTGTTTTTGAGTTTTCGCAGGAGTGTCTTGATGCATTTTACAGGATTAAGGAAGCGTTGATCTCCGCTCCCATTATCCAGCCTCCGGGTTGGACCTTGCCCTTTGAGATCATATGCGATGCGAGTGATGTGGCCGTAGGAGCGGTGCTTGGACAAAAGAAGGATGGGCGGACCACCGCCATTTACTACGCTAGCAAGATGCTAGATGAAGCCCAGCGTAACTACGCCACCACCGAGAAGGAGCTATTGGCGGTTGTATATGCTTTCGAGATGTTTCGTTCTTACTTAGTAGGGACGAAAGTCATTGTCTACACCGACCATGCAGCCATTCGTTACTTGCTTGCTAAGAAGGATGCCAAGCCACGCCTTATTCGATGGATTCTCTTGCTTCAAGAGTTTGACCTAGAGATCCGGGATAAGAAGGGATCCGAAAATTCTGTTGCGGATCACCTCAGCCAGCTACCTTCCTCTTCACGCGAGAAGGACGACCCACCCATAGACGATTCATTCCCCGATGAGCACTTGCACTTGTTGGAGAGTTTGATAGACTTACTTATCTTACCCCATGATGAAGGTGAAGTATGGGGTGAGGATACCTCCCATCACGTTTAGAGATGCCGTACGGTCCAGCTAGCAACCTTAAATCAAGCGCTTTTTGGGAGACAACCCAAGGTATTGCTTTCTTTTCCCTTTTTCTAGTCTAGCTTTAGATAGTTTGCTTTTGCTTTGTTTTGTTTTGTTTTTGGCGTCCTAGACAGACAACAGGTGACATTTAAGGAAGGAATACAACCCAGGAGCACAGCTGGAAGGACAGAAGCTCGAGAACTTGAGAAAACGTAAGTTTGACTGAGACACATCTCGTTTGCTGTCACAGCACCTCGACCGAGATGATTCTTGAGCAACCGAGGTGACTAGGGTTTTTGAAGATCCACCTCGGTCCGTACCACCTCGGTTCAGTCGAGACCATCTCGACTGAGGTGACAGTAGTTCCAGAAATGGGTATAAAAGGGGGATGAGATTTCTCTCTCCTCCCTTTACCTTCTTCTCGACCGCGGCGCAATATTCACCTCGCCTCTTCGTTCTTCGCTCGTTTTCGACGATTCTCGCTTCCAAACTGCAAGGAAAGGGTAGAGGATTGATTTGCAACCGCCAATCTGCAGAAAAACGAACCGAATCGAGCAAATCTGGGGTAAAATTCGAGAAAACCCTAACTCCCTCTTCTTCCACTTATTCCTTTCGATTTGGGCTTTGGTTGCCCCTGCATTCTGCTGAAAAAGGATTAAGTACCCCATAGGAACCTTTGGTAGTGATTTTGGGGGAAAAGAACTGGATTTTTGAGAGTTGCGATCGGACAGTTTTTCTCCTCGGCCCAGTCGGCCTGCGCCTCGGCCGAGGTGTTCTTGAGACTTGTCAGAGAGACCGAGGTGGCCTGACAGATTACAGAAGATGAGTTCTGATAGCATGAATTATAGTCTATATTTTGAGGTTTGTTTGGACGTTTTATCTTTCATAATCTGCATGTTTGTATGTGCATTATGTGATTTCACTACCATTTCATCTACCTTTGCGAGAATCGAGGTCTACACCTAGTTTTGCTGTAATCGCAGGTAATATGGTACGTTTTGCATCAAAAAGGAGCAAAAGGAGTCATGAGTCATTTGGAGCTACATCTAGGGAGCATAGCCATGGATTAAAGATTTACTTTGGAGCAGATTCAAGAGATTTCACATTCTGTTGTGACTCACCTCGGTTGACCAGAAATTCACCTCGACCGAGGCGATCCAGAGACGTCGACTCGACCGAGGCGAACACCTAGGACGCGGCGAGAATATTTTATTCTTGGATGAGATCTTTTAAATTTGGAAAGTGATCTTATATTTTTGGGCTTGGCTCCTAGAAGGAAGGAGATATGCAGAATCATATATTTTACCTATTTTTATGAGAAAAGATCTTTCTAAGATATCTTATCTTTGGAGGGTTATTTTCCTATAAAAAGGGTTGGATTTCCACAAATCCAACATCACGCTATACCGTCGATTAGGGTTTATAGCACGCAGCAGCAGCAACATACTCCAATTGGAGAGATTCGAAGAACCTTTTTGAAGGTTGAAGGAAGATTGAAGTCTATAGCTTTTATAGCTTTTTGGAGGGTTTTGTAAGATTGTCTTTAATTCCCTCACTTGTTGGCTTGTCTTGTTGGATTGCTATCCAAGGAACGCTTTTTGTTGTGATATTTGATTCAGTTATTGAAGTCTTTTCCTTAAATTCTTCTTTGTTCAAATATTCACCTTCTTCCCATATATTTTAATACTTTCATAATGATGATGAGTGGCTAATTTCCTTGTGTGATTCTAGGGTGATTGGCTGAAGGTTGTGGGAAAAACAATGATAGAATAATCTTAGATTCCAGTAGGATCTTGAAAGTTCGAGTCTTTAACCTTAACCCTAAGCATCTCGTTCGGTCGATGAACATCTCGGCCGGGGTGGAATTCTTCTGACCGAGGTGACTTATCCGATTCTAAACAGAAAGTTAAGTGTTAGAGTTTGCTAAATCCTATTCTTATTACACCTCTCTGGTTCAATGCAAGCTTAGGATGAGACTTACCCGGTAATTCCTTAGTTTGTGTACCAACGATCATAAGTGTAGGTAATAAAGGATTATCCTTTATTGGGGTTTGAGTGTGCTTCCATCCCATCTTTGTGAGTTAGCCTGAGACTTACCTGGTAAAGGTTGATTCTATTCCCTTAGATGGTGTGTTAGTTTGAGGTTATAGTTCTTTATCTTGATTCCTTGAAACTTACCCGGTAATAAGAGTTACGGTTTAGGATTAGTGAGTAGTGAGACTTACCCGGTGATCTACTCCGCTTTAGTAACACCTTCCCCATGCAAAAATCTCAGCTTTGTCCGCTTATCTTTAGATCTTGAGTTGGAACCACAACTAGATGCTTTAATCCCTAGAATTGCATGTTTGCTTTATTGACTTCTTATTCATCTTTGATTGTGTTAATTGCTCTTGTGGTTAGTATTCACGAAGCTTACCGTTATTGACTTTGTTTCACCAAGTCCCTGTGATCGACCCCTGGAATTTCTTGCTTTTTACTACGATTGACCCGTACACTGCGGGTTCGCATCCTTGTTTTAAGCTTAAGTCTAGGGTTATAAATTTAAAGCTTGCACACACCGTTTGGAGCGAACAAGTTTTTGGCGCCGTTGCCGGGGACTTGGTCTAGACCGAGCCGGTTACGGTTTGCTTTCGGGGCACTTGCCCTTGTTGCTACTAACTACCTTTTCTATGAGTTTTGTAGTTTTCAGGATTTCTGATGGCTATGTTTGATCCAGCCTGGATAGCAAGACAAAGTGCTAGGGCGGACCATTATGAATACTTGGAAGAGAAGTACTCCTTCTATTGGTTCAACAATGAATGTGAAAGAGAAGAGGCCATTCAACGTGAACTTGCGATGTGGGATGAACTGAATGTCCCTAAAAAGATTTGTGAGCAACCTCTTGAAGATTCTCTTGAATCAAGATGGGAGAGGTTGATGAAGAAGGTGGAGGAGCTCAAGGAAAGCACCCTATCCTATGCTAAGCCGGAAGAGGAGCATAAGGAAGTACTGCAAGTTCCCAGCACCCCTCCAACCAAACCAGAAGTTTCTCCTGAAGCTTTTGTAGGAGAAGAAGATGTGGAAGATTTCGATTTGACTGTTGAGACCTCGGTCGAGGTGGAAGTGACCTCGGTCGAGATGGAAGAAGAATCTGCAGAACCGGAAGAGGAAGGTGCAGAGAACTTCGGCCAAACTACTGTGACTGTGGTCAAAGCAGAAGAAAGGCCAACTGAGTTGGAAGAGATTTCATGTGTTGATCATCAACCTAACATGAAACTTGTCCAAAGCTATGGAGAATTTTACGAGGTACACTCCTACTTCATTTAAATTCCCTATTAAAATTTCTGAATTTTTCAGGAAGGCACCGGAGAGTTGGAGGTCTCTTCCGAAAGAACCTCCCAAGATCAAGATGAAGCATTCCTTGAAATTGTTAGAAGAAGATACTCCTTGGACTATAAGGAGTGGAGTTTGCAAACACTTCACCACTAAGGTGATGAAGTGTCTCTTGTTCAAGTATGGGGTCCCTCACATGCTAAGGACCTTGTACCATCCCCAAGCTATAGATGGGGAAGCTGCTAGGATTCTCGAGAACTTGTTTTCTCGATCCAAGAAAGGATGGGACACGAGGCTAGATTATGTCCCATTGAAGTGCAAGAAATCTAGAAGGATTCCGGTGAGAATCAAACCGTACAAGCTTGTACGTGGGAGATCTTACCATTTGCCGGTGAAATTAGGAACCAGAACCTTTTTGGAAGAAATTTATGATGGATGTGATGAGCACTCCATGGTGTTCAAGGTACATTGAGTAATTCTATGGAGAAGGGTCCAGCTAGCGACCTTAAACCAAGCGCTTCTTGGGAGGCAACCCAAGGTATTGCTTTCTTCTCCCTTTTCTAGTTTAGTTTAGATAGTTGCTTTGTTTTTGTTTTCCTCTAGACAACAACCAGGTATTCCAAAAGGAAGGATCACAGTTCAGGAGCTACACTGGAAGAACAAAATTTCGAGAAGTTGAGGAAACGAGCTTTACTGAGATACATCTCGGGTACTGTCAGAACACCTCGACCGAGATGTGCTTCGCCAACCGAGATGGTCTTATCTGGGAGCTGTTTCTTACTTCTTCATGCAGTTTAGCTATGTTCGGTGAGTATCCTGTCATTAGACTTATTTTGACCCATTGGGACAGTGTGTCCCAAGTATGGGGTATTTGATGTATGACTCTATTGGCCAGATATTGATATTTATGCTTCACTTTTGCATCTATATGTTTATCTAAGATTGCATGCATACTTACAGGTTATTTGATTGAGAAAAATGTCGAAACTGAAAGAAAACTGGTTTTAAAAAAATTTTTTTTGGACCTCGACTGGGGCAGTTCTGGCCGAACGAGGTGTTTCACCTCGGTTGACCTAAGAACACCTCGACCGATGTGGGTTAATTGCGAGTTTTTGAAAACGATTTTTGTGTTTCTTATCTGGATATGATCTCAGTGAAGATCTTGTTTACTGACTGGTTTTAAATTCTTTATGTGTTTGAAAGGTTTTATAATATGTTTAAGTTGCTAAATGCTTTGTTTGAAATTATTGGCATGTTTAATACCTTGTTTTTATCTAAATTATGTTGAATTTGAAGGTTGACACCGCAGGTTAAGTTCTCTCACTTTCTTCTTGGAAAGACCAAGGCAATTCATTCTTCTCTCTTCTTCTTCTTAATCATGCTTAACCCCTCATATACAATTTGCCTCCCTTTACCTATCCGGGAATTTGGAAGCAAGCGGAGTGGTGAAAGCAAGTGAAGTTAAAGTTGAGAAGTTGGCTGGAAGTAAAAGTGTTAGCAAGTAATTATAGGTTTGGGGAAGTCAATCATGAAGATGAGTAACTCGGCACCATTCACATAGCCGGGTGTTTGTGTCTTGCCAAAGTCGGATTGAGCGATATTCCTAACGGGTCATGGTATGTGCATCAAGGGTTTGATGCATCTCGAGAAATTGATGATTGCAGATTTCCTAGGCTTCGGTTATTGTGCACCTCTGTCCATGCATCCCAAAAAGTAAAGTAAAAAGAAAAAGTGTGAAATAAGCAAAGCTTATTGGTGGAAGATGTTGCAAGTCGAAGTGAAAGTGAAGTTCATCCTTTTCCCGGATTCTAGCACCACATTACCTTACATACATCCCTACCCTACACGTTTCTTGACCTTTTCTTTTAGGAAGCCCTTGAGACCTTGAGCTTGTTGATTGACTTAGTGGTTTAAACTGGATTATACATGATTAATTTTGATAATTATGATTTATTATGCATTCTATGATTTTAAGCAAAGATGAACAACTTTCCTATATTTATAAAATGTTTTGAGCATATTGAGTTTTTAAATTCCAGGAAGTACTCTCTTAGAGTGATCTATGATAGTTGCACACCATAAAATGTTTTTAAAAGACTTTTTCATTGATTTTCATGACTTATAATCCATTCTATCTTGTCTTTTATATGAGGAACTTGCTTGGGGACAAGCAAGGGCTAAGTATGGGGTATTTTGATAGCATGAATTATAGTCTATATTTTGAGGTTTGTTTGGACGTTTTATCTTTCATAATCTGCATGTTTGTATGTGCATTATGTGATTTCACTACCATTTCATCTACCTTTGCGAGAATCGAGGTCTACACCTAGTTTTGCTGTAATCGCAGGTAATATGGTACGTTTTGCATCAAAAAGGAGCAAAAGGAGTCATGAGTCATTTGGAGCTACATCCAGGGAGCATAGCCATGGATTAAAGATTTACTTTGGAGCAGATTCAAGAGATTTCACATTCTATTGTGACTCACCTCGGTTGACCAGAAATTCACCTCGACCGAGGCGATCCAGAGACGTCGACTCGACCGAGGCGAACACCTAGGACGCGGCGAGAATATTTTATTCTTGGATGAGATCTTTTAAATTTGGAAAGTGATCTTATATTTTTGGGCTTGGCTCCTGGAAGGAAGGAGATATGCAGAATCATATATTTTACCTATTTTTATGAGAAAAGATCTGTCTAAGATATCTTATCTTTGGAGGGTTATTTTCCTATAAAAAGGGTTGGATTTCCACAAATCCAACATCACGCTATACCGTCGATTAGGGTTTATAGCACGCAGCAGCAGCATCATACTCCAATTGGAGAGATTCGAAGAACCTTTTTGAAGGTTGAAGGAAGATTGAAGTCTATAGCTTTTATAGCTTTTTGGAGGGTTTTGTAAGATTGTCTTTAATTCCCTCACTTGTTGGCTTGTCTTGTTGGATTGCTATCCAAGGAACGCTTTTTGTTGTGATATTTGATTCAGTTATTGAAGTCTTTTCCTTAAATTCTTCTTTGTTCAAATATTCACCTTCTTCCCATATATTTTAATACTTTCATAATGATGATGAGTGGCTAATTTCCTTGTGTGATTCTAGGGTGATTGGCTGAAGGTTGTGGGAAAAACAATGATAGAATAATCTTAGATTCCAGTAGGATCTTGAAAGTTCGAGTCTTTAACCTTAACCCTAAGCATCTCGTTCGGTCGATGAACATCTCGGCCGGGGTGAAATTCTTCTGACCAAGGTGACTTATCCGATTCTAAACAGAAAGTTAAGTGTTAGAGTTTGCTAAATCCTATTCTTATTACACCTCTCTGGTTCAATGCAAGCTTAGGATGAGACTTACCCGGTAATTCCTTAGTTTGTGTACCAACGATCATAAGTGTAGGTAATAAAGGATTATCCTTTATTGGGGTTTGAGTGTGCTTCCATCCCATCTTTGTGAGTTAGCCTGAGACTTACCCGGTAAAGGTTGATTCTATTCCCTTAGATGGTGTGTTAGTTTGAGGTTATAGTTCTTTATCTTGATTCCTTGAAACTTACCCGGTAATAGGAGTTACGGTTTAGGATTAGTGAGTAGTGAGACTTACCCGGTGATCTACTCCGCTTTAGTAACACCTTCCCCATGCAAAAATCTCAGCTTTGTCCGCTTATCTTTAGATCTTGAGTTGGAACCACAACTAGATGCTTTAATCCCTAGAATTGCATGTTTGCTTTATTGACTTCTTATTCATCTTTGATTGTGTTAATTGCTCTTGTGGTTAGTATTCACGAAGCTTACCGTTATTGACTTTGTTTCACCAAGTCCCTGTGATCGACCCCTGAAATTTCTTGCTTTTTACTACGATTGACCCGTACACTGCGGGTTCGCATCCTTGTTTTAAGCTTAAGTCTAGGGTTATAAATTTAAAGCTTGCACACACCGTTTGGAGCGAACAAGTTCTGACAGGCAGCTTGTATTGAGAGACATATCTTCTCCTTCTCCTTCTTCTTCTTCTTCACGCCGTACTAGACCGGTGATACACGAGCGTCACTAGGTCGACTATGACCGCATAGCGGCCCGTCCAGTGATCGCACCACGTTTCCTGGACATCTCTGCTTTTGATTGCCTCTATGTGGATGAGGACTTGAGGCGGATGATATCTGTTGTGGGGCTGGAGCAGTTCACTGAGATCCGAGCCCCGGCCTACCTAGAGCCGACCCTGGAGTTTGTCAGCTCCGTCACCTACTTGCCCACCGAGCGCGCCATCAAGTACCGGTTGATGAACCGGAATTATCTAGTTCCCTTGGACCACTGGCGGGACATCTTTGGCTTCCTGATCCCTACTGTTGCTGATTTTCTTTCTCGAGCTGTAGCTCGAGAGTTCTGGGGACAGATTGCTCATGTGGTTTAGCACGCAGACAAATGGAGACCTGGAGATTCCAGGGAGCGGATTATATTCCATCTGGCATTTAGACTAGCTCACAGGATCTTCAGTGAGACTCTTCTGGCGCGTACTGAGACGCCCCAGAAGATCAGACAGGGTGAGCTTCTGAGTTTATATTGCATGGTGACCGGAGGAGTTCCGGACTTTGGGATGATGCTGGCGGAGGATCTGCATAAGATCAAGGCGAAGGCCAAGGGAGATATCTGATGCGGAGGGATAGTGACTCATATAGCGAGTTATATGGACTTGGATCTGAGTGCATGCACTATGGTGGCGGCTGCCAAGCCGCTCGGGCTTTAGGAGATGATCACCAGGAGGATACTGGTTCCTCGTGGTCTTACTACGCCATATGTGGCGATGCCCTGGGAGCAGACTGCACCCCAGGGTATTAGGTGGTCAGCTCAGTTCTCCGTATATGATTCACACTACTAGTAGACTGCATGGATCCCGCTGATGGAGGACGCCAGAGAGGCAGCAGCAGCAACTCAGGGGCCAACTGAGGAGGATGAGGCTGAGGAGGATGATGATGGTGATGATGGCGGTGCTCCATGGATACGGGCACAAATACAGTTGGGACTAGTGCGCCGGTCATTGATTTAGATGACGATGAGACTGAGGAGGAGCCGGCTGCAGCACCAGCACGTCCCGCTAGGCGTAGGGTACGCAGGTAGAGGGATCCAGTTGCTCACCGTTGGATCGACGATCTGACGGATCAGATGATAGATTCCTACGCTGCCTTATCCTTGGAGATCAAAGAGATGCAGGAGAGACTACATTACCAACACACGATGGCTGAGATCCAGTTTCAGCATGTCATGGGCTATCCTTTCGACCCATCTCAGCACCCGTACGTGCCATCACCACCACCACCGGATCGGGATTATTGAGAGCTTGCAGGATTTTCTTTCTTTATTTATTATGCAGCTCAGCTTTGTCCGGTGAGTACTTTGTTTCTCTAGACTTATTTTGACCCATTGGGACAATGTGCCCAAGTATGGGGTATTTGATGTATTATTTGACTTTTATGTGGATGTATGACTCGACTCTATTTGGATATTTATGTTTTATTATGCTCTATATGCTTATCTGAGACTACATGCATGCATACAGGTTATTTGATTGAGAAAAACGTCAAAAACTAGTTTGAAAAATTTTTTTATGACCTCGACCGAAGTGATTCTGACCAAACGAGGTACTTCACCTCGGTTGACTTAGAACATCTCGACCGAGGTGGTTTAAATGAAAAGAATTTCGAAACAATTTTGTGCTTCTTATCTGGATATGACCTCAGTGAAGATTTTGTTTGCAGACTGGTTTTGAAATCTTTATATATTTGAAAGGTTTTATGATATGTTTAAGTTGCTAAATGCTTTGTTTGAAATTTGTGGCATGTTTAATACTTTGTTTTTATCCAAATTATGTTGGATTTGAAGGTTGACACCACATGATGAGTTCTCTCACTTTCTTCCTGGAAAGACCAAGGCAATTCATTCTCTTCTCTTCTTCTTCTTGATCATGCTTAGCCCCTCATATACATATTTGCCTCCCTTTACCTATCCGGGAATTTGGAAGCAAGCAAAAGTGAAAAGCAAGTGAAAGAAAAGTTGAGATGTTGGCTGAAAGTTAGAAAGAAACATATAGGTTTGGGGAAGTCAATCATGATGATGAGTAACTCGGCACCATTCACATAGCCGGGTGTTTGTGTCTTGCCAAAGTCGTATTGAGCGATATTCCTAACGGGTCATGGTATGTGCATCAAGGGTTTGAGGCATCTCGAGAAATTGATGATTGCTAATTTCCTAGGCTTCGGTTATTGTGCACCTCTGTCCATGCATCCCAAAAAGTAAAGTAAAAAGTAAAATAAGCAGTGCTTATTGGTGGAAGATGTTGAAGTTCAAAATGAAGTGAAGAAAAGATCCTTTTCCCGGATTCTAGCACCACATTCTCTTTATACATCCCACCCTCACACATTTCTTGACCTTCATTTGAAAAGACCTTGAGACCTCGAGCTTGTTGATTGACTTGGTGGTTTAAACTGGATTATACATGATTAATTTTGATGATTATGATTTATTATGCATTCTATGATTTTATGCAAAGATGAACAAGTTTCTTATATTTATAAAATGTTTTGATCATATTTTGATTTTAAATTCCATGAAGCATTCTCTTAGAGTGATCTATGATTGTAGCACACCATTAAAATGTTTTGAAAGACTTTTTCATTGATCTTTATGACTAATAATCCATTCTATCTTGTATTTTATATTCGGAACTTGCTTGGGGACAAGCAAGGGCTAAGTATGGGGTATTTTGATAGGGTGAATTATTGTCTATATTTTGGGACCTGTCTAACGTTTTATCTTCAATAATCTGCATGTTTGGATGTATATTATGTGATTATATTGTTGTTTCATCTACCTTTGCGGGAATCGAGGTCTACACCAAGTTTCGTTGTAATCGTAGGTAAAATGGCACGTTTTGCATCAAAATGGAGCAAAAGGAGCTAAGGAGTCACTGGAGCCACATTCAGGAGCTTAAGGAAGAATCCAGGAATCATGGAAATGGATTGAAGATTTACTTTGGACCAGATTTTGAGAGATTTCACATTCAGTTGATTCACCTCGGTCAGCTACAGTACCATCTCGACCGAGGTGATCCAGAGGAGCTGCTCGACCGAGGCGAACACCTTGGACGCGGCGAGAGATATTTTATTCTTGGCTGAGATCTTTTATTTTTGGAAAGAGGATCTTATATTTTTAGGTTGGATTCCTGGAAGGAAGAAGATAATTTAGCCCATATATTTTACCTATTTTTATGGGAAAATATCTTTCTAAGATATCTTATCTTTGGGAGGAAATTTTCCTATAAAAAGGGTCGGATTTTCCACAAATTCGATCGTGCTTAGACACCTGCAATACACCCGCTTGTGCTTACAACCGTTTTACCCCACTACAGTTGGGAGATTTGAAGAACCTTTTTGAAGGTTGAAGGAAGATTGAAGGAAGGAAGTTGATAGCTTTTATAGCTTTTGTGAAGGGTTTTGTAAGACTTTCTTAGATTCCCTTCTTTGTTGATTGTCTTGTTGGATTGTGATCCAAGGAACGCTTGTTGTTTGATAATTGATTCAGTTATTGAAGCCTTTTTCTTAAGGTTTTTGTGTTCAATTATTCACCTTATTCCCATATATTTGATTATTGCTTTCATGATGATGAGTGGCTAATTTCTTTGTGTGATTCTAGGGTGATTGGCTGAAGGTTGTGGGAAAAACAATGATAGAATAATCTTAAATTCCAGTAGGACCCTGAAAGTTTGAGTCTTTATCCTTAACCCTAGAACATCTCGCTCAGTCGATGAACATCTCGGCCGGGGTGAAATTTGTTTGACCGAGGTGACTTTTCAAATCCAAAACTGAGAGTTAAGTGTTAGAGTTTGCCAAATCCTATTCTTATTACACCTTTCCTGGTTCAATGCAAGCTTAGGATGAGACTTACCTGGTAATTCCTTTGTTTGTTTACCTAAGATCATAAGTATAGGTAATAAAGGTTTGTCCTTTATTGGGGTTTGAGTGTGCTTTCATTCCATCTTTGTGAGTTAGCCTAAGACTTACCCGGTAAAGGTTGATTCTATTCCCTTAGGTGGTGTGTTAGTTTGAGGTTATAGTTCTTTTCCTTAATTCTTTGAGACTTACCCGGTGATAGGAGTTACGATTTTGGATTAGTGAGTAGTGAGACTTACCCGGTGATCTATTCCACTTTAATAACACCTCCCCTTTGCAAAATCTCAGCTTTGTCCACTTATCTTTAGATCTTGAGTTGGAACCACAACTAGATGCTTTAATCCCTAGAATTACATATTTCCTTAATTGACTTTTTATCATCTTTGATTGCTTTAATCGCTTTTGTGGTTAGTAGTTGCATTGACAACCTATACCTACTTTGTTTTACTAAGTCCCTGTGATCGACCCCTGAAATTTCTTGCTTTTTACTACGATTGACCCGTACACTGCGGGTTCGCATCCTTGTTTTAAGCTTACATCTAGGGTTATAAATTTAAAGCTTGCACACACCGTTTGGAGCGAACAATAGCACATTGACTTATATCCCTCGGATTCTGCAAAACCGTCCTCAAATAACCGGTACGTTCCTCTCCGTTGTGAGAGTACACCAAACGTCATCAATAAGGTCTACCACCAACTGATCAAGGAAGTAGATGAAGACACTGTTCATCAACTCCTATAACGACTACTAGGACGTTCCTCAACTCAGATGACAACACTACAACTCGTAGTGTCCATAACGGGTATGGAATGTTGTCCTATGCCCACGCTGCTCTCTCACCCTTAGCTGATGATATCCTAAGCATACGGAAATCTTAAAAACACAGTTGCTTCTCTTAGTTGATCCAACAAGTCGTCCATACGTAGCAATGAACATGCTAGGGCGAACGGAGCCCGTCTCAAACCACTCTTAAAATTGCTTCTTCAATTTCTAACAACTCAACAAGACATATACCTCATAGGCCTTCTCCCAACCAGTCTCGTACCATACTTTAACGCAATATCAAATTCCTCATTCCACTGAGGTGATAGATTAGACGGTTCAGTAACACGTCTATAAGATCATATACCACTAGAATACTCTTCAGCGTGGAACTATCTCTTTCCTTCATGGCACAACATTAAAAAAAACATCACCCTCTGGTGTTATCAACCTCGCTGCTCATACGGCACTAAAAACAACTCACCTCCTCAAAGGTCATAACCTCGGAAAACTTCAACTTAGTCGATCTCAGTAGAGACTATAATAGTCCTCCTACTGTTATCTAAACCAACATGATATCTATTCGTCCACCACACACCTAAAGACCTTCTCATGCACCTAAGGCATGACAAAGAAGTCTTCAAGCCATACACAAGTTCCTGAACAAATGGAACAACCACATATCTCGCGGGTACCTAAGACACGTAACTCGTAATCCTTTAAAGGAAGATCTATCTTCTACTGTATCCACAATTAACTATTAACACATGCATCGAAAGACAATAGGTGCATAACACTCACAACAAACAAAACTCTATTAGGTGAACCATTAACAAGAATGGTACCTGTAACAATTGACGCCCAAAGCTCTACTGCATATCATTACTCAATGTCAGACCAATGCTCCTCAGGTATCACTGAGGTCATCACCATATCCTCCACTTCCACTCTTTCTGCATCGGAAAGAGGAAGGTCTTGATGAGAAGAAACACTATCTTGCTGACAGAAAGGGCCACATGGCCTAGTTCACCACAGGTGAAGCAAGCTATCGGTGCCATGGGGCACTCAGAGCGTACATGATCTAGATAACCACAGTTGAGACATATACGTCTCATCCCTGCCACTAGTACGGGTGGCTCCTCTGCGCTGCCCAGCTCAAAGGCTCTACCTTGAGCTCTTCTAGTATCCATGGTACTCCTACCACGACCCTTACCGCTACTCAGCTTGGGAACGGATTCTTGAGTAGGCGAATGATCTAGGACTCTCTACTGCCCCCGCGTCTGCTGTTGAGGTGTCTTCTGACCACCTCCCGTCACATTAGTGGAAATAAAACCTTGTCGTGATGCCACTCCAGTTTGCTTACAGATACAACTCTCTGACCCTATCTACCACAGATAAAGCAAGTCATTGGCAATCTTGGACACTATGGTCGTACATGTCCAGGCTTCCCACAATTGTAACAAGTCCTCGTTTCACCAGAAGTCCGTGTGAAACGAGAAGTACTCAAACGTCCACAAGTCGGGCTCGGTTTGCAACCCGAATATCCAACCTCGTCTTTCACTTATTCGACTCGTTGTTTCTTCTCTAATCCAGAAGCTTCAGTCGATCTCACAGATGTTGGTAAATCCGGTGTAGATCTACCCGCTAACACCACCTCATATACTTGCTGCATATACTCTTGAAACTCGAATCTACTCATGGAGACACAATCAACCTCTTCAAACTCGTTCTTTGCCATAGGCAATACATCAACGGATACTGGTCTCTGACTTGACGCTATTGGAGGAAGAGGGGGTGTACCCCTATCTCGTCCCACTACAAATACTGCTCTAGTCTGAGCCATCTGTAGAATATACGCTCTTAACTTATAAGGCTATATATATATGTGCCATATGTATCGATATATATATATATATATATATATATGTGTGTGTGTGTGTGTGTGTGTGTGTGTGTG